>JASJET010000028.1:16100000-16710000 GCA_034092305.1 Diaprepes abbreviatus
TTATTCTTATGTTATTGAGTGAGCCATCAAGATGTCGCCGCTGTGTCATATTTACTATTTTTCACCGTAAAATCTGTTTATAAGACACATATATGAGTTGATGCTTTATACCGAATGCAATGGCTTGCTTGACAAGTCCCATACTAGGACGAAACAGCGCTGTCGTCATTTTTCGGACCCGGAGTTTTTCCATGTTCTTTGAAGATCTCCGCACTTTTTAGCATGAGAATAATATTTATCGACGGTATTTGTCTGCATAGCCGAAAATTTCTTATTTTATTTTAAAATTACACGGACGTAAACTTCGGTTTATATTTTTACATTTGTTGGCTTAAAACATACACAACAGCTCTCTTAGGGAGATCGTTGGTGCGATACTGAACTTGAACTGTGGAATTCATAGTTAGTTTGGTTGCCGATGCCTAATAATGCGACCTCTATTCTGAGAGTAGCAAGTTCGTGTATCGAGTTTTGATATATTTCTTTTTTAATTTACCGTCGAGCCACCACATAGAGGTTTCATACAATATTTGTTGATTTGTGTTATTCTTATGTTATTGAGTGAGCCATTGAGATGTCACCACTGTGTCGTGTTTACTATTTTTCCACCGTAAAATCTGTTTATAGGACACAGATACGAGATGATGGTTTGTACCGAATGCAATGGCCTGACGAGTCCCATAATAGGACGAAACAGCATTGTCATCATTTTTCGGACCCGGAGTTTTTCTATGCGGTAAATCATGGATATTAAGAAACATTCAACTAGTGGTGCACCTACTAAAAATTTTTGTTAATTTACGTTAAAAGAACGAACAGTGATTAAAAATGTCTACCGGGGTGCTGCAGAAATATGTGGCACTTTAACGAAAATTTCTTTCCGCACAATGTTCAGGGTTTTAAATTGTCATTATAAATAAAACGACCAAAAAAAAAAGTAGAGAAAAGGGCAGAAAAAATAATTCCAGGCGATAACACAAAATACGCCTTTCATCGCAAAGTCCACAGTTTCTTTTTCAAAAATGAAATAAGAACATTAAAAGATATGAAGACAGGAATTAAAAACGACACACCTTTACCTAAAATATCATTAAGAGTTTTGAGATGAATTTTAAAAGAAATGAATTTTGGATATTTTAAACACAATCGAAAAAGCTTACTGATTAAGAAGAATGAAATTGTTTTATGGCGATGAAAATATGTGGAAAAATACGGGATTTTCGGGAAAAAGAAAAAAATGGTTGGAATGGCAAGGCAAGATCCGAACATTAAAAATGCGAAGCAGATATTTTCGCAAGGCTACGCAATCCTAGTGGAAAAGGTCACCGCCTTATAATAACTCAAATTGGAAGGGTGTCTAGTTTCTTAGATGATGGCCTTTATGTCTTCGAATTTCGAAAAATTGGGAATTACCATAAAGATATGAACGGCGATATTTTTGAGCGATGGTTTTCTTAGATTTTAAAACTTGTGGAACACGACTCGGCAATTGTAATGGATAATGTATCATAGTCGACGCTAAGAAAGAATTCCAACTTCTACGTCTCACAAGGTGGAGACCAGTGACTTCTCTCAAAAAATATTGAATTTGACGAAACAATGATTAAAGTGCAGCTGTTAGAATTAGTGAGGGTAACTAAATAAAAATATATTAATGAAATGTCTCGGGGAAAAAAAACAGTGTTGAGAAGGGGCCCAAAGAGTGAAATGACACGGAGAAACTAAACATTCAAATTAGCAGATATCAAAATATTATTGGACAAGGCAATTACTCACGTGACAGCCCGTGATTAGAAAAAATGTGTCGAACATGTTAAAAAAGAACTAAGAACGTGAAATTTAGATATTCACGTCGATGGAGTGGTTGAACCATGAACAATCACCCCTGACGTTGATAGTTCCTCCGATTCAGATGTGTCTCTTGACAGCAATTCTGCCGATGAATCAATGTGAGCTAAGTGATCTACATTATCTATGTCATACTCCTGAGGATGAAATGGACTGGACGCCATTCACAGGACCAGGTAAACAACAAACTTTCGATTAAAATGCATAAAACACCTTAAAATACCAAAAGTGCATAAAAAATATGCTAAAATGACAATCCTATATTATAAGCAAAATGTAGGAAGAGTGCAAAGTAATGAGTGCAATCGGTACCTGGAGCAGCTGAATGAAGACCAAATGTTTGTTAAGGCTTAATTGCATGGAAACCGGAGGCCTCCCTGAATAACCTTGGACTGCCAGCAACCAAGGGTAATGGCATACCAAGAAAAATCAGTAAAACCTTAAGTTCGGGGCGCTTCAGTTTGTAAGAATACGACACTAACTTTCACACTTCCTGAAGGAACATATCAAGGTTTCACCGACAGGAAAGAAAATTGTAGGGATTGATAAAACTGCGAGGAAATAAATTTAATTAAAAAAAATATTTTGATATTCCCATGAAATTTCTGAAATGTATACGCTACTGGAATTGATTGACGGCGCGCAATACGGGGCACTCTATATGCGAGCAATGAGTCACTAACAGAAATTATGGACTTTAGGTATAGAGATATCAGTAAGTCTGCTGTGACAATCACAAATGAATTGCCAGAAAATTATAACATTAATTTCATGTTTCAACTGTAAAACGTCAGCCTAAAATACTCAGACCAATGGATATTCAATAAAATATTGATATTGCTGTAACAAAATCTTATCTTGTCAATCAATAATGTCAAATTACTTGTGATCCTTCGCTATTTTAATGTATGCATATTCTACTCAATTGTTAAAAAATTCATTATTAAAATCTTTCGACCTGTAAAAAAAAACAGATTTCTTAAAATGAATAATATTGTTGACTCAAGTATTTTTAAAATTTATTTTTAGTTAAATTCAAAATCATATTTGTCAAAACACTTTTAAGCGCTACTATACCTGTCTAAATGTCCCATAAAAGTACTGTTAAAAAAAAATTAAAAAAGTATAAAGATTGAATTGGAAAGTTTTTAAAATAGTACAGAAAAATAATATCAAACAAAAACAGAACAAACATAAAGAACAGCAACAAAATAAGGCAGAAAAAATTACACAATATTGTAAAAAAAAATCAAATTGATGAAAAGTTGAACCTCGCTAGTTGTACATACTTGAAATATAATTGCAAAAATCATTAACAGACTGACCTAACTTGATTTATTTATTCTTGTAATATACTATAAGTTCGTATTTTTTATGCAATTTGTTTCGCAACCAACTAAGTGGGAATAACTTTAATTGTTTCTTTTCGGATTTTGGATTTTAGTACAACTTTTAATACAATTTATTACCATTGAGATGCATTCTAAAAGTTATTTAAAAAAGCAAAATATAATTTTGTTAATAATAGCAAAAATGTATGTTATACGTTATGGAATAGATCAATGTCATTAACAATTTTCATCCCATCTTATTCATATTGGCTTGATTAAAATTATTGTGGCTGTTGGAAAGTGGATACAAAAAAATATTTTCATTTAAAATTATATCTGAATTAACATTAAAAGAAAAAAGCAGTCGGATATTTTTGCATCAGACACACCACGGCCGGTTTAAGAGTTAATACGACAGCTCGTGCGTGGGTACTACCTGAAGGGATAACATTTAACATGTTTCGTTTCGTAAGAGTTACTCAATTTCAATGTGGACGCAGGCCAACGACCTGCATTTTGGGTGGCCTGAACATGCATGAATTTTTACCATTCTAAATTTGCCTGCTGTAAAAATTGTGTATGTCATTATTTTTCAGGTTCGGCTGGCACTTATAGCCAGGTGCCACACCATATACACGTAAGGGGTTAAGATAATATATCTTTATTGAAACTGTCTAAATATATTTTATACCACTTATGAACATGAAATTTACTAACTTAATAAACAAATAATAAAAATAAAAGGCTTGTCTTGTCTTCTCTTTTTACAGATATATCCCATATCTGAAGGTAGCATTTCTTGAAAGAAAAAAGCAAGTAAAGAGTAATGTGTGGAAACAAGAATCTAAAATGTGTGTGATTTACTAACACAATCATTTACGTTCTCAAACATTTCTGTAAAATCTATAGCACCAATTTATAAATTTCTTTTTCTTTCTGACTTAATTGATATCACACGTTTTGTTTTTATTAATTTTATATTTCCAATAAAATCCACTACTCTAACTATGCATCTGTCATGTTTGAAAGTTTCCTTTAAGATCACTTTCACAATTAGTAGCCCATGGAAATTAGACACACAAGTACCCATTTTTGGAAAAAAAAATTCGGCTTGCGATTTTATTGTTGTTAAGTATTCACTTTGGCATCGTTTAAAACCTATAAGGTCGATAATTTCTTGCTAACAAAATGGCGGCCCAAAACTGGTCACTTTTTTCGGGTTTTCCAGTTTAACTCGAAAACTAAAGGCTGTATGAAAAAATGTTCAATACAAAAGTTGTAGATGATTGAAAAACCTATCGATCGTGGTTATAGGTGGCGCCATTAGTTATCGAAATACATTTTTTTTCCATTTTTTATATTTTAAAGGAAATTATATTTTTACAAATTATCGTCTTGAAATTTAAGAATATAGATATTGTGTTTCAGAGAAAATGAACTTCAAAGTTGAAAGTTTGACCTCGATTATTCGCTCTCTCAATTAAGATACAGTCTTACGCCAAATTATTCAAAATAACGTATATTTTTCAAATATATTTTTAAAAAAATTTATTTTTAATTTGGAGCCGAGAAAATTTCAAAAAACAAATTTTTTAACATGCTTATAAGATTTAGATGCATCATATCCGATTTCTGGAAAAAAAATGTTCTACGATGAAAAACACTATATAAAAATTATAATTTTCGTGAACATAAATTATATCTCGATAACTAGTGGCGCCACCTACAAATTTAGTTATACGATTCAATGGGTTTTTTAAATATCTACAACTTTTGCATCGAACATTTTTCCATACAACCCTTAGTTTTCGAAAGAAACTGGAAAAACCGAAAAAAGGGACCAATTTTGTACTGCCATTTTGTTAGCAGGAAGTTACCAATCTTACCATCGATGTATATTTTAAAGGATGTCAAAATGACAAGTTTCTAATAATAAAATTGCAGGTGGTATTTTTTTTACGACGAAACTCTAATTTCCATGAGCTTTAGGTAATTTCCCGCAGTTTGTCATTATTGGCTATTCTAAATGTAGAGGCAGCACAACATCATTATTTTATACTAATGTTAGATGAAGTATGTGTTTTTGCTTCTGGTGTAAAATTCTTCTTTAAAATTATCCTTTCTGTTGCACCTATCTCAAAAATATAAACAATAACAATGATAAAATTTTATACGGAACCACCGACAAGATTGCCAAATTGCTCCGAAAATCAGAGATTCGACAATTTTAAATACATGTAAGAAAGTTGGACAATGTTTGAAATCACCAAAGGACGCAATGCCATTACAAACAGAAGACACCTGGCTCTTATGGTACGAGTATGTGGATGAAACAGGAGGGTCTATATCCACTAGGCTTAAGGAACATAAAAGATGTATTAAAAATAAACAAACTCTACAATCTGCAATAGCTGAACGCCAGTATTGCACAGGTCACAAGTTTTACTGTAAAAGAAACCAAGGTGCTAGCATCAGTGTCGGGTTTCTTTAAACGTAAAATTAAAGAATCAGTCGAAATTTGTAAATATCCAAATATTATTACCAGAGATACAGATAACAGTCTACATCACACGCAGAAATGGCTTATATAACTGGATCACGGTTCGCTGAGCACCAGTCGGGTATAAATACCGGGCTGTTGCTCCTCGATGGTCATTCAGTGTTCTAATGTTGTAGAGTAGATCTCTGAAGGTGCCTCGTGCAATCGTAAGCGACATGTCGGATACTAATTCCAATTTGACATGGTCTAAACCCATGAACTGTGATTTTCAATAGCAATACTTGGCGTAATTCCGTAGATCTTCAAAATAATTACCAACTTTATAGCCTGTATCGTAATTTATTTTTTCAAAGTTGCAGATTTTCATAATAGCATGTTGAAAAATAACCGAATTTTTAATATAGTTATAAAACAGATAACGCCATCTTCTGGATCATTAAAAAATAAATTATTCTTTCAAATGCACCAATTTGATTTAAATCGGACTAGATGTTTCTAAGTTACACTCATTTAAATGACAGTACGTTTAGTGCTTATGTCATAAAAACACAACCGACAAAATATCAAATATAAAGTTTTGCTTTAAATTTGAAAAAAAAATTGCTGAGAGCTAAAAATAGTTAAAACAAATGCATGGAAATGATTGTATGTGAAGTTATATGCAGGATAAACCACGTATTACAAGTTTTAAAAATGGTCATTTCAATTCAAATTGACGATCCAGGACCTAAAAAAACAGAAGCAGAAAATCGTACAGAATTAGTGGAAAAATGATGAATATATTCTATGGCTCAGAAGGAATTTCTGAAGGTGTTAGTGGAGAATACTATTTGGATGCCTTACATCGTTGGTATTCAAGAACTTTTCAAGTTAGACCTGAATATTCAGGAGGGAAACAGTTGTTTTTACTGTACTATAGAGTATCACCTCACAAGATCTTAAAAGTTCGCGAATTCTTGAACAAAAAGCAAATTGGTATCATCAACTATCCACCATATTCGCCTGATCTATCACCATGTGACTGTTTTTTTTTCCAAAACTGAAAATTGCCATGAAAAAAGCATTTTAAGACGATGTTCTAACCATGATACAGCTACTCAAAAACTGACATAATAGATCTATGCATCATTAGTTGACCATCCCAGACGTTGTATTGTATATAATCATCAGTGCCTGAAATGAAAGCAAAACAATATGTTATAACATCAACAATATTTGAACATAGAAAGAATTATGGAAGTCTATGCAATAAACCATCTTAAAAAAGATCTATATAAATATATATATAAAACTACTATAGGGTACTCAAATAATCCGACAATATTATAAAATTCTTTAAAAATATCCTTCACACTGAACATGTAATCCAGGCTTTCTTAGAAAACACTATTAATTATAATATATAAACAAAGATATTACTTTGGAAAGCTTAACGAAAGACGTACATTTTTAAAAAGTGAAGTATGCCTGGCTTCATTTTTAAATATTCTGGATTTTGTGTATTTTAAGAACACGTCTCGACAAATATTTAGGTCGGCTTAGACGTATTTTTCTTTTTCTAAAACGCGAGTGTCGAGATAGACGATTTGCTTTATGTTTGAAATGATGTTAAAAATATACTGAAAAGATGTCGGCTTTCATTTAAGATGAACACGATTGACGAATACAAGTTAAAATATTTTTGACGCAAAATCGAATGGTAAGTATAGGTTAAAAAAAATAGCGACAACTAAATCTTTTGTATATGAGAAAAAATGTGTAATATATTTAATCCTAAGCTATTGTACCACCATTTTCAGCCCACTCTTCAAAACAAATGCCCTATGTATGCAGGGTTTCGCAAGTGGATTTATATATGTCAAAAATTACGTTTGCAGGCCCAAAATAATTATCAATTTTTCTTATATTTCCTTTCCCAATTAATTTGGGTTAGATTCCTTTTTTGAAAAAGCCCTACTGTATTAGATTTTTATAATATTTTGATAACCAATAATACAGGGAGTTCAAAAAATAAGTTTAAAATTAAATTTAAGAAATCGTCAAAAGTCAATTTTTTCAAATAGAAATCCCCAAATTTTATAATTTTATCTTATTTAGCATTAAAAATAAGAGTATGTTTAAATAAGGTTGTCTATGCAAAAAAACTTTAGTTGTCGAAATATTGTCAATTTAATATTTTTATATGGCGATTTTGCTGAGAATTTTTAGTTCAGCTATAATTTTAATTGGTTAAATGCTAATGAAGTATATGAAGCTGTCACTTACAATGTGATAAATTTATATCAAGAACATGTGATATCAAATGACAAATTCGTTACATGTTCTTGGTATACCTTTATCACATTCTCCATAAATACTAAATAAGTTTAAATAAAGGGTGTTTTTTATAGAGGTATGGAACTTTAAGTTGGCGACACTTTTTTAACTGGCGGCCATTTTATCAGCTGTCAAGTGATTTATGTTTAGTTTGGTTTGGAATTTCAACATGAATAGACTGACGCCTGAACAACGCTTCCAAATTGTGCAAATTTATTTTGAAAATCATGGTTCTGTTCGAAATACGTATCGCGCACTACGTCCATTTTACGGTCAACATAATCTTCCATCAGAGCAATTAATTCGATTCGAACTATGGACCGTTTTCGCACCATGTTTACACTAAATGATAATACGCATCCACAGAGACTTCGTACAGTGCGTACAGAAGAAGTCATTGCTGCTGTAGAGCGTAGCGTAGAGGAAGACCCGAATCGGTCTATCCGCCATCGTGCACAGGAATTGGATATGTGTCCATTAACTTTATGAAAGATTTTGCGGAAAAATCTTAGTTTGCGTGCTTACAAAATCCAACTCGTGCAAGAATTGAAGCCACACGATCACCTAGCAAGGCGTAGATTCGGTGAATGGGCCCGAAACAAGATTTCCGTTGATCCCGATTTTCATAAGCGAATTTTGTTTAGCGATGAAGCTCACTTTTGGACTGTTTGGTGTGGTTTATGGGCTGGTGGAATCATTGGTCCGTACTTCTTTAAAAACGATGCTAGTCAGAACGTTACAGTCAATGGTGACCGCTACAGAGCCATGATTACTGACTTTTTCGTTCATCAATTGAACAACCATGATGTGCAGAAGCTGTGGTTTGAACAAGACGGCGCAACATGTCACACAGCTCGTGCCACAATTGATTTATTGAAGGAAACTTTTGGTAACCGCATAGTTTCACGTTTCGGACCCGTGAATTGGCCTCCAAGATCGTGCAACTTAACGCCACTAGACTATTTTCTGTGGGGATATGTGAAGTCGCTAATCTACGCCGATAAGCCCGAAACGATTGATCACTTGGAGGACAACATTCGCCGCGTTATTGCCGATATACGGCCACAAATGTTGGAAAAAGTCATCGAATTATAATGCCAGAAGGTTATCTTTCGAATAAAGTAAATTTCATGTCAATTTAAAAAATTCATCTTTGTTTTATTCCATTTAAAAGTTCTATACCTCTATAAAAAACACCCTTTATAATCTTTAATTTAAGCGCGCCGGCATGATTATTTATAACTCTCAAATGGTAACAGCTTCATACATTTCTTTGGCATTTGATTATTTTTCAATGTCATGATAGCCAGCTGTAAGTAAAACGTCATAGTCAACTAAGATTATAACTGAACTAAAAATTCGCAGCAAAATCGCCATATAAAAATATTTGATCGGCAATATGTAGAAAACTAAAAATTTCCGGCATAGACAACCAGAAGTAGTCGAAATTTTACAGGTTTTTAATATTATTTAATGGAGTATTAAATTGTGCGAATTTTTTCCAATTTAATAGATTTCGTAGCTCTTAAGTTTACTCATCCATAGACAAAAATTTGTAGCACCCAATGTAAATGTATGCGTTAAATTTATATAACCCTCTTTTTTTTTTCTGGCCTAAAAAATTGAATCTTGACAAAATTAATACTTTTTAACTAGATTTGAAAATTACTAATGAATATCATACATCAAATTTTTGGCAACATTTTATACTAAATCACTTAGATGTCATTCACATCTCCAAGTAAGTGATTTGCTAAATACAAATATCAGTGTACCAGATTAGCAAATAATATTTGGCAGTCATTTCTTGCTTGTTTGTCACGTAAAACAAAAAATTATATATTACAACAATTTCGTTCGTCAAGCTTTTTTAATATGTCTTATTTGATCTGGTATGTAATTTTATGGATTAACTCAATAATTTCTCTATTAATACGATAACAAATAAATATATATTTGTTATTGAGCTACCATTAAACATTTTTGATTGGATTCAGACACTCAGATACTCAAAACATATTTTTTGGAAGACTTGTGCGAATTTGTGAAAATAAAACCCAGCTTTCTAGAACTAAAGGTATCCTATATTTCTTAATTAATGTATTATCGGGTATAGAGCTCAAAATTTATAAAACTATAGGCAAAATGGCCCTTTATTTTATTAGGTTATATCCCGATTCTGTAACCGCTGTCTTCATTTAATTTTACCAACACTACCGCTCAAAAGTATTTGGTCACCAAGAAAAGACGTAAAAGTCTGAATAAATGAAGTCACTCCATAGTAATTTTAATCATTTATTAGAAATTATTTAGACATAATACAAAATTGTTTAATGACGACCCACAAAGTTTCGGCAACCTAGCCACTAATTTTTCCAATGTCGCCTGGGTTATCTTCTGCTATTCGTCTTGCAGTTTTCTCCACAAGTCTTACTGAGACGAATTACAATATTTTCGTACCTGCGTATCAAGCTGATTCCTCAATAATCCCGGTGAATGCGGAGGCTACGTCATTATTTTCAACATATGTTGTTCTTTTTCTAAATATATCTATAGTATAAAAAAACTCTTACACAGCCTTAATGCGTGATCATTATCTTCTTAAAATATAAATCCCAGAAGGCACTGTCCTCATCTCTTATATATTTTTGTAACCTTTTATTTTAAAATTCCTTTTATTCACACAAGATCACAATGGCGGAACCACCAAAATAGTCCCAAACCATCACAGACCCTACAACATGTTTAACTGAAGCCACAGTACATGCAGTAATTTTGATTCGTCAGTTCAAACGACCTTTTTCCAATCTAGAGTTGTCTAATTCTTGGGTTCTCTAGCCTAATTAGGTCTCTTTTCTTTATTAATTGCTTTAAAAAGAAGTTTTGAGGCCGCCATGCGTCCCTTAAAACTTGTGACAAGAAGTCTCCTTTTGACTGTGGATTCACTGACAGGTTTATCACGGCCCATCTTGAACTGTGCTGCTATTTCTGGTGCAGTTAAACATCTATTACATTTGCTTTTGACCACTATGCTTAAATCTTGACGAGAAGTTGTTGCTTTTTGTCTGTGTGGATGACGATTCTTGCAAACTGTACTTTGAGTCGCAAATTTCTTAACAATATAGTCAACATTTTGCCTTGGTATCTTTTGTAGTCCTGAAAACTCACGATTACTTTTACCGCATTTATGAAAGCCGATAATTATACCTCTTGTCTCTTGAGAATATTTCTTGGTTTTACTCATTTTGATCAAAAAGCAAAACGCAGAAATACCCTTTTCATTAACATACTTCTTCTTGAGAAAGTATTTTACACTACTGGTTTTGGGTGCCTCCTAGCGAAACACTATTCAATCTGTGCCTCTTACTTTTAGCTTGGTACTAATTACTTACAATTTCTTTTAAAATCTACTTTGGCTTTCTTAATGTATTTATTTATCTGCTTGTTTTCAAGGAAATCATGCGTTTCTCATTTCCTGACTTTATATTTTATCTTGTTTTATTTCTCGTATTCCCTTTAGGTATCGCTTTTCCGCTTGATTTATATTCTCAAATTTCATTTTTGCAAGTTGTGAGAACTGTCAAAAAAAGCAGTATATTTACGTTGTAGCCGCAAAATTAAATGTCTTTTTCTACTTAAAGACAGGAAAATTAACACTAGCAAATATTGCAGTCTATTAAAATATGTTATTAACGAACTAATATTTTCCAAAATTTTGATATTAGCACTTATATCTCAGTTTGTTTCATTTTGACATTCTTCTGACATTTGTATATATATATATATATATATATATTAAAATGGGATTAAAATAATTGTTAAATAAATACAACTACTACTTTCGATTATTGAAAAACCAAATATAAAATAAATTAATTATTCTTTTGAAGCAGACCTCGTAAGAGTAATTAAAATCATTTAGTTTTAAAAGTATGCTAAATAATGTTAACAACTAAGCACCATAATGAATAAATAAATATTTATTTTTAGCATGTGATTCTAGCTCCTAACGTTCATTTAAAACGTAGAACGATGATAAATATGCATGGTCACGGCCTCTCTGATTCTTCGCGATCCTTGGAATAACAGACGAAAAATAATTTGCAATTTAAATATCCCACGTACATATAACATCGACACTTTGAAGAATCATATTTTCATAAATTTAAGTACAACACCTCGGCCCTCAGTTTAAAGGATTTAATATTGTACAGTGATTAATTTACATGAATGATGTTTTTCCGATGAGGTTCGCTTAGCAAACTACAAATGTCGGAAAGTATCGATAGTGGACCATATCGATAATTTCACTCATCTACTATTAATTTGTCGGGAGTTTTTAACTATGATAGTTCTTAACAATTGATACTGTTAATTGACTTCATTTGCAGAGAACTTTGCAAAAAATAAGATATTTTTATGAAATTTTCAGCAGCAATTACCAACTTGTGGAGCCCTCCTAAGGGACGCGACGTGTAACAGAAAGAGAGGAACAATTTTCCAAAAAAAAAAAACGAAAACCTTGGTTCAGGTTGATATGCGTACTTTTTTGTGGTTACTTTTTTATAGGAATTAGATGTTCTGATTCAGTTTTTAGCATGTTGTAAAGAGATCCCGTAAAAATAGTTCCAAGATAGATATATTGCAAAGAGACTAAAAGCTAAAAAAACGAAAATAAAATTATTAGCTAGCAAACTTTATCTGTTTTTTTTTCGGGCCGTCGCCTTTTTCACTTTATCTCAATGAAACTTATCGTTGTCATTTGCTTTTAAGCGTCTTTCGGGTATTCGTGCAATAATATTAACAGGGCTCTTTAATGACTAACTGAAACGCAAAAGAATAAAATAAATTATTTAAAAAAGTAAAAAATAAGCCGCAACAACAAAAAATAGGTAGAAATTGTATTATATGGCAGTACTTTGTGTCCAATATCACCACTTAGTCAGGTTGGCATAGATCGTACTAAATTTTCGCAATGTTTTTAACACTTCGTCTTTTAAAAACACAGTAAGTTGGGTTTTGTTAAAAATATTGCGTTGTCTTATAGCCCTCTCTAACTGATGCAATAAGTTTCCTAGATCAGGACCCTGTGGTGGTCTTTTGATAACTTTTGGAGTGATATAAAGAAAGGTGTAATGCAGCAATGTTTTCTTTTGATATTTTCCATAGAGAGTGGAATAAATAAAATGATGATTCATCAAATTGTGAAGAGTTTCATGGGAGGTCTCAACTAAATCATTGTCCTTTTGTGGGCTTGTTAGGCCGCAGTTTGTTCATTATCAAAGGTGGGTCCGAGATCGAAGTATTTTTCCTGACGGCTCATTGATAATTGTGTCTATCACCACCAATGGTCCTATTTATGTTAATTTTACGGGTGGCGGGACTTCTATTACCATTTCGACCAACCGCAAGTCACAAGGTTGTGATAGCTTCATTCTAAAAGGTATTGTATTTTTCAGTGCCCGTATACAAATCTTTAATGCCCTCTTCTTTGTTGTTAAAGTTGTTATAGTGCTCCTGAATCTACATAGCCTCTAGGATAGAATATGGTTGTTTTATCCAGGATTTGGGTGTCCTCGAAGGGTATACTATGATTGTCGTGTTTAAATGCATGTTCAGCAACAGCCGATTTGTAGGTCTATCCACATCGGCAACTGTTTTTGTGTTCTGAGAACATTGTCTTAATGCTGAGTTTTGTGAAGCCTATGTATACCGAACGGCAACTGTATAGTCCTGGTGTCGATAAGTGACTTTTATTTTTGGCAGATTGTCGTACTGAAATTTTTGGCATATAAATGGTAACTTAAAAAACACAAGGTAGATAAGTATCCTGCCTATTCTGTCCATTACACTTTTGATGTAGGATAGAAATATTTTTCTGGTAGAATAGGTTTTGCTTTGTCACATTCTGTTTTGGTCTTTTTGGCTTTTGTGTTTGTTTTATTTTACTATGAATAGCCATTATATAACACTTTTCTGATGTTGTATGAGTTGCCGATGAACTGTAACTATTAGTTAAATCCCGATATCCTTAGTTCTAAACTTTGTTGACTTTATCAAAAACGAAATTCTTCAGTTCAACTTCGTCACTTTTGTCCGTTTATAGGTAACAAATCTTCTACGAAAAAATTTTATAGAAACAGAAGCAAGCGTGAGGCGCAATTGCCCAAAAACATTTTAAAAAGGTAAAACTGAAAATAAGTTTTTTGCCCCGCCCCTTCAGTTTTTCAATGGAGATTTTAAAAATCTGAAAATATTCGTTATGTGCATATTTGTCTTTTTGATACAAAAAAAAAGGTATATGCTATCGGGATGTTAATTGGAAAAGATAAAGCTAAATGAATGTTAAAAATATATGTCCAAATTACGGACGGATACGAAAAAGTTCGAATATTAGAAAAAATAATTCATGAAAGTATAAAACTTTAAATCATTTAATGAAAACAGTAACCAGACTACTACAGACGAAAATTAAAAAAGAAAATATCGATAGTTCTCAACCTCTACTACAAATATGCTTAAATGCGTGGGTAATTCACACCGAAACTGTTTTAATTTATTATCCTGTGACTCATGAAAAACACATGTAATTACTAACGAAAATAAATTTAAAAGATAAATGCGTGGTAGAGAAGTTAAAATGCAACAGAAAAAATAAACTAATCCGAAAGAAATATTATTTGTTTTCTTTCTCAGTGTACTGACACTTTTAACCAAACGTTTTCTTTTTTAAAGTAAGTAAAAAAATAAAGTCAAAATTCCTAACCACGTGAAGAGATTCCATAACTTTTTAATTTGAAAAGAATGTATTTCACACCAAATCATATTTATTATTTATTACCATTATGTATATATATATATATATATATATATATATATATATATATATAAATTTGTGAAATTTGTGCAAACATTAAAAAAATTCCCTGATTTTCCTATTTTAGACAAAATTTTTCAACTTTTCCAGTCGCTAACCTAGACTAACCTGTTTATAAAATTCAGAATTCATTTATCGCTTTTTTCAAACGGGACACCGTATATTTATATAGATTATCCTAATGATAGATTTCCATTAATACTTATTAGAGCACTCCTATGACTGTCTTGGCTAGTTTTGACAGTATTTTCTTTTTTTATTAAAAGTCAGTTAAAATACAATTATTTTAAAAAATTTCATTGTTTTTTAGTAAGCCATAACGTAAAATAAAAAAAATGTTTTGTTTTATAGGACAAACATTTTTTATTATTTAGGAAAAAGGAACATGAAATTCGCATTTTATATTTTTTAAATGGTGTTATTTAAAATGCAGTTACAAACGTTTTATTTAAAACATTTTTTATTGCAATACCAGCAAATAATTTTAAATATCTATTTACTTACGACTTTATTTCTAACGCAGCGTTTTAATCCGATCCGACAGATCTGGTGCAGCTTTATCCAATTGAAATTTTTGTAATAAACAGTTGCAATGGAAATTTCTATCGGATTCAACATTTCAACTGTTGCATCTGATAGAAACTTCAGTCAAAACCGTTTATTAAATGGATTTTAAGTTGATAAAACTGCAACGAATCGGTTCCATCGATCAAAACGCTGAGTTAGAAACAAGGTCAATTACTACAATTAATAATACTTCAACTATAAGCAAAAATATCCAAAAAAATGATAATCCCAAACACAATAAAAATTCTGCTAATTTTGAATACATTAACCCAATACTTAATCTAATTTAAAAAATGCACAATTAAAAAAGAGTTGTTTAACCCATGTCGCAGAACAAACTGTTTTTGTAATTCCCTCTTACAACCTTCTTAAACAATTTTTACTTTCCCTGACTCCATACATTTTTAAAGAAATTTCGTTTGATCTTCAAACGACCTACTTAAGTTCCATATATTTCTACAGTCATATTTTGAAAGTAATTTCTTACTTTAATTTCGATGTTGTCTTTTGTATTTGAAGATATATTATATACCTTATCTTTTCCAAATCCCCAAATACTAATATTCATTTTCTTTTCTATCAGATGACCTAGGTAGCCGTAGAACTGCTCCGTCTATTCTAATCCATTATCGACTATAGATCTTATATTAAAAATATTAATTGGCTTTGTGGATGAGAGCCTTATTATAAAGAAGCTTCATGCGTTTCCGAATTTTATTTGTTTTAAAGGTAGGTAACTGCGGCAAGTATAATAAACCTCACCTGCATCTTTTCCTTAAAAAAAATTTGGTCCAATTAGAAAATGATCTAACACCCCTCTCCAAATATTTAGGAACCATCTATTCTGTAAATGAGTTCTTATGAAATATGGATTGGAAGCAGCGTAATATTGAAAAAACTGTTCCTGTTTACTATACCATTTTTATGAAATGTTATCTCTTCACCAAACAACACATAATTACAAGAGTTCCGTTGCTTTCTTATTTTATTTTGAGCCCACTCACAAATATCTACTCTTCTCTCGTAATCTTCATCATTAAGTTCTTTTAATGTCTGAATGACGTATGGGTGCATTTTGTTGGCCGTTAAAATTCTTCGTACCGATAATCGCGCTATATCCATTTGTTGTGAAAGGGTTCGTTGGCCGATATGCGGATCTTCAACAACCACTAATAGGCCATTTAATTAATTATCTTCTGTAAGAACCCGTTTTCTATTATTACTTTTGTTATAGAACACACTTGTCCTTTCAAAATGGTCTTTTAACTTCTCTAATGCCTTTCTATCTGGCTGTCTTCCTTCTCGATATCCCTCTTTGTATTTGTTGTGGTTAAAAAAATTTTGTCGCTGCACTTCGAACATATCATATCATATTATTTCAACCGTTTTATCTTTGAAAAAATTGCACTAGGAATGCAAAAATCTGAGAACTTTTTCCTTATATATATATATATATATATATATATATATATATATATATATATATATATATATATATGTTTATGCAGATTTCACGGATTCCTCCCGTGTGAGATGCAATAGCAGTGGATATATCCACATTATGCCGTTGTAGTGCTGAAAACACATTCAGCAAACGTACAACTATATGCAGCTCCGTATATGAATGAAGTAAAATGCGAACAGTAAATGCAAACTTCGTTCCAACCATATCCTTTCCGTGTTGGAGGTTGCACACTTGGGTCAAATTGTTAAGGAACACAATTTATCCTATTCCACCACCATCGAGATGATGGCCTACCTGTACCACCATACCGAGAAGAAAGTCAAAACTTACCCTCCCCGCCACAGTGATACGGCAGAGGTACATGTCTCGTCTCTACTAGACTCATCAGGGTCCCGACATGCACCTGGCTGTGCAAAGGACAGATCAGAAGGAAGCATGCAAATACTGAAGGCGGCTTCGCCGACCTCCCGCCGAATGGCGTATACATGTTTATGCGGCATTTACGGATTCCTCCCGTGTGAGATGCAATAGCAGCAACGAACGAAGTTTGCATTTACTGTTTGCATTTTGCTTCATTCATATACGGAGCTGCATATAGTTGTACATTTTCTGAATGTGATTTCAGCACTACAACGGCATAATGTGAATATATCAACTGCTATTGCATCTCACACGGGAGGTATCCGTGAAAGCCGCATAAACATGTATACGCCATCCGGCGGGAGGTCGGCGAAACCGCGTTCAGTACTTGCATGCTTCCTTCGATCTGTCCTTTGCACAGCCAGGTGCATGTCGGTACTCTGATGAGTCTAGTAAAGACGAAACATGTACCTCTGCCGTATCACTGTGGCGGGAGGGTAAGTTTTGACTTTCTTCTCGGTATGGTGGTACAGGTAGGCCATTATCTTGATGGTGGTGGAATAGGATAAAAACGAAGTTATTATTTGAACTATTGATATTTAAAAAAAATGTTTCATTTTTTGAATAACAAATTTTTAAGGTAGATAATATGTAGCTTGGTTACGAAATCTTTATGTAATCTCCGTTTACCTGATGTATGTTTGTCGGGACCTGCCATAGTTGAGCTCTATTTGTATGAATTAAGAAAAGTGTGTTGATAATGAAAAAATTTACGTTCCCTAAATGAAAAAAAAATTCTGCTCAAAACCGCTAATATTTTGAAAAATTGTAAAATTTTCATATATATAAAAGACTGGTATCAGTAAAATTTACCAAAATAAATACATATATGGGAAATCGTTATATAACATATATATATATATATATATATATATATATATATATATATATATATATATCAAGTAGACTTAATTCAATTATAACTAACCATTCTGTAAGAACATTTCCTTTTGTTAACATATTTTTATGTAAAACATGTTCCTTCTTACATGCTGATATTATCAATAACATTGCATTTTATTATACGAGTATTAACATATCCACATCATTAGGAGTAAACATAAACTCGCAAGAAATATTTTATATAACATAACAAGAAGAAATAAGAAACATTTTTGATGAGTCGCAATGCTACAAGGCCACACATTTATGTAGAAAATATAATAATTTGATAAATTAAATTAAAATTCTGCTTAAAATGAATATATAATTAAAAAAAAATTGGAAGGCATTAATTGATACAAAAAATATTATCAAAAAAAATAAATAAATACGGAACTACATTTGACTTATTTAATTCAGTTGGTCATAAAAAGTATGTGATTTAGCAATGTTATGTTTTAACAGTTTATGTGTAATTTGAGACATCTAACCTTACTTTTTCATAATAAATAAGTTTACAAAATAGCAAAATGTTTACTCATAATATTCAAATGTCTCATAGCAAAAACGCTGGTAAACTTGTAGGTCTCAAATGTAAACAATGGCGTCAGAATAGAGTCAATGTAAAAACAACGTAAATTAGAAGAAAATTTCACTTCACAGCTTGTGTATGTTCATATCAGTAACCCAGGGATAAAAATAAACTGCCATTTACCAATATCTTTAAGACATGCTGTTAAAGAGAAAATTTTTGGGCTAGTAAATTTTTTTTTGTGTAAAATATAATACTATAAATTTACTTCATACAAGTAGTAACAAAGAAGATAATACGCATCATAAAGATTATGACATTAACTTCAGATACGCTTTAATAAGCAATAAATAAATAATTTGTATTATTCAACATATCAAGTTAATTATCAATGAAAAATATTTTCAAAGATTTGAAGTGCGCGCTCATGCAACGTTGCCTGATGTTACGGCACCATATTAGTACAATAAATTTTATGTAATTTCCTTTAATTGATATTTCAGCATACCCCACAGTAAGTTAAATATTTTATTGCAAAAAAAAGAAATCTGACTTTTTAATTTTTTTCAACCTCGACAAATGGTAGTATAATTCAAAGGAAATTTTCCATAAGACACTGTACAAATTTTTACATTTTTGAAAATTGAATGCTCAAAAATTTAGAAGGTAAAGTTAATCACAATTACGCGATATTATAGATCACAACAAAAATTGATTTTCATTATGATCTAATATTTTGTATTTGACATGGGCAGCGATGGGACGTCCTTAAAGACATTATGCAAACTCTCTACCGCCACGAAACGATTTATCTTGAATATAACTATACCATTTACAATAAAAAGTGTTTTATTATCATTGGTCGTCCCATGAAGACATTAATATTCAATATTTTAATCACAGGTAAGTACTTTGTGCCAAGAAGGCTCCCTATCTTTCTAATTTGATGTGTTCTGGTATATTGTAATTTACGCCGTTTTAAACCAATTTTTGGAGTTTCCAGCACATTAAAAGGATTTCATTTTTAAACATGATTTAGTTACATGGAAGATAGACCTTCTAGTAAGTCAGTTTTGTGTTGCCAGTAATATTGTTACATTAGAATAACCAGAATTCACTCAATTCTTCCGAAAACAGTTCAGTGTTGTAGCGCTTGATCCTCGTATGGTGAGCATATTGCTTTTCATTTTAAATTGAGAAAAAAAGGTACAAAATCTTTTAAAATTTGTTTTAACAATATTTTTAGTGAAACAACAGCAGTTATTTAGCTATACTAAACTCCGCTTACATCAATAATTCTTTTTTCAGAATAGATGTATTTTGGGGCTCGCAGAAATATGTAGTTTTCGAGATATTCCCTCCCTAGTTTAAAAGTTAAGTAGTTAATTTTTAATTTACTATTTTATTTTCTTTAATTATCTTTTTATTCACTCCCTATTTTTTACTTTGGATACTTTAAAAATGTAAGTGAATAAGGTTGATTATTGTGAAATTATAATTTTTTGGTCTAATGCATTTATTATTTAGACATTAGTGAGGCTAAAAACAAACAACAAAAAAAAACAACATAATTTTATTATAAATTGCGATTATATAACATCTTGAGAACAATAATTTCATACAAAACAAAGTAATTAGATAAATATAATAGTAATGAAGGAAAAATGGAAAATAAAACCTGAACTAACCTCTTATGAAGGTATATTTCAAAAGTTCCAAAATATACTGATTTAAGAAAGGGGTTTAGTATAACTAAACATTTACTGAAACCATTAAATGTATATTATTCTGAAAATAAGGAAACTTTCTTACATAATTATATTAATATAATCCAACAAGAAAACTAACAAAGAACGCACGCCTATGGTGTATTAGTAACTCTCTTTAAAATCCATTTATTATGCCGCTAATTAAGGCTACATAAATCTTGGCGAATGAATTTTTATAGAGACAGCTAACTCGTTATTATTTTTATACAATGATTTGTCAATCAATATATATATATATATATATATATATATATATATATATATATATATATATATATATATATATATATATATATATATATATATATCCTAGGATAAATTGTATTTTTTAGCAATTTATTCAAACTCTGCAACCTCCAACACGGAAAGGATATGATGGACCGAAGTTTTGCATTCACTGTTCCCATTTTACTTCATTCACACACGGAGTTGCATATAGTTGTACGTTTGCTGAATGTGATTTCAGCACTACAACAGCATAATGTGGATATAACCACTGCTATTGCATCTCACAAGGAGGAATGCGTAAAAGCCGCATAAACATATATATATATATATATATATATATATATATATATATATATATATATATATATATATATATATATATAAACATCAACGTAGAAATGAAACATAATAGTGAATTAGGGGGTTGGTTCTAAATAACGACAGATCATTAAAAATAGAAAACAGGTAAATTTCGGTTCATGGTTGGCATTTGCAGAAATATAAAAATATACTAATTTTAAATACACATAATATGTTAATGTTCTTATGAACTTCACGGTTTTGTATTCAAGATGAAAAGTAACAAGGTTTTATTTAGCCATCAGTGTCGATTTGTCAATCTCAGTAACTTTCCGCACTGAAATAATAAATTGTGATTATTGGCTCTCTAGTTTGCTATATTATGAAAGTTTTATTTTGAAGTAATCGTCATAATTTAAAATAAGTGACTAATTAATTTCCTTGTGAATATAATCGGCACACCAATGATCTTTATGAGGAAATATTAGATTTTTCATACTTGATGCACCTTTTTTCTATTTGTAATAACTGAAAAAACTTGAAAAAGAACGCACCTTTAAAAAATACTTTTGAATAATAAGATGGTATTTTATAAGTAGCCTTGCGTTCTTTTCATGTTTGTTTCTAGCAACACGTGCTTAAAACGCCAGGAGATCATAAGATAAATTTTATACTTTAATAAATAATTGGCTACCTAGTATGTTTAAACGGACTTCAACGATTCAACGAGGAAAAAGTTACAAATGAGACTACAGATTTTATTATTCCCAACATAGCAAGTTTTAGTACATACAGTATGGTGCAATACTGAACCAGTATTTAGTAATACTTCTAATAAGGTAATACACCTATCGGAAAATGTAAATAATTTTTAAGATTAAAATTAAGTATTTAGACATAACAAATTATCAGTTACAAATCCGAAAATAAAGAGAAATTGTTGGATCACTTTTGCACCAGGCAAAATATTTTAATTGTTACACTTTCTAATAATTTATCCATAAGCCCTTAACTTTTTAACAACTTGTAATCGTTTCTTCTTGGTTTCGATACCATAATACATTTAACGAAGGCGATGAAAAATCATAGTTATTTAGTAAAGTATGTTTTCATTGTGACCACAAAACTACTGAAAACCTTTACAAGAGGTGCGACAATTTTCTATATGACTATTTTGACTTTTTGTTTGGCTGTATGCACTGATGATGCAAAATCAACGATCGGAACATTTTCTGGTCTTGTGGTGCTGGTAGAGAAGATCAGCGAGAATATTGAAGGTATTGATTGTTGTATTCATAGACAAGCACTGGCATGTAAGCGCACTCCTGCAGAATTATCCAGTAGTTTAAGCGACACTGTAAAAAATGTAAATTTTATAAATCGCTACAGACTCTCGTCTATTCTATGGGCTTTGTCAGGACTTTGCCTCCACATTTCTTTATTACTTCATGCAGAGATGGTGGTTTTCTGATGCCACGGTTTGGATTGAAGTTTGAAGTTCAATCATTTTTCTTGACCATCCATTTAATATGTCCTCTTGTGTATTTGACATTCTTTGGCTGCAAGAGCTTGTAGAATTAGCAGATATTTTTTTTTAAATTAAATGATTTAAATCTGTCTTTACAAGACCTATATATCACCATTTTGCATGTGCATGATACAATATCAGCCATGCTAAAGAAATTCAGCTTTTGGATTCAGTGTCTGCAGGTGTAGGAGTGCGAATGTTTTGGATCTCTCAGCAACAAAAACTTCAATTAACATTTAAGGATTATCTTCCTAATAAACCTATTATATTTGGATCGAACAACCGGATATATAATCCTTTTCAAGAAGATCTAACTTCGAATACGTCTTTAACTTTACTGGACAAAGAAAAGCTCAATGACTTATCCTCTGACAATTTCCTAAAAATTGTTTTTAAAGATAACTCTTTAATCGATCTTTGGCAGTATCATGTTTTGGCGGAAAGAGCCATTAAAGTTTTCTCGGTTTTTTCTACAAGATGTCTATGTGAGAAATGATTTTCAACATACACTTAGCTGAAAGAAGCAGGTTAAATGCAGACCTTGGTCTAAGACTGATACTTTCAGACATTATGTTTAATTTTTCGTTATGAAATGTTATTCAAAATGGAAAATAAATTTTAAAAATCTAATTTTATTGTTTAATTTATTGTTCCTAGTGACTACCCAAGGGGTTCGCCAATTTATTTTGGTTTTTAGAAGGAGTTCTCAGGAAGAAAAAGATTGGCAACAGCTACTCTAAACCATAAACCATAAAAAAAAAACAAAAACAAAATGATCTTTTTCAAGTAGAAAAAAAGATGTGCATATACAAATTTTTGTGTTTCAAAAATTTAATTATTTATAATATGATGGTACTAAAACTTTGGTTGTAGCAAAATAAAATCCAGTGTACTAATAAAATGTATATAAAAACGCTTTACAAAGGTAAGGAAACATTGCAGAACTACCAACATTTTTTGAGCAATCACTGGAAGTATTTTTACTTTATTTTATTTTCATTAGGTCTTTAGTATGGATTAGGAAAGACTAATATTTATTTTCTATGTTTCTGGGAATCTTTAATTCAGAAAAACATAATTTATCTATAAATATAAAACACACTCTATAAATTATTTTCTTTTTCTCACTAGGATTTATAATAATACGTAATTATATAAAGCTTAAAGATCATGTATCCATAATTACTTGCTACTCGACACAAATGAAGTTCATAGACAAATAGTTTTACAATCATTAATTAAATAAAACCAGTAAGATTTTTACGCTCTTTTCTTATTACATGATATACATGAATTAACTTAAAAGCAGTTATTATTTTTACCCACATTCCTATTTTTATAATGGTTTCTACTTTATTCCGTGAAATTTTGTTAAATATCAATTCCTTTGATGTGGAAAATTATATTTTATGGATGCCTAAAACAATAATAAATATCGATTATTTATTGTCATATTATCGATTATTTATTAACACTTTTTATTATGACCTATTAATTTTTTAGAGTTTATGTAAGCATAAAGTCTGTCCCAGACATACAAGAACGTAAAATATTTTAATAGTTTTATTACCACCGTTCGCAAAATTTATAAAAACAATAAAGAAAAACTGTTCTACTGGTCACGGAATAAAATGTAAAAATGTTTTGGTGTATCTATTTAATAAAACCGCGCTTTCAATACAAAAACATTGAAGATTGCTTTCAGTACACAACTAATGATAATACACAAACAACTCTGTTCCTTTCGCTCAACGTTTTTAAATTATATCAATCATTTCTAACATGTATTATAGATTTATGATTTTTGTTTTCAAAAATCGCCAACAACGGATTTAATCTGTAATATTAAATTTTTGAATCATCCTTTGAATATTCAGGATACGACTTAACTTCGCAACATAGCATACTTCTACAGAAAGCACCGACGAATTCCCCCCATAGAATTAATCAGATCAAGGGCTCGTTGTGTGATTGTTAATTACGAGATAAAAATGTTTATTTTTCTTTGGAGAGATGTTGATAAATAATATGAATTCTCTTACTTCTTGATAGTCACACTAATTCAGTGCTTTTCTTTTGTAATTGCATTATTTAAACCAGTATGACGTGCTAATCGATACGTCAACTGGAGAATAAAGTAACCGGGCAACAAAATAGAAGAATGAGTTTCTGGTGACTTAAATTATTACGTTATTTTTAACATGTAAATCATATATTACGCGCTTGTGGAAAGCGCGGTTGAGGGGTTGGAAAGATTCATAGTAATTAAGTAAATTCAGCGGAATAGATTCGACGCAGTGGCAAAAACAGAACCCACACATGACAAAAAAAATTAAATGATCCGTTTGTATAAAAACATAGTATTCTTCGTAATCTAGTTCCATTATCAAATACGAGAACAGGCAAACAGCGTCTAGGACGGAAGTCATAATTAGCCGAAAAATCATAGCTCTTAGAAACAGTGTATAATTATCGACAAAGTGATTAAAATAAAAAAAAAAGTTTCAAATTAAAATTTTTAATTTTAACGGAACAGTAATAAAGCAGTACTTCAAAATTTACACAACTTTTTATATCTAATTGCTTTTTAAAATCAACAATTATAATTTGCGAAAAAAAATAATTGGTATTAAATATTTACCTAAGCGAATTACAAATGTTAAAGTGAAAAAAAAAAATCTTCGGAGCTATAATAATTCAATTTTCATGGAAGTGTTGCTTTATTACATTTAATATTACAATTTTTAAAAAGGTAATTAAAATTCTGGTCATTAAATTTAAGAAACCTATTCAAAAGTATTTATATGCTTAAACATTTAGCCTAGAATGCAGCTAAAATAATTTTTTCTTAGCAACTCTTTTGATTCTCCTTACTTTTAGGCCAGTCAACTTAAATTTGGAAAAAAATTAGTATTTCTAGATATCAGCATGGTGGTGATTTATGGTTTCTAGGCTTTAATTTTTTTTTGGAAAAAATTATTTATTAAACAATAAAGGTGTGAAAAAACTTTTTTTTTGTGTTGTAAAAAAACTATTGTATTTTCGGAAAATAATTCCAAACAAAAGTTGTGCAAATCCTTTTGTTTGCACAGTTAATTTGTTTATAACTTTTGGGGTTGTATTTAGTTGTTTACCCTCAGCGATCGAGAGGTCCTAAGATGATCTACGGATGCTCAAATCAAATTTCGAGGCTTATACTAGTAGCATCAAAAAAGCGCGCGGGCGAAAACGAGACCCTGAGGCGTCATATTCGTTTCTTTGGTGCATTTAAAATCGCGAACGTTCATTGACAGTCAATAATAAACCACTGATTAGAAATATTGAAAATCAGATTAATTTTTAATATACCATTAATACTTATCGAGATATAACATGAAACAAATTGCGACAGTTATTTTCTGCCAAATAATTGATTTTAAAAACACATCAGTACTTTTTTGTATGTTTTATTGAGATGAATATTTTTATATTCAACATTTGTTTGTAGCATTAATATTTTTCGAGTAATTATATATATAATATTTATTTAATTCTCCGTTTCTTGGAGAAAAAGATAACTTCGATATCACTTTCATCATCGTCTGAAGTAATATCGTAATAATTCTTAATTACACTGAATTGTGAATTTTTGGTGACCATGACTGGATTATCACTTACAACGTTATCGTTAGAGATCAAATTTTGAGACATACCGATATTTATTATAAATTTCTTCGACATTCGGAAAAGCTTCGCCATTACAAGGGGAAGAAAACGATGAACAACGTGAACCATTTTTCCGGCAAGTGCAAACGTTTGTTTTACAACCTTTTTTTTATTTGCAACTTATGTATTTCAATAACTCTTGTGGAACTAAGTCATCGGTTGTATCAATAGGTTGCAGCATGTTCCTATGTCAATGTCAATGAATTTTCGCAATTTCAAACGCACTAAGTGTGTTAAAAATATCGATAATCGATTAATTATTTATTATACATAAAATATATGAAAAGTAAGAATTTGTTTTTTGCTAAGCTTAAAAATAAAATTTTCAGGGAAATATATATTCCACTGTTCACATATTACCATGCCACAAATAAAAAAATTATGCTTCTACGACCAATATTCACCGACATAATCCAAATTTTTCCGACGAAACGAATTTGAAGCGTCAGAGCCTCGTTTTCGACCGCGCGCTACCGGCATCCCTCCCCCCCCCCCTCCGTAGATAAGGCCTTTGGTTACTCGAATAATGTTAACTCGTAACGACGTGTGATTTATTTGTCAAGATTGTTGTCCAACTAAGCCTTTACTGCCTGAGCCCGGGTATAATCCTGGCGACGACAGACTGACACAAACGTGAGTCTAGTAGTTGGCCTCAGTGAAATGGTGATTAACCATAATGCCTACTTCCAACGAATGTTTTAATCGTAAAGGTCCATGAATACCTCCTAACACCCATTTTGGAAGAATTCGGAAACGTCATACTTTATTGGTCACATGAAATCTCAAGAAATTAATGTTAGATTTCTAATCGTTATCAAACTTTTAATAAAGAAATATAATTATTCAAAAAATATTCACACGAACGAATGATTGCAGTACATGAAGACGACTATTTTAAAGTAAACTATAGGTCGAAACAATTTCGATGCGGTCGTGCATCATTTAAAGATGACTCAAGAAGTGGAAGGCCTTCAAACACAATTAATCAATATATTCAGGGAAGAAAGAAGAAACAATGGTTTTCGTCTATCTTGTCTACTGTTGATAAAACATTAAATACGTCTGAACAAAGGATTTTCGCAATTCTTCAGAACAAAAACGGCTTAAGCCGCATATTTCCCAAAGTTTTGAAATCTTTAAATGCCGAACCTATTTCTTCTTAAAGATAGGGACAGACAATAAGCCATGGGCACATCAACGAAATCCAGAACCTTAATTAGAATCGACAAAAAAATAGCATAAACTGACTCGATAACGGCTCGAGAGGCAACCTAATCGAAATGTCGTACAAAAAATGAACAAAATGCAAGTTTGACAACCATACTTTAGTCAATCTTCAACATTATCTATAAACTTCAAACAAAATTAAAGTCTTTGCAATACGTTCATACGAGTTTTTCTTCTCGAATAAATGCTGAAGGACTCTGCAAAACAGAAATACATTAACAAATTTATGTACAGCTATTGATCAAAAACATCCTAGTTGTGTGTCACAAGAATGTATTGTCGTATTATTCAACATCTTACCGCCATCCTTCAAATACAAGGTCCGAACATTAATAAGTAAGACGACGGGTGTCTGGGAAGGTACCAACTAGAATCCCACTGACGAGTCGAGTAGAAAAATAGTTGAACTATCAGCCAAGGGGACTGAAATGTAGCAATAAACCTATAAAGCCCGGTGAAGCCCTAGTCACGATGTTGAATAATACCTAATTCGGGGTGTTAGTCCCCACAGTTTCTAGGCATTCAACGTTCGGCGTCCGTTCGAGATCAAGAATTATGAAATCCCAAAGAACGACGAAGTTGTCTGGCCTAAGGGAGGGGGTGGTGTCGTATTATTCAACATCTTACGGCCATCTTCAACTTCAAGTACAAGGTCCGAACATTAATAAGTACGACGACGGGTGTCTGGGAAGTACCAACTAGAATCCTACTGACGAGTCCTATAATTGATACTGGGACGAAACATCCACATTTTTAGAGACAGAAATTCGAAATATGTGAATCCCGATTTAGACACCGCCGGTCTTTTCTCGGTTTTCCCTGCCCAATTACCCGATGACGACAAGAATAATCCGGAAGAGAGACAGATATAGACAACCAATATGAGAGACGAAGAAAGAAAACCGAACTTGCTTGTAATATAGGGGTATACAGGGACAAGTCGATAAGTAGTAAAACTAGACTTTCACCTATATTACAACAGTATCCTCTCTTTACGACAATATGCTAATTTAAAAAGCAGCTCAAGTTGTCTGTGAGTCTAACTTCTTTAAGTTTGACCATCAGCCATATAGTCCACATTTAACTCAATTTTTTGATTCAGAAACTTGAAAAGCACATAAGAGGGTACCATTTTGTAGAGAATAATCAGTTGAATGAGGATATTTATGTCATTTTTTCAGACAAAGAGAAATAATATCACCATTTCTGATGAAATAAAGTTGTTGCAGGCTTCGATCATAACAATAGATTTGTTTGAAGGCTATTTATGGTCGCTGGGGAAGAGGCTTGACGTTTGACAGGGATTAACATATTTACTTATCCTTTCTTCCAGTTCAATTGCTTTTCGTGGCTCTTTTCAGCGTTATTAAGTGTTAGAAATTACTATAAATGCGAAGTTTGCAATTAATATTAACAAAAAGAGGATTTAAAAACTTATTTTTATTGGTAAATATTGTTAAATATTGTTTACATATTGAAAATAACAATAATAATAATTTAGGTAACCATAAATTCATTTCTAGAATTGACGTACCAATTATCATATGATACTCTTTCAAATAATGCAATTAGAAAAGGGTAACATAAAATCGTTATGTGTGTACTAAGAGATGAATTGTTTGTCAACACTTTTTCAAATATAAATAAAAATATCATTACGTTATTCAGCATTCAAACAACCGGGCTCTAGTTCTGACGTTATGTTAATTCTATCGGGGTATGTTCGAAGATTCTAGGGCACCTATTTTGTTACCGAAATGGTAATGTATAGGCCTACCCTTTCAGGAAATGTTAAAGAAGGTAAAATAATACTACTCTAAGATTATTGGGAAGTGAAGTATGAAGATTCCAGACAGCTGCATTTCAACGAAAAAAAAAGCACAACTCAACCTGACAAAGTGACAGATTTAATAACGGAGCAAAGGTTTAAAGTGATGTTTTACTTATAGAACTATATGTCCTTCATCAGAAGATAATTTATATAAATTTATTGATGTTGAGTATAGATTGTAAGAGAGCTGAATTTTTAATTCCTTTTGACTATAACTTGTGATATATTTTAGAACTCTTTCTCCTCTTTGAATCTGAAATGAAAGGGTAGTCAATAAGTTGTTGTCTATGCATTACTGGAATAACCATTATTAATGTGTACCACAACGGTCTTACATTTGGAAAAATAAAGAAATTCTTAGAAAAAGTTATAACATTTTAGGTTTTTAGTTTTTGTGTATTTCTTAGAAAGTGGGCACAAAACTACTATCAATTTCTTGGTTGTCATCCTGTTATTAAAATTAGCATTTAAATACGGAATATTTTTGAAGAAATCAGTTTGATATTAAAATTGTACATTTTAAAATTACTTCCAATATTACAAAAAATACAAAATTTATTTAATCAAAAAATTTATAATAAAGTAACGAATTAAAGCAAATACCAAACTTTATTTAACAACAGAAAAAACCGTGGTCTACAATTTTTATAACTTGAAACTTTTTGATTGCGTATAAAAGTCCTTAAATGAAGTGTCACTTATCTATGTTAAAAGAACCCTCTTTAAAGTTTCGTTACTTTAAATAATTAAAATCTAAATATTAAAAATATTGGCTTTAAAACTCCCTAGTACTTTACACTGTATAATGTTTCAAAGACTTTAATATCAATTTAATTTTCGAGAAATTTCTCTAGAGACCAGATTAAAACTAATTAAAAACCAAAAAGCGTATGTTTAAGAAGAAAGAAAATCTTGGATATGCTCTCGACCACGACCCGAGTCGAGAAGAATTTAATACCGCAATATTTTATCTTTTATATGGAAAATCATTTTTAAGAGCGCAGACATTGCCCGAAAGTGGCACCAAAAAGAGAAAATAAAATTAACGGGCCCCAAGCGTAATTAATTTGAAAATTCCTCGTGCTACATTGCTACCCTCCACGTCAACTTTTCGGTGTATAATTTGAAGACAAGCGGCCCTTTTGACCCTATTACTTGATAATGACATTGTTGATAAAACCAGAAGGTAAGGTTTCTTATTATCTTTTCTAAGTGTTTTGGGAAAAATTGATCATTTTGATTGTTGGAAATCCACCAATAATAGACTCGTTATAGATTTCTATTGTAGGCTGTCTTTGGGTAACATCGATGATTAAAGACAGTTTACTGTTAATAGGAAAACTAAAGAACTGTAGGAAAAAACTTCATGTTAATATGATTAATGAAACTCAACTTTGCCTTTTACTATCTATATACCATCAGCAAGTTGTAAGGCTTCGTGGAAATATTGTAACAGTTGTTTATATTTGTACGCCAGTTTGATAACTGATATCCTTTTTTGACATTTTCAACTAGTCTACTAAATTTGCTAAATTAGATTCAGCATCACGTTGTTTATTTTATTAGCTTTAGGAAGCATTGTGTTAAGTTTTTAAAATATTTCAAGTTAAACAAAATATTTAGTTGACTTTTTAATAAATTTAGAAGTTTAATCTCCTAGCGTTTCAGTGTTTTATTGAGCAATGTTGCCAAATTCATCTAAAGAATTCTTTGTCTTAAGTATAATTTTTTAAGAAACTACCCTACTTCATCGGAGAACTAAAAAGGTAAAATAAAACACGTCTTCAACTGCAATCTGCCCCTAAAACTATAAACCAAAATATACATTGAATGCATTCTGCCAGTAAAAATAGATGATATCGAAACATGGGTTGAAACAAAAAAAAGTTTAAAGTGCACCAAAGATCAATCGAGCGAAGAATGCTAGAAAACTTAAAGACCATAAAACCAATGAGTGAATAGGAAATAAAACTAAAGTCGAGAACGTAGTAAGACGAATATGCACTCTCAAATGGAACTAAGCTGAACATGTTGCCAGGAACACAAAAAACTGGAGAGGAAGAAAGGAAAGATGGAGACTATGTGAAAGTATCAATATCAAAAAGACATTTGATCTGAATTGATATCAAGAGGCACAGAACGGGGATACCAAAGGATAGAAAATGGCTAGGAATAGGAAATAGTTTGCCGTTGTGGAAAGTTGATCGCTGACGCGTTACTAACTAAAAGCGTTGTGTGAGCTTGTTCTTTTTCTTCTTCTTTAGGTGCTATGCCTGTATTCAGACGTTGATGGTCATCATGTTTACAATTTCCTGAAATCTTTCTCTATCGGCTGCTGCGCGAAATAGTTCTTCTACCGTGCAATCACACCACTGCCTGATGTTACGCAGCCATGAAAGCTTCTTTCGGCCTATCCATCTTTTTCCTTCCACTTTTCCTTGTATTATAAGGCGAAGTAGCTTGTATTTAGGTCCTCTAATTATGTGACCGAAGTATTCTGTTTTCCGCTTCTTTATAATGTTCAAGAGTAGTCGATCTGTATCCATCATTCTGAGAACATCCTCATTGGAAGTGTGCGAAACCCATGATATCTTTAGGATTCGAAGGTAGCACCATAATTCGAATGCTTCCAGTTTGTTTAGCATTGTGGTTTTTAGTGTCCATGTCTCGCAACCGTATAATAGAATAGACCATACATAGCATTTCAGGAACCTTTTACGAATATGCATTGATAGGTTCCTGTTGCATAGAACTGGTTTCCATGTCATAAAGGCCTTCCGCGATATTTTTATCCTAGCTATTATCTCTTCATCTGAGTCCCCATTTACATTCAACCAACTGCCAAGGTATTTGAAATGGTTTACACGCTCTATCCTCTTCCCATCGAGCCCAAGTTGACATTCATCTACAGTAACCTTTCCAACTGCCATCCACTTTGTTTTTGAGATGTTAATTTTAGGCCTCTTCGGCAGCTCGCTTCATTGACTAGGTTTACTAATGTTTGGAGATCCTCGATGCTTTCCGCAAGAATGGCCGTATCATCAGCAAATCTAATATTGTTGATTACTTCTCCACCTAGTCTTACTCCTCCTTATCTGTTATCCAAAGCCTCCCTAAAGATTTCTTCAGAGTATACATTAAAGAGACAGGGTGACAAAACGCAACCCTGTCTTACTCCATGTTTGATGGGTAGGTTTTGAGTACGACTGTTTTGAATTTGGATAGAGGCTACTTGATTGTAATACAGATGTTTTAGCAGTCTTATATCGTAGTAGTCTAGACCTGTTGCTTGTAGGCACTCAAAAAGTTTATCATGTTGTACTCGGTCGAATGCCTTTTCAAAGTCGATGAAACAGACGTAGATGTTCTTTCGGAATTCACAGCTCTTTTGTAGGAGAACGCGCATACAAAATAGTGCCTCTCTTGTTCCTAGACCATTTCTAAATCCAAATTGCTTATCACTCACTCTATTTTCGCATAAAAGGAATGAGTGAGCGCCCATATTAAAATACAGACCCAGCAAATAATAACTAATTAGTGATTGACGTTGGATTAGTTTTTTACTACCGTAATATAAGGAAGTTTTTTGTACAAATAAACCGAAATCAGTTCGAAATGCTGAACACTATGACAGATCGAAATCAATTGGGTGAAGTTAAGAATACTTTATCGCAAAAACATGTACAGACTAAACAAATATTTTAGGATATTTGAGGAATTGAAGGAACGGAATTTATTATGTTGTGAGTTAATCATCGGTAAGGCATTTATTTCTTTTTAGCACACGGCTCTATATTTATTTTTCTTAAGACGCAGTACAAAATAATTGCCTTTTCAAGAAAATAAGGTATAATAAGCTACTATTCTAATGAACGCCACTGTAATCTCACCCAATGCATTTTTTTCTCTCAAACAAACGAAGGTGTTGCCCTACTATCAAGTGGGTAGCAAAATATCTTTCTAACGTCGCCGACTGATATAACCTTAAACTTTAAATTTCAATTGCATACAAAGACAAATGCTACAAAAATAGGAAATGCTACTTCTTAATAATGATAAATTGTCATTGTGATTTTCTAGTAAACAAGGATCTTAGTTATCTAGATATTTATTGAAACACACTAATTCGTCTGATTGGTAAATTTATCTGATCGTGTAAATAGTACTAAAATCCGGGAGAAAATATTTATTAGACCCATGGCATGTCTAAACTTGAGACTTAAGAATTGTATCAACTTAGATCATCTAAATAAATCCCCAAAAGCGTTGGTGCCATTGATCATTTTATTATTGGGAAAAAAATTGTAAAGTCAAAAGTGCGATACTCTTTTAGAAGCTCTCTCACACCAGCCGCTGTGGCGCAACAGGGTAAGCGCTTTACCAGTGTTTCGAGAGCTGAGGGTTCTCTCCCCGCAAAATGCAAATTTTCATTATTATCATTTTATTAATTATTATGTGCTTTTTTTAAATAGTATATTAGCTCCATTTTAGTTTCACAGTTGTAGTTAATTTTTTTAAAAAAGACTGTGTTAATTTTTGAAAAACAACAATAAAAAATTAAACTTATACAAAAAATAGTAATCGAAAAATCTCAAATTCAATTATTTTTAATCGAAAAACCAAACCATTCAAAAGTGTAAAGAAATGGTTTTTCGTCCCTTATTATGATATATGAATGTGTTTAAATGTTTGTGTGTAAAAACTACATAGAATGATTAATAATTGGAAAAACGATGATAATTATTTTTTGATGTAATAAAGAAAAATCTGCATCGAGCGTGGTTCCAACCCTGAGCTCCCGGAGCACTGATAAAACGCTTGCCTAGTTATACCACGCCGGCTGATGTGAGAGAGCTTTTAAAAGAGTATTGCACTTGTCAGCGTATACGGTGTTCAATTTGAAAAAAAAATTCACAACAATCAAGTGAGCCATGGTACGAACCCTAATGGGGATATCTTTAGATGACCTTGGTATAATTCTTAAGTTTAATCAAAATCGGTGATGTCAAGGTCACGATCTCCCCTTGTTAGACATGATCTAGTTGTAAAGGAACTTAGATTTTCTAGTTGGCCAGTTTTGTTTTGCTGATGATACTGTATAATTTGTATTAAATATGACAACCAATAAACACTAGTATAGGAATATAAAAAATAAAAATTTCGAAATAAAGCCATAAAATTAATAAGATAAATACTGGTCACCTGAAAACAAACAAAAATTTCGACGGTTCAGTAATAAAATTCAACATTTTTTTATTCTTGTATTTTTTATATTCAAAACTTGTCTGACATATTGGTGTACTTATTAGTTAAAACCCGGAACGAAAACATGGTGCCGTACTTTTGATCATGCGCACTATAAAATGTTCAGCTGATCATCGACAAGGCCGGACTTCGAAAATATATTGGGCATTGTTTTGGAACAACGCAAACATTCACTTTGAAGACCTCATGCCTTGGATATTTAAACTATAAACTTAATTTTAAAACTTTTATTGCCGGATTAACTAAGAAGTTTGAAGATTCAGACTCGATCTAGTTGTCATGAAAGTTAGTTAGACCTTTTACTTAGCCAGTTTTGTTTTGTTTTTAATGTATATATAATTCGTACTATATTTGTAAACAAATAAATGCTTATATAGGAAAATTAAGAACAAAAACCTTAAAATTAGGTCTTGAAATTGCAAACATGGAGCCTCTCCCGAAAATTCATAAAATTTTCCATTTTTGACGGTTTAATAAGAAATACAGTCGATTTTTGACTTTTGTATTTTTAAGAAATAGAACTTGCTTGAGTTATTGTTGCACATGTCAATTTAAACCTTCTACTATCAACTTAAGCCCGTTTTAAATTTAGACCATGTGAGTGAATTAGGGAGTAAATATCTTGACATAGCTTTTCTTTTACTAATACACTTTAAAAATAGAGACTAATTGAGAACATATTTCTTTATTTGAAAAATTAGGTCCCTGTACTAAAAACTAAAGATTGTTTATGACGTGTGCAAATTAAATTAGTTAGTACTAGTTGAGTTCAAATTGATGTAAAGTAAAACAGAAGTGTTAAAAGTGTAACTAATATTTAAAGAACGTCTAGGATATTACTGATGTCGAAGCTAAAAGTCGTTTAACATATCGTTGTTAATGACACCAACTGCCGTATCACAATTTTTTTAATCTATAGAAACTCACAACTTAAAATGGTTATTCAGATGAAACGTTTTAAGTGCAATTAAATCGTGCGTTTTGACTCAAGATTTTTTTGTTGCGCATCTAAGGCCAGCTTTACGTGCGAGATTTCGAGCTAGGATTTGGGCTGTATCCGCATACAAAAAAACGGTCGAAGTTTATTTTAAGTACCGTTGATGGCAAAGACACAAAGAAGAAAAGATGAACGATATAGGGCCCATCTAATTCTAAGATATAGACTAAGTTCTTAATCTTTACGTATAAAAATATCATTCGCGTAATCAAGCAATTCCGTATTCCGAACTTCTATTCACTTTACCCCTTATCTCATTTTTTCAATAGCTAAATACAGGATGTCGGTAAGTGCCTCCTGATTTCTCGGGAGGAAATTTAAACTGACTTGTACAATTTAATGAAATTTTGATATTTTATAGAGGCCACAAAGACTCATTAAACCGTACTACAGTAGATGTTTTAGATCATCACGGAAGTCAGGAACGAACTTGTAGCCACACTCGTTGGGCCTAATTCTTGACACGGGTCATTTTTCAGAGCTGAAAGCTGATTTTTTAAATACTTTGATCCCTCCTATTCAAAAAAGGTAATCTCAATTTATTTCGATAAAACTGGCGGATTTCGAGATAAATCGGTTTTTATGCGAAGAACTCAAGAGTTAGTAATGCTAGACACAAACAGGTAAAAATAAAAATACGCAGGGTGTCGTGATGTGCTTCAATTTGTGGGGAAGCACTGTCTAACTCTTCGAAGGCAAGAAAATGTTATGCTAAAAGATTTCCAGCTCAGACATTGTCAAGTCCAGAAACCCTTCAAAGGGTTGATAGAGGCTCAATTAATTTACAATGAGATTAAAATGCAAAAATGATGAAAACGTTTGTTATTGAGGCAAATGTTCAATATGGGCTCCACGTACTTCAATATTCCGGCATTATTACGGACTTCGTTAGAATGCTCTACTATTCTCGCTAGTAGTTCTTCTCTAGTATTTACTGGTGTTGAATAAGCTAGTTCTTTTAGATATCCCCAGAAGTAAAAGTGTTAGGGATTTAGGTCTGTAGACCTCGGTGGCCATAAAGCAGGCCCACCTCGACCTATCCATCGAGGACCAAAAAAGGTTAGTTCAGTGATTACGTAATATACGGTTAAAATGAGGTGGACCACCATCATGCATGTACCACACTTGCATTCTTCTATTAAGAGGGAAGTCTTCCAATAAATTATTTAAATTTTGCTGCAAAAAATGTAAATAAATCTCACCATTGAATCTTCCTTCCAAAACAAATGGATCTATAATATTATTTCCGATGTAAGTTGTATGAGTTTATTATGTCACCTCTTGTAAAACCGGCCTCATCGATAAACAAAATAAAGTGGGAAAAATTCAGATTTAGGTTATGTTGCGGGATAATCATCCCGAGACATAGCGTGTAGTTTTTCAACGTGGTACGGGTGAAGTAACAGTTGTGTTAGAGTTTCATGTACAATCCACTTTGTAATATTGTTTTGTGTCGCGAACTTCCTCATGCTGTTTGAAGGCTTGTTGCAAAGTTTGTTCCTCTACGAGAGGGCCTCATGCTCTCCTGAGAGGGCCCTCACCAGCACGTCGTGGTAAAAATGACCCTGAATAAAACATGTAAAAATTAATTTGTTAATTCTAATAATTATTTTCTAATCGCCTTTTACCTGTTTCCCTTAGGCTTCGATCAATCCTTTGAAATGTTTCTGACAATGTCTGAGCTGGAAATCTTTTAGCGTAACATATTCTTGCTTTCGAAGAGCAGCACATCAACACACTTTACATATTTTGTTTTTAACTGTTTCTATTTAGCATTAGTAACTTTTAAATTTTTCGCATAAAAATCGATTTATTTCGAAAACCGCCAGTTTTATCGAAATAAATTAAAAGTACCTTTTTTGAAGAGAAATCATCAAAGTATTTAAAAAATCGTTTCTCAGCTCTGTAAAATGACACCTGTCAAAAATTGGGCCCAATGAGTGTGGCCGAAAGTCCATTCCTGACTTCTCTGATGATCTAAAACATCTACTGTAGTATGTTTTAATGAGTCTTTATGACTTCTTTAAAATATTAAAATTTCATTAAATTATACAAGTCGGTTCAAAAATTACAGCCTATAAGGTAAATTGCCGGGTACCCATTTAGGGCTCTGTATCACCGTTAAGGAGCACTATAAAAAAATTTTTCGTTAACCTCTCCTGTATGTTCTCGAGAAGGTAAGGAGGTACTTACCTGATACCCTGTAGGTATCTCAGCGTCATCAGTTGCGCATTTAATGGACACCAAAATGGTATCCATAGTACCTCAATGAGAGCCACATATATTGCATGCAATTGACGAGTGTATCCAAGTCACGCGAGTACAATAGGAAGTATGGTTTCTCACAAAAATCACCAAAGGCTTTACCTGGATAAGCTTTAATAAAATCAATTTTTTCCAAAAAATAAACATCTGACAAACAAAACAAATATTTGTAGTATTTTAATTAAATTAGCAATAAAAATTATTTTAAAAATCGAACAAAGAAATAAATTTAATATTTTTCTAATAAAACAAATACCTAAAAGCTTATGTAAAACTGCTTCACAAATTTTGATGTTACCGTGCGTCAAGCGTTTATGTCCCCAGTAGTCAAAATTAATAATTAATGTCTATTATGTTATAATGATAAATAAACAAACTCCTTAGCTATTTTGAATTTTAAATATGTAACCTACAGGTTAAATTGGTTGAAGCTGTTCACGTGCGGTATTTCTGGCGAGAAAATCGTTACTAACCGTGCCGACCGTCCGACGTATGCCAAAATTGCCAAACATCTTATGCGTCTTGGAAACTCACTTAAATGACCTTAGCCCGCGTAGCTTCATTAACCTCAGAAGTCAGTTCAGCTGACCCGGTGTAATATGATAGGAATTTGACCTGGTCCTTATTTAAATTAGGAGAATAACATTCCGAGCAGTTTATTGTGCGGGTTTTTGAATCGAAATAGAGTGTGTATATAAATTTGAATTTACGATTATTAATAAAGTCTAACATTTAATTTAAACTGACTTCAAACCGTTATTTGATCGTTATTTATCGGTTATAAATGACATTCATCATCTGCATTAATAAAAGTTTGACGTGATAAAGAAAGCCTTTAAAGCCTCTTTTGTAGCGAATGGTGACTGTTCATTGGTCAGAGTCAAGGACAGTCAATTTTAATTCTAAAATCATCTCTTAGTACATCATTCTATGATGATTAATTTCAGGTCACTATAGCACTATAGAAGTGAGTTTCTAATTTAATAAGTGTTCTTAATAACTTATTCTAATAATAATTTTATTTGAATGCGAATTTGGGTAAATATCGTATTAGTTGTGTTTTAGTTCTCGTAAAATGGACAAATAACGAATTTAAAATTGACAGATATAACCAGATAATATTTTGATTCCTTAAAATTGTGGTATCAAAAAGACCCAACTGAAAATATTTAATATAATAAAATATTTTAAAAGGAATCCTTAAAGTTATTTGCCCCTATTTAAAATGATGCTTAAGCTTTATAGCAGATCAAACAAATTTTCTTTATAGTTATGAAGTTTCCCAAAAGATCATTCTTTGACAATGGCGATCAATGTTTTCCTTTCAGGAACTTTCCCTGTCAATGGTAGTATCCGATAATTCATAGTATTCTCTAATGGAGCGTTATGTATATTCTACAACAGATTTTAATAGTTCCTGGCGCCAACATCTTTCAAGTATTGGAACAGAGCTATAATTTCAATTATATTTGAAACGAGGACATGACGTGAGTGAATTTTCTAAAGATCTTAAAATTTCGGAATTATGTGGAAAATATAAAGATCTAAGTTACTCAGGTCACGTTAATATTACACAGATTCTTCCGACAGTGGTATACACTGGAAGCGTTAATATAGATCATCTCTTCGACTTTAACCTTAGTTCTTTCCGTATTACATTCTTTCCGATAGAGGTAATATCTTCCAGACAGTACAATCTCCATCAAATTACAATCAAAGAAAAATGGTATTTTCTGCAGTGCGTGTGAACTAGAGAAAAATTATGAATTTTTGTAAGCATCGACGTATCTGTCTATTTTATTATGTATTATGTAGTAATGTTGTTATTGATATTTAATTATACCTATTTCTTTTGATTACTCTATAGTTTGCGAGCCCGCTCATATATAAGAAGAATCATTAATATACTTTTGTAACTTCTTGTGTGGCTTAATTATGAGTAGACTGACAACTTTTTCCTCTGCGAAAATTCTCGTAGTCGGTTTATTCGCTTTCCAATTTTTTCCGTACCACGTCGGTCTCTCGTCGTAAAAAAATTTATAAATATAATTTTTTCTCCAATTGTAAGCGTTAGATTATTAGACAAAAAGCATGGAAAAAAATTGTCCGAAAGAAATTGTGGTTTCCAAAGGGTTGTCTACCACGTTCAACATGGAATTTTCGAGATTTACTGATAAGAAACTAATTTTTTCGTAATTGTTTGATAAAACTATGTTGGTGGCTTGACACCAATGATATTGTCCGACAAAATACGTTTCAATTTTCTAGTCCGACGCATTGAATTCGTCGCTCCCACGACAGCACGGTACCCACCTAGCATGAAATATTGCAGTAGGCTTTCAGTAAGCTTCTGGAACCTTACAAAAAGCTTTCGTGGAATCCTGCGGAAATTACCAAATGTCCGCAACAAATACTAAAGTAAAGATGACGTCTAAGCTCACTATAACCTTTCAAAAAAGCATCAAGTAAGATATTTTGTAAGCTTGATTAAAATCCACTTCAGTTTCTGAAAGTTTCTACGTGTTCCTTTATAACCTTACGCGAAAGCATCCTATAATCTTTTAATCGATATTTCTGAAAATTTTCAAAAAATCTTCAAGTAATTGCCTAATGTCAGTGACAAATACTAACGGAAAGATTACGTCTAAATTTACGATAATCTTTCAGGAAAGCATAACGTAAAACACTTTGTAAGCGTAAGACAAGACTCATATAAGGTTCTGAAAGTTTCTACTTGGTATTTATTCTCTTACACGAAAGTACTCTTCAATCTTGCAAGCAATATTTGTGAAAGCTTTCATAGGAGCTTACAGCAATCACCTAGTGTCTGTAACAAATGTTATGAGAAAGGTTCCGTCCAAGCTTACGATATCCATTCAAGAAAGCCTAATGTAAGTTTTTTAGTAAGCTTACAGTTATATATATATATATATATATATATATATATATATATATATATATATATATAGTTATATATATATAAACCATCATTTCGCAACTGTGGACTATTAACAGATTCTAAAATTAAAACCAGTCAACAAGACCTAGTGGTGACATCTCGATGGATCAATGGAAGCTTCTATTCGAGCTTGCAGGAATTATCCGTCAAGATTCTTAGAAGGTTATAAGAATGATTACAGAAAGCTTTCTCGAAAGAGTCGATTTGGAACGACGGAAACTTTCCTTGAAACCTTACTGCCAAGTTACACTAAACTTTACTTATTTGATAGATTGCGACTTTTTTCTTTAATGATTTTATGTTATCTTCCAGAAACTCGCAAGGAGGTTTCACAATACTTTCTGAAAATATGGAAATAGATCTTAAATGTTAGCTTCTTTAACGTTTACAGTAAGGAAAATATATAATAGATTTACACGTTGTTTTCATGAATTCTTAATAGATGTTTACATTCGAGTTTGTAGCAAATTACACATCAAGATTCTAAGAAGATTACTGCACGCTTACAGAAAGTTTTCTTGGAAGTATCAGTTTAGAAGAAAAGAAGCTTCTCAGTTTGCTTACTTGTTAGATTACATATTTTTTTCTAAGAAAATTGCATATTATCTTTCAGAAAACTGCAATAAGGTTTCACGAAACTTTCCGAAAATATGAAAATATATCTTAGCTTTCATAAAGTTTTGCATTAGACTTTCAAAGAAAATATATACGAGGCTATATGACGATTTCATAAATTCTTAATGGAATCTTCCACTTAAGTTTACAGCAAAGGTCCTAAGAAGGTTGTTGGATGATTACAGAAAGCTTTCTTGAAAATATTAATAAGGAATAACAACTCCTTTCTTGATATCTTACTGAAAGGTTACGTTGAGATACCTCCTTTGTTTATTTTCCAAAAACTTGCAGGAAGATTTCACGAAACTTTCACAGTTAATCTTCCATGTAACATGTTTTTTATGTTTCTCGGAATCTTCCATGAAAGAATACGTAGGATCCTTAACAACATTTATTCATAAGCTTCCTGGAAAGCTCTTGGAAGGTTACTAAGAAAACTTGCATCAAACTTGTATCGGAAAGCATTCATGGGACGTGCGGAAGCTTTCATGCCATGTGTAGTTTTTTGATTTTGTAAAAGAAAAAAGAATATGATTAACGAGCTGTCCGACAAAAAAACGTTACCTTTTTTCATTAGAAATGTGTTCCGAAAAAGTTATTGGCAAAGAAAAATAATTGTAAAAATATGACAATTGCAGAGAGTGTATTAAAATAGGATTCTATCATTCAAACAATTTTTGTGTAAGAAAATAACCTACAATTTCAACAGTAACTTTTTCTTTTTTCAACAAAAATTGTTTAACTAATGGAATATTATTTTATTCAACTATATATATAATTGTCATATCAGGAAAATTATTTTTTTTTGTAAAAATCCTTTTTTCTAACACTAATTCTAATTGATAAATTATTATAAATACGTCAGCAATTGAGAAATAAAAAAATGCCTATCAGATATTAAATAGTATTAGAAAATGAAGAATCATTTATTGCGTCATAACTGAGAGTGATCTAAAGTATTCGGACAATTTCTAGTTCGCAATGTACACAGACACGCACCTATGCGTATGTGTGTACACTGCAAATAAATCTTACATGACTGATTTACGCTATTGGAAGGTAAATACGAACAACAATGTCTTTTGTTGACTCAACGAGATATCCGTGCCTTAAAATAATAGCAACATTTTTTTCTTAACTCCATTTACATAATAAATTTAATGGACGATGACATCCTGCTACGTTCCTGCACCATAAGGCATCAGTAATGCACATTGTAAAAAAAAAAGATGAAATAAAAGCGTACCCGGCGCACCGACCCGTTGCATATTTATAGAATGTAGGGCGCCCAGCAACAAGACACCGTCTGTCTAGAAAGTATTTCTGTAATTCACTTACAAGACCGCAAACTCATTTAGTAAATCCCAATGGATTCATAAACTAAGAAGCTTCGAATTTCTGAGATACATTTAATACTTTGTTCGTATTTATTTATTTTGCAGTGGACACAAGCACAAAACTTCAAGTCTAGGGCGACCGTCATTATTTGTGCGCTGGGAACAAAAAATGAAATTTGGATAATCCTGGTAATTTTATTATTACGGAGAATGTTTTTAACGATTATCTATGAATTCTTAAATCTCCAAATGATAATTGAATTATTTAAACCTTATGTTACAGCTGATTATATCCTCTTCAAACATATCAATTTTGTTATCAGCGGAGACGTTTAGACAACATATTTTTGAGGTGGACTCCAACCAGGCGCGGATCCAAGGGGGGGAGGTGGTGGGGGCGATCGCCCCCTCACCCAAGAGCTTTGAGTTCAGGAAAATATTTTGCCTCTTATACTATAGTTTATTCAAGAGCTAGAGATAGTAATAAATAATTTTTTACCCTTTGGCAAAATCTGTTAGACACATATATTTTTCATAGGAATAGGTTAGAAATTTTTGTAATCAAAAATACCGGTTTATAATAATGGACTATTTGGGTTTGATAACAATAGATATTTGGAAGTGTGAAGTGTTAAAAATGATTTTAATCCTTGTCACAGCCGTCGGGAGGAGGATTATTTTATCACTAATTATTTATGGTATAGAATATTATTTCGGTAATAAACTTAAAATAAAAAGTTTTTATAATATTATTTTATTTCTTATGATTTCTTAATAATTCACATACATTAGAAAATATAGATAATTTTGATATATTTAACACAAATCACAACTGTATTTTCATTATTTTTAATTTTGGCATAGAAACCGTTTTAGACACATTCAGACTAAAACGTAATCTTATTCTCTCAAAAAATTCCAAGTTATAGTTTAAATACTTATAAAATACCGATTGTCAAAAATACAAGAAGTTAGACCTATATAAAAAAATAAATTCGTCCATATAGCATAAAATTTTTTTGGTGCTATCGGTCATTTTATTATTAATTAAAATCATTTTTAAGACATTTGACGTTTCAATTTACTCATTTCTTAAACCATCTGCAGAATTAAAATTAAACACTAAAAAGGGATTCAAATGTAATTAATTTTTATATGTTACAGTTAAAATTAGACCTACTTATTTTTATTTCTATTGCACTGACATCTTAATTTAATTTGCTTTTTTATATGGAATTCCGATAGCCCCAAAAAATAAAATAAATATGTTAATTCTACACGCTGAGGAAAAAGACACAAATACAATAATAAAAAAATTACGGCGAATTGGAATTAATATATATAAAATTAAAGAGTGGGACACACTAAAAAAAATCTGTAAAAGAATAAAAATATATATAAACATCATTAAACAATAAAATACAACAAAAAAAATTTAAATAATAAATTTTGTTTACACTGGTAAACATTACGTATCTAATTCGTAATCAAAGTTAATGAAGCTATCTTCGCTCAAATTAATTATAATTGGTTCCGCTATCTCACCGATCATGCGATCGAGTTTCCACATTTTCTTTTATTCTTTTATTATGTGGATTTTTCCCAATTTTCTGCATCAACTTTATTCAAAAAAATCTTTCAAAAGTTCAATTGAATTACTAATTTTGTGAGTTGCGTTATTTCTAGCAACTCTAACTTTTACTTGAGAGAGATATTTCGTTCTCCAACGGACATTTTCCGGATGATCTATAAGAACAGATTTCCTATCTGGTTTTTCCCTGCAAAAATTAAGTTCTCTGAGCAATTTCCAGAGCTCAGTTCTTTTAAGTTTAGGTAAATCCCGATCTTCATTGATTTTAGTTAGAATTTTGTCGACGATTGGGATTTGCTTCTCATAATAAAATGTATGTACAACTCCTTTTATTGCTTTACATCTCCGCTTCCAACGAGGTTTTTCGTCTGCCTGTGATCGAATGTGTCTTGGGAGTACTAACAATTCCAGTCGTTTTTTCCTCCTTCAGTATTCGGTATATAGTAGATTTTCCAACTCCTGTCATATTGGAACACATCTCAACAGATCTTTTAACATTATTATCTAGAGATTGATATCTTAAGGTATCATAAACATTCATCGTAATAAGTTTTACTATTTTGGACTAAATATAGATGTGGAAGCCATATCTTTTGGGAATCTCATTAATCTCAAATAATATATAAAAACAAGCACAAACAAGATAAATCACTAAGGACACCAGTAAGGTGTACTTTGCGCACTGACAGAAATTAAATTGAATTATCAGAAATTTTATTATTCCAGTAAATTTATAAAAGCTTATAATATTTAAATATAATTAGATTTACGGCAGTCCTCAATTACCTGGGGCACTGAAGCAGGTACGTTGGAGGTTTCGGTAACAGTTTTATTAATCTCTATAGTTCGTGAATAGAGTATAGGAATGTGTATGCTTACGATCGTCCCTTCCCAAGAACCGATTCTGCCTTTTACATTAGGAAGGTGTAAGCTGCTGGCACCCCCTCGCCCGCGTTGACAACTTGTTTTTCTTGCGATAGGTCTCCTCCCAAGAGCTTTGAGTTCAAAAAAGTAGACCCGATTCTGCCTCTTATACTAGGAATATGTATGCTCCCCACCCCTGTCGGCAATTTGTTTTTTCTTGTGATCGCCTCCCCCCCTCTCCAAGAGCTTTAAATTCAGAAAAATAGACCCGACCTTGCCTTTTACACTAGAAATGGGAAAGTTGCTCGTGCCACCCCCCCCCCCCCCCCTGTCGGCAACTTGCTTTCGCTTACCATACTGTACTTTTGTGATATCACCGCCCCACCGCCCCCCACCCCAAAGAGAGAGGTTGGGTCTGCTCCTGACTCCAAGTCACTTTAAGAGAGACCAAATTAGCAATAAATAAAATTAAGTTTATAAATTTTAAGTGTTTCCTTTTTCCAAGATTAGAGACTAAAAACCAACTCAATCTACAATTTTAACAAATACGGATATAAGGTTTTTTTTTGCAAAAATACAAAAAAGAAATGAATAAAACTATGTGAAAGGGTAAATAGATTTAAAAGCACATTAAACTTTAAAAGTTAAACAACTTTAAAAAAGCAATTTAATGATAATTAAAATAAAGTGTCTATTGTTTTTTTATACATTAAGATTTTAGAGGTTGCATCCACCCCTGCTACTAAATTAAAATAGTAGAATCGTGAAATTATTTCCTTAATAATAAAATAGAAGGTTCTTTTGAACTTTTTTTTCAAGGATGAATATAGTGGATGTTAAAGTTTAACAAGCAATACGACTGACTATTATACCCTACGTTAGGTTTAAATATTACTACATTTGAACAGCAAAGCATATAGTTTGGAAGAATATATTTTATGAAACATGGGAACTAAGGATTGATTGATAGAGTTTTCAAAGTTTTCATGTTTTTGGAGATCGGTAAAAGATTTTTTTTTAAATCTCTAAAAGTTTTAGTTAAAAAAGTGAACTGAAAATACTTTTAAAGCTCAATTACTTTTAAAAAACCGACCCAATACAAGTGTGACTCGCGTGCCCAAGATTCCTGAACAAACAAATTTTAGGCTGAAATTGAGACAGACAGAAATAAAAAAATCCTGGTTCAAAACTTCCAACCTACGTAAACATTTAGTGTTCCAAGAGTATTCATGTAGCCATGGTAACCGTCACGTCATGATCTATCAAGTCCGGGCATTGTTTGCAAGAATTATGAAGTTCTTAAGGTTTAAAGGAATTTTACTTTTTATAATTTTTTAATGATTCGCTGAGATGATCTAACCTTAAAACCAGTCTAAATTGACAGTAGAGGCTTAAATTGACAAGTATCACAACAAGTCAAGCAAGTTTTGAATCCTAAAGATACAAGGATTAAAAAGTAATTTTTCTTATTTCCAAACCAGCAAAAATGGTAAATTTTCTTTATTTTCGGGAGGCAATTATTCCTTTTACCAATTCCCAAACCTTTTTTATAATTAATATTCCTATATAACCATTTATATGTTGATATATGTATATTTAATTATAACAATATCATATGCAAAACCACACTGGCCACCTAGAAGGTCTAACTTCCATGGCAACTTTATCGAGTTTAAGTCTTAAATCTTGTTAGTGAATCTAGCTATAAAATTCCAAGTTATTCAATTTCATATGAGTGAAGCCTATAGTCAACATCCTACCCTTCAAACTTTTGGTAGGAACGTCAGAAATTAGAGCATGTTATATTTTCAGCCGACTTCATTGGTAACCGTCTTCCGTAAGAATTGTGCGGGGTCTTTTCAACTTCCTATATCAAAAGGTCTTCGCGAAAATGGGTTGTGGCAAATAGAAGAGGCCCTTTAAGGGTTCCGTTTTTCTATTTGATGTACGAACGCTAAAAATTAAACAGTTTTGTCCAAAAGTGAAGTGCAATTCTTCAGATCAATTAGACTAATAGACAAAAATTACTTTATCAACTAGCCTGTAACTACTCCCCATTTTTAAAGAATTTTTTGCAACAGCAGTAATTTTTTTTAGTAAATACGGTTAAAAATTGAATTTAATGAAGAACAATAACTTTTATTAGGGATTTTCGGAAATATTTAGCGTTAGGTACATCTCTTTTGAGCGTCCAACGATGGTCAGCTAACATGTTCAGACTTCATTTGCCTTGGTACCGGTTTTCCATGTTGGATATGTACTGATGGAACCACTCACCGTGTTCGCCGTTAACGGATCCCCAATTTTCAAGAAAAATGTCCAAATGTGAACGTATCTTGAGCGACATATTGCATCCCATAGTCTTGTAAGCTGTTAAGAGGTGATTGATCAATTCTTCATAATTTACACCTCTGTGGATTTCAAGAAAATTACGAGCAATATTTCGAAAACATGTCCATGCGGATTTTTCGATCAAATTAAATTCTTGTTCAAACTCTTCATCAGCCAGTATGTCCTTAATTTGTAGCCCTACAAATATTCCTTCTTTTGTTTTGGCATCACTGATTTTTGGGAATTTCTATTTCAAGTAGCAAACACCATCTCCATTCCACAGCTCTGGTGAAGATTTTCCAAGTTTGATGTGCAATGGAGGTCGCAATACATCTTCAGAATTTACTAAAGGAGAGGGAAGAACATTTGGTTCACCTCGCAAGAGCGTCTTGCTTAGGCCACCCCTTTTGATATAGTGATTTTTCTTATCACAACTATCCCACTCACAGGTGAAACCGACCGGTCTGAAACTATGATGTTGATTTTTAACAGTAAGACCGTAAATGTAACAAAAGTTATCAGGATTGATTACACACATTTTGGGCATCTTATTACGATATATAGAAACACCAATAAAAAAAATCGTTTTAGTTTCGATAATTTATTTTTAATTTATCGAAAACACACTTCGGTAAGCAAAATTTACGTAATGAATTTAGTATGAGATTTATATGCGGGTAGGTAGCAGTATTGAAAAATAAGACTCAATCTTGTTTAAAATAATCACTGTTTTTCAGTGTAATTTTATATAATTGTTTGCGACCTTGAAAGTCGTTCGAAAAGGAAAAACGATCTAAAACCAAAAACTTTAGAAATACACCCAAGGGAATAATAAAATTTTATATATAACTTTATCTCAAAATAAATTTTCAAATATCAACAGTAAAAACCTTCTAGCTAACCCAATAAATATATTTTGAAAGATAACTTGGTTCTCTTTATGCCGAGTTAATTAAAAATGAGTAAAAACAATAAATAAAATTAATAATTACCAGTATTTTTACCCAATAATGTCCCTTTAAACCTTCTTTCGGATTTGCGTAGGCTCTGCTTACCTGGAAAGGAAAAAATATAATTTAAGAATAAGAATTATTTCATCCCATTGCTTAATTAACTTCCTTTAATTAAAGGAGCAAACTTTTGGTCGGTTAAGTGGCCTAAAGGCTTTTAAATAACAGTGGCGGAGAAAAAGGAAGACTGAATTGGAATTACAAATAGCCTAAAAAATACAGAGGATATCTAAGTGGTATTTATGACAACAACAAAAAAGAAATTTTGACGCTCCTAAATGGTACGGAAACTGGTACGCCGTCTCATTCATAAAAAGTAATTTACATTATTGTCAATGATTAGATATCAGTATTTTAATGTGATATACATGCTTTTGTTAGAAACAAGACTAAGAGGGATAAGCTCCACCTTTTCATCAATTTAAATGTAAGCTTAGCGAAGTTTTACTGAAAGATTTGATCATTACAACATTCCCTTCGTCAAAGCTATAATGCTTCAACAGGTCCTTCAGGTGATAAAAGTCGCTGTTGACGTATTTTTGTTTAATATTCGAGAACGAAACGAAGTCGTTAGGTAATAAGTCGAGTTAATACAGGAAATTAAACATTAATTAGTTGTTTTTCTCCTTCAAATTATCAACTGCTATACGTACTGAATGAACCCTGGTATTGTCATGATGAAGAACGGTTCTGTTATTTTTCTTGATTTTGTCAATAACTGCAGGCAAATAAAAACGCTTTGTAAACGAACAACTATGGTGGGATTCGATTCATCTTGGAACTTTCAAATAGTGGAATGTTGTTTAGCTTCCGGTTCGCACGAATATATCCAAAGTTTTGTTACTTGTTACGATATTATACACGAATCTTGCAGTTCCTTGGTCGAATTTTTTAACCAGTTATTTTCATCATTTAAATTGCGCCTTTTTTCAGCTTGGGTCAAATTGTGCGGAATCTATCGGAAAGAAATTTTTTCTTAGCTGTATGTTCATGGAAATTCGAATGTATTTATTATACTCTTTGATATACCTAAGAATACCTCTATCTCTCGATAAGACATATGACATTCTTCTTTGATCATATTGCGCACAGTATCGATGTTCTTTGGAATAACAACCGATTTTGGTCGACCCTCACGAAATTAATCACTAACAAACGTACGACCATGACGAATTCTGCAAACTAATTGTCCACAATCTTTTCTGATGATTCCATTATTAAAAGTGGAACAAAGCTAATATATGCATTGTTGTTGGGTTAGACCGTTACTAAAATCGTAAAAAATCATCCAACGAAAACCTTCACGTAAAATCTCGTTTTTTTTTTTCACAAAATTCCTTTACTATAAACATACTATTTTGGTCAATTTCTTAGCTTGCAACTTTTTCACATTAACAAATATCAAATTTAACAAAAAGACCAATGATATATCTCAACAGTACCATTTAGAAGCCGTTCGTAAAAACTTAGGCATTTAGAAACCACCTAGGAAATAGATTTTTATATGTTTTGTTCATCGTTCCAGGATTATGGTACAATTTTACTATAGTATTTGCCCACAACGGTGCACTGTCCTTAGTCAGACACCATCACCTAAACCATAGCGTGGCACCATCGCTCTTAAACTGAAGAAATGCAAGCCTTGTCGTAAATGTGCGAGTCTACGTCAGTGCACCGCCCCTCGCTCCACACATAATCTGATACTATGGCCTTGCACAGAAATGTCAAACTTTGTATTATTTGGAACCTTGTACATCCCGTTCTGGTTCTGTTCTAAGTGAATGTGTACCTTTTCTATTTGTTATTCTGCATTCACTTTCCTTCACGATATCATCAATATATTTCCATGTATTTCGTTGTTAATGAATATTTTTTCGTTCATCTTTGTGGAGATAACAAAATTCACCATAGTACCATATTTTTTATTATATTCACTGTTACCTTTTCAAAACATATCTTCATCCAAGAGAGGCACACAGACAAATACTGTGCAAAGCGCTAATGTGCGAAGCAGGGGCGGTACGGCGTCATAAACGCAGCTAAGTGTGGTGTTATATTCAGTGCGACGTTGTAGTCAGGCCTTTAGAATCGTTACATATTTCATCAAACATGTATCCTTGACGAAGTTTAAGACTATACGGCAGCTGTGTCAGTTCAAGTAAGATAAAGACGCGGAGACGACTTAAATTTTGAGTGTCTTGTAAACTTATTCATTGCCGGGGTAAGAAAAATATTATTATAATAGAAACCAGGAGGTTTTTCATCAGACTACATGTAATTATATCGATGTATTACACTGGGAATTGCTTTTATTTTAGTATTTCGGCATGCATTCAATAAGAGTATATAGACTGAATGGACTAAAGTTTCGATGTGGATACCCAAGTCTCATCGCCTGTCACTATTTTAAGATAAAAATCAGGGAGAGTTTTTTTCGATGGTTTACAATCTTAAAAGCCACCTTGCTGAAATATTACTCATGCCTAGTCTACATTGGAGAATTTGAAACCACTTGGTTCAGATATATTCAATACTTTACTAATGGACACTTTCAAACGATAATTTTCCTCTCCTGCAAATTTCAAGATTGAAGGCTTTCCATTTCTAAGATTGTTTGAAGGCCTTCTATTGTTGCATTTTCTATAGATTTACGATCCCATGAAAACTGTTTAGGTCAATATTTTACTTTAAATATCATTGAATTCATCATATATGGTAATCAATCGTTCGTGAATATTTTTAGGAAAACTATGATTCTAGTTAAACATTTTGTAACATTGCGATGTTCTAATTTCACAAAACTCAAATCCTGGAATAATGAACGAATCAAAATAGAATTTGATACCCAACAGAAAAGGGTTGTTACTAGGCAACGAATAGCCAGCTGTTTCTATAAAGATTAGGTAGATATTTTTCAATATCCATCGCAACTGGTAACACTTCTTTAAAAAATTTTATAGCAGTTGTGGAAAAGAAGTATTGTTGATGCTATAACTGACTTGTAAATTAAATAAACTACCGAACGACGCCACTGTTAAACACTTTTAGATCCATTAAAAATGGCCGACTTAATATATCGAAGCAAATATAACAAAAGAAATGAAAGTAAAAAGGCGTTCCCTAATTGATTCTAGCAAAATCCTTGACACAATTTTTAAGCTTTTAATTTTTTTTAATTAACAGACACTTTCCGTGTAAACGATTTAATTTTACTTTAGCCATAAAAATACAACACATAATTTTCTTAACTAATATTAGATTACACTGGCGAAGTTTCTAGCTTTAACGTTTTTGCAAGGTGAGGTTTAAAATTTAAATTAATCCAGCCAACTTATGTCTTTAAATTTTTAAATTTATTCCTAACCAAGCTAATATGACGGGAAATAAATTTAAAATACAAATCTCTATTTAAAGTACTGTTGTCACAAATTATTATTCGCCGTAGTTTAGAATTATTACTCCCTCTGAAGTTTGAAGAATTTGTGAAAAAAACGTTCATCACAAGAATTTTATATGTTGTTTTTTTTGTATAAAGTTGAGGCCTAATATAGATTCACTAATTCTAAAAATTTGGTCTTCCTGGAAATACTAATTCTCTATGGCCAGCACTGTTTTGTCGTTACAATTATCAAAAAAATTGTGTGTCTATTTAAAACCGATTGCTGCTGTATTTTCTGCAAACTGTTAGAATCCATTCTGCATTCTTGTTATCGGCGGGAACAAAAAACAAATGAAATGACTATTTAGTTTCTAATTTCCATTGTTTTCATACAAAAAAAATATTAATTCCTAATATTATACTTGTTAGCGTTTTGTAAATAATTTTATAACACGAATTTTGTAAACATTGAGAGAAAGTAATTAGTTGTGTGAAATTTATTAACATAATTTTTTATATCCGGTAGAAGTAATATAGGAAACAATTGTATTGCTAGATTTTTGACGAAATTAGTAGAATATTGCATCTAATGCAGCAGTAAGTTTAATGAACAATTTTGGTGTCTTCCTGCAACCGTGAAATTATAAAAGAACCAATTTCAGACGCATGAAATCAATAAATAATAAATAAATTTCCGCAAAGAAAATTTTGTTCTAATAGAAACATAACTGTTGCGCTTTCCATCCTTAATAACTTTTACAAATCTTCACTATTTGGCCTCTCCTTGAGAATGAAGTTAAACTTGTACTTTAGTTGCTCTAGCGCGTTGCCATCAATGGTTACAGTAATTTTTTTAACATAGATAACAGTTGTTCAAACAAAATTATCCAATATTCCAAGGAAACGTCAAGTTTAGTGAAAATATACCAATTTGGCCTTAAAAATATAAGTCATTGTGAAATAATAGCTATGTAAGCTATCTTAAAAAAAAATAATTTCGCTAGAATTTTTGTGACCCTGACAGAATAAATTTCAAAGGGTATTAGTTCTACACACGAGGAGTGCGGTTCTGCTAGGCCTTGTTGCAAATATCATGGTACGTATGTAATAAATTTATTCATTTTACGAACAATTAATACATATAATAGTAATTATTTAGGTAACCATTATCATCATCATCATCATGAACAGCCTTAAATAGCCCATTATTCAACAAAATTTCCTAAACTCTTGTCACATTTTTCTATTTTGCGGAACATATGATCAATTCCGTCCGTTCATCAACTAGGTTGTCTCGGTTTCTATAAGCTTCTTTTCAAGGTTTTCACTCTACAATTCTGCGATCCCATCAGTCGTCGCACATCCTTCATTTAAGTTTTAGCATATTTTTTATATCATCTTTCACTCCTGTTCTGTGCCTTATTGTCGTATTTGGAACATTGTCCGCTAGGGTAAATCCTAACATCATCTACTCCACTTTTCTTAACATTACGGATATCCTGTTCATGCTTTTATTTGTCAAATTATGCATCCTCAGGATTTATACACAGATACTTGCTCGATTTTTTATTGGCATAGTTTTATAACATCATTTAATTCGATTTTTCTCATAAATTTGGTTTCGGATTTTTGAGTTTTTAGTCCAAATTCTGCCTAAACTTTCTGCAGCTCAAGCAACATAATTTGAACTTCTTGCACATGGTCTGAGGTAAGGACAATAACATCAACGAAACAACCATGGTTAACCTTTTCACCGTTGATGTTAATTCCCGTCGATGATGCCTAGTTTACTGAATTTAACATGCTTTGTAGAAGTGTTATAATAACGTAGGTGAAAGCGTATCTTCATGTCTCACTTCTTTACCAATTTTATATTTGTTTACGTATTCATTTCTCCATATTGTTTGTTTTGGTAAACCGAATCCAATGTCTCAAAAATACAAATAACAGCATACAACACAATACATTTTTCAGAAAGGGATTTTATTGTAAGGATATGGTCATTTGTCTTGGATCCTGAGCGAAAGCCAAGACCTCTTTTGGGAGGCGAAAGTCAATTTTATTTGTTAGCCATACGATAAGTATTTTGGTAAAAAATTTATTTAGGTGGCTGAGGAAGCTTATCGCCAAACAATTTACGAAATCGGGATCAAAGTGCCTATTATTGGACAGGAAAAAGAACATTATATACTTCATGCGGAATACAATAAGTAATATAGTCGGTTTGATAACAGAGTAACTACAGTTAAATATATAAAATTTGTCATTCAGGTGATTATAAGAGGAACACACAGAATACAATAGCGAGGATTGTTGTATATTAGTTCTAGATAGTAGCTTGTAAATAGAACACATCCATGCACTTTAAAACTTAAGAATCTTAAGAAATAATATTGAATTTTATCTAATCTTTCAGAATGTACACGTAATACGGATGCCAGATAGCTGAGGCATATTCTAGCTTGCTTCATACCAGAGGATAGTACAATATACTTATGACTTTAAGCGACCTCAATTCTTGATTAAATTTTACTAGAAAGCCCAGCGTTCGATAAGATATTGATACAATACCATTAATATGAATATCAAATGTAAGTTTGCAGGCAAATGTGACACTCAGGTTTCGAATGTGCCTTAGAAAAGCATCATTGGCCCCATAATCATGAAGCATGAAAGTAACTCTATAAAACGAATAACATTAGGCTTAGCTATGTTCAAAGATAGTCTGTTTTTTCTACACCAAGCATTTGGTTTCACGAGATTAAGTTCAAGGTGCAAGCAATGGCTAGGACTAACTGTGTCCCGGAAAGTATTTAAATGATATACATAAAATAGGCAGATACTATTCAACCGACAAGTGATATCGTTAATAAAAATGTTAAGATGTAAGGGGCTTAAAATGGACACCTGGAGAACACCCAACATTACTATAAATTATTCCAACTGTGACCTCGGTACTATATATATCGAGAATGGTTTCATAGATAACAATTTATAAAGTAAAGAACTGTGATCAAGTTAATCAAACGCTATGGAATAAATCTGTGTAAACGATATCGATATACGTTTACAGACTTACTGCTCAGTAGTGCAAATGTTGGTCACAGTTGACTTGGTAGTAGTAAAACCATGCTGTTTGTCCATTGTAAGAAGCGCCATGTAAAAGAATAGTTATGAGATATATAAAAATTTCCCACCGTTTGGAAATTAAATAACCACAATCTACATAAATCTATGTTATATATGTTAGAACTGTTTCTAGCGCCATTTTGTATACATTTGAATTCAATTATTTTTAAACTGTGAATTGGAATTGCAATTTAACAATACCGGAAAATAAATAAACCCAGTTCATGCCAGAAAAAAAAGTAGTTTTTCTGCGATGGAGGTTATATAACATCTAGAATGTTTTGCCTAAGACGTAAGAATAAAAACTGCATAACAATTAAAATTTTGTGGAATGGAAGATGTGTAATTTTGATTTTTTTGAAAAAAAAATACAAAAATATAATAACAAAAAAGAAACAATAGTTAATAAAGTATTGACAACCAAATGGCTGAAGTAGGGATATGAATGATGATTATTTTAGGAACTCAAGGTTTCCACGAAATTCCGTTTTTACTTTTGTGCGCCAAAATACATCTATTCTAAAAAACATGCTTAATTTCAGGGTAGGGTAATATAATTAATTATTTACCGTAATTATATTATTAAAATAAAATTTAAAATACAAACAAAAATTGTGCAAATACAAGCGATTAAAAATAAAAAGTACACAATATTATCATCATAAAAAGCTCGAAAAAATTGCAATGGCTTTGGCACAACACTGTTTTCTGAAGACATTTAGGGTGACCCCTTTTTGAGATCACCAGAATCTTTGGTTAGCGCAAAGCTAAGTGAACATTTTACTGTGGCCATATGATTAAAATAAAGACGTCGCTGCAACAGCAGCAATTAATAAACACAAAAATAATCTTGTTAATTTAATTTTAACAAGATACTGCTGCCTTTTACAATGCCTACAGTTATTATATGCGATTAGACATTAGATTTCCTCAATTGTTTAAATATTTTAAGTGATTCTGGTTTTCACTATGGGAATAACTGAAAAAGAAGAAGCTACAAGAGATTAACATTGTGGTAATTAAATTCCCATAAAAAGTTTCCCATATTATAACGCAGGTCTACAAGGTTCTGTTGCTGGGGATCATTTCCGAAGTAACTTGTTGCGTAGAATCCCAATCCGAGGAGAGACTTAACCCAAAACGTCAAGATTTTGTGATATTTGAGGTTATGTACTAGAAAAATTAGTTTTTGGCTTCTGTTGAATTGATGTACAGGATGTACGAATTTGTTTTGTTTTTTTTTCTAGTTGGGTCATTTAGTACTACTCTCACCATTCAACATAAGCCATCGAGCGATCATCCATGATTTTTCCTGCAAAGTTATGGCAATTTAAGTTGCAAATACATCCCAGGTACGTCACGAGCATTCAAATTACCCCTTTGAGGCATACATTTTTCTACTGTATACATTTCTTTGAAAAAATTGTTGCTGTAGATTTTTGGGGTCGCTGAGTACGAATATGAAATTAGAACATTGACATTTTCAGGTCTAAGATGGCTGATTCAAAATGGCGCATCAAAATTTACAAAAAAAGATAGCGGTATCTGAAAAATTTTACTTGGGGGTTTTCGGAGTGGCTGATTATAAATATTATGTCAGAAGATATAAATTATTATTTTTATAATGATGGACTCAAAATGGCCGATATAATTAGAAATAACCCCATTTTTTGTAGATCTGTGCAATTTTCAAAATTTTTCCCGCAAATAATCCATGTGTTTTTATTTCGCTCTAAACTTCAGAAACATAACGATGTAAGTAATACTGCATAGTTGAAAGATTATATCATTCTTCATAAAAACACTTAAACTAATTTAACTTTTTAAAAACGACTTACGTCTTGTTTAAATAATTACTGGTGAAGTCATTTTTAAAATGTATTAGGTCACTTTAATAAATCAGCATGACTGGGGCCAACAATAAATAAATTTTATTGTTAGATGGCTTGTTTATTTTTAAAATTTAGGCAGTAGTCACGAAGCTAGCAAGAATAGGAAAATCCCATTTATGTGTCTAGTGGATTATACATACATAAGTTATATCATCTTTGTATTCAATGAAATGAAAATAATGGAAAATATTATTTTAAATACAACTTCTTATAATAACTATACCATTAATTATATATATATATATATATATATATATATATATATATATATATATACGGGGCACGTCCAGAAAGTAAGTTTACTGAATTTTTGTAGGCTACAAAAATTTTTATTTAAAAAAAAATTATATTGTTACATTAGTACATATGTAAGTTATTTTTTGACATAATCGCCATTCCTCTCAACTTTTTGATGCCTTCCCCGAAGTAGTTTCCCGCCAACCCCTTCGTCCCCTTCTCCACCTCCCCCTTCACCTCCTCATCGGTTGGAAACCTTTTTCCACCGATATGCAGCTTCAGGGAGGTGAAGAGATAGTAATCTGAAAGTGCCAGGTCAGGAGAATGTGCAGGATGGCTCAAGACATCCCATTCAAACGAGGCGAGCAGTTTCTTCGTGGCATTGGCCGTGTGTGGTCTGGCATTGTCGTGCAGTAGGCAGACTCGCTATGTAAGCATGCCTCTCCTCCTGTTCCAAATCGCCCTCCGCAATTTTTTAAGGGTGTCACAGTATCTTGCAGAGTTAATGGTCTCCCCTTGAGGCAAATATTCAATCAGAATTATGCCTTGACAGTCCCAAAACACGGATGCGTGATTTTTTTGGCTGAAATTGTGGTGAGGCGGGTGAAGAGGTGTGACGCCACTGTTGAGACTGCCTTTTGGTTTCAGGCTTGTAGTGTGTAACCCAAGTTTCATCTCCAGTAACAATGGAGCGGAGAAATTCATCTCCATGAAGTTTGTAGCGCCTCAAAAATTCTTGTCCAGCATCTACTCGATTGAACTGCGTTGGTCTGTCAGCAGACAGTTTCCGATATCCGATTTCAGTGACGGTTTCGTGTAGTAGAGATCTGGAGACTTGCGGAAACATGACAGAAAGTCAAGGAGCGCATTTTCGATTTTTTCCACAATTTTATCAGTCATAATTGAAGGTCTTCCGATCCTCTGATCGTCATGCACAGACGTACGACCGTTTTCAAACTCGCGACACTACTTCTCCACACTTGTACTATTCATAGTTTTATCACCATATGCAGTTTTCACCTCATTATAAACCTCAACCGGAGCTTTTCTCTTCCAAACGAGATAGCGTATGACGGCGCGCATTTCACACTTGGCGGCAGATTGGATCGACATTTTTCACGAAACGTGCTGTCGCGTTGAGAGTTCTCAACGTACAGACCTTGAACCGATCTCGTTGTGGAGGGGAGGAGTCAGGCTACACGGAGTGTAGCCAACATGTCGAAAAAAAATCCCTCTGACCGTGAGAGCCTCAGTACATTTACTTTCTGGACATGCCTCGTATATATATATATATATATATATATATATATATATATATATATATATATATATATATATATATAACAGATAAGTTTTCGTCCCTGTAATTTTAAAATAACAAAATAATTCTCGGTTGATCGGACATATAAAAATTACTTTTGTATTAAAAAGTGCGGAGGCTCCGGGTCCGAAAAATGTCGACAATGCTGTTTCATCCTAGTATGGGACTCATCGTTGCATTCAGTACAAACCATCGTCTAGCATTTGTGTCCTATAAGCCGGACCCGGAGCCTCTCCATTATCTTGGAGTTCTCTCCACTTTTTAATACGAGAGTAATGTTTATTGACAATCTTATATCCGATCAGCCGTGACTGGAATAGTTAAGAAAAAGCCGACTAAACCGAGAGGTTTAAGGTTTTTTTGTGGGGCTTCGGTCAGTTTTTTTTTTCATAACGAGGAAGACTTTTCTGTTGTTCAAAGGCGCCAGCTTGGTGTTAGTTTTGGCCCATGATTTAAGTAAACCCACCGTAACAGGTTCAGACTGCTGTTTGATGGTATTGAAAAACCCCATTTCTGTAAATTTAAAAAGGAGGTAATCTCGTGACTGGACTAGTTAAGAAAAAGCCAACTAAACCGAGAGCTCGATTTTTATTTGTTTTGTTATTTAACTTCTTTTATAGTCAATAATATCGCAGGATATTAAATATTAAAAATACTTCTTGATCCATATTTCACTCAAAAAAAAGAGAGCACTCCTAAAATTCAAGCAGAAATAAAAACAACCAAATACCGCTTTTCGGTAAATATGAAATTAAGGACTATTTATTTCAAATTAAGTGAAACAAATTTCTAGACAAACATAAAATTAGGAACATTTGATTCCAACGTAGTTTTTACCGCTTCTGTTCTAATATAAAAGAATCATGTCCAATTTCCTTTTTTTTTTAATTTTAACTCTTTAGGCAACGCGTAAGGCTATAAATTTCTCAGAAAGGTTCAACTGAACATCGAAATTATTTTTTAATGGATGAGGCTACCCAGGCGTTCGAAAAAAATTATATTGAAATTTTTGCACATTTTACCAACCTTGAAATTTCAAAAATTGAAAAAAAATTAACGTGACATACATTAAAAAATTCAAAGTCTCACATACTAAAGATAATATTATTAAGAATATGCAGCATAAATTTCATCAAAATCGATTGAGTAGATCTCGAGATATTTTGTCCATCAGTCTGAAAAGAGTAGTTTCGACAAAAACGCACAAAAGTAAAGTAAGTGCCGCGGCAGCATCTTAAAATCAAATATTTTTGCATTATCTTTAAGGTCTTCAACAGATGCTACGATGTCCTCTAACTCATTTTTATTTGACCTTTTTAACTTTCCAGCTTCTTGGGTTTCACGCTGTGCTCTCAGGTTGGCTACCATTATTCTTTTTCTAAGTTCTCTACATTAGCGTGCATTTTATCCAATTGTAAGTTTTAACACTTTTGCATATGACCTTCTAAACAGAGTTCGCCCAACTCGATATCAGTTCATTTTCGTATGCTGGTTTAATTGCTTCTTGGACAGCGATAGTGAGAAAATTTATATGTTTAGTAGAGTCTAAACTTCCAAAGGCTTTCACTTTTTTAGATGAACACTACATACCAGAGTAATACTTGTCATGCTGTGATTTTTCATCAATTATTATTTTATGATCAGAAGTCGGCAATATTGCATTTAACACTTCATCAACTGATGTATTTATATTTCTTCTAATAGCAAGATCATAGTGAACTGTTAGCTCGTCGATAAGCTTGACTGTTAACATTTCTCTGTCTAGCTTGATTTTATTATCTTGTTTTTGCTGTTCGCAAATATGTGTCGCTTTTGCATATGACTTATGCATACCCTGTATGGCTTCAGGTCAAATTCTCGACGTAACTGCCGTATTTTACATTACAAAGTGTCTAAGATCATTTTAACATTTCTACAAAACCATTAATTTTCATTTTTCCGGATGACTCTTTGTGATCGGTAAGACATTGATTTAAGTGTTATCTGGTCTATGCCTTATATTCCTGAGTAAAATGGTATTGGAGAAAAAACGCCCTAAAGAACCGAATAACTACGTTTAATTTACATATAGTTTTAGTAGCAGTGAGAATATATTCACTATTTTATCTTAGAATGAAAAAAAAATGTTTGGGTGAATTCATGATTCCACGGAATTTATTTATTCCTGATAAACCAATATTAAGAAACTTCAAGGCAAAAACTAAACATCTATTTACTTGATATGCTGTGTTATCAATAAGGGGACAGGAGTTTACTTGTACTGACTCACATGAAACACATTTCACTTTAAGTTTGAAACCAATACAACAAATAGTAGTTTTACTACAGTATATATCACCACCGCACTCTTAACATTGTACTACTTCACTGAGCTGTTACAAAATTATTTCATTTGTATCCAAAAGATGCATTTGCAGAATAATAATTCAACGGATTTATTTTCTTTTTGCTATGATGAGGATGTCGAGCTGCAATTATTTTGCCTTTTCTAGAAAGACTTTTTATAACAGTTTTTAATTAAAAAATTTAAAGAAAAAATATTCTCGTAAAAAAGAAAGCAATCTGTAAAATATTCTATAATGTTGAATGCTTAATGATTCCAAACGAGTCCCAGTTTTGTGTACCTGAGTTATTTTTAACTATAAAAGTTTCCTGAATCGATCGTCATTAAAAAGGACTGATTCAAAAGATCACATATAAACGTATATTCAACAGATCCTACTGCAACGCTTTATCCGATTGCACCTGTTCATTCGATACTTGAAATGCGGGTATATTCCCTGCTGCGCTTACTTCAAATTGCTGTATCTCCGACAATAATTCGAATTTTGACCTAGGAAAACTTTTAATAGATTTTTAAAAGTATCTCAGTGTAGTCTAATCGTTAGTCCGGTACCATGATATGCGCATTAAGACCTTTTCTACAATATATTTAAAAGTTCGTTTTAAACTAAAGAAAATGAACTCTGCTTCTTGTTCTAATTTCTTTTTGAAGGTATTGACGCCATGAATTTATTTTTCCTAATCGAACTTTTCTACGATAAAATAGGGTTCCGTAATGAGAAATATTTTTGTGTTTTTCTGATCATTTTAACTCATCATTTTATTGTTTCATTCTTCAAGCCTGTAATTAAAATTCCAAAAATCTGTCGAAGGAAAATCAAGTTAAAAATATAGTAACAGAAGAGGAAAATATACATTATTAAACAAAAATAAAATAATAATTTTTCCTTTAAATTAAAAAAATATTATAGGTTGCGATTGCAAGCTAATTAAAAAAAAATAATATCCGCATAATCTTAGCAATATTTCACAATAATTTGGCAACGTTTGAAACAAATTTAAGTTGACAAATATTCATAATTATAGATATCGATGAAAACAAGTGCGATACTTTCAAATTCAAACACAGCTTTACTGATCAAAGAATTGCTTTCTCACTGACAAAGCTGAGGAAAAAATTAACTTATTTTAAAATAAATCTTTACAATTAATCGAAAAAATTTAACAAAAATAAAAAAAAAGTTATAGGTTGCATCAATCATGTAAATAAAATAAAAACAGATTACAAAATTTGTCAAAATGAATAAAAAATAAAAAGATATTAACAGAGACGTTAAGTAATCACATCCTTTCTTTTTTCTTTAAAGTTTTTATCAAAAAACTGATCCGCAGTGTGTATTTGCCTGATGTGCAACGCAAGATGATTATAGATTGCCCTGCAATTGTAAATCACAGAAATCCCCATCTGAATGCTTCGTGGAATGGGCAAAGAAATTTTGTGTTAATCGAGTATCTCGGGAATAAAAAATAGCTTTTAATTTTTTACGCATTAAACATACAAATTCTAGAATAAAAAAATTAGATAGTGTCAAAATTGTATGCTTCGGAAACAAGAAACATGAGTCATAATGTTTCGTTCCAAGCATGTACCGCATTGTTTTCTTCTAGAAAAGAAACATGCTATTAAAACAATTGCCTATAACAAACACCCCAAAAGCATAAACTCTACCTGACGTGAGATTGGATGAGAGTAAAATGTGAATTTCTTACTACCGTTGTTTAAAGTTGATTGCTACAATCCTTAAAACACTGCATCCGGACGCTAGCTTTGAATTAAATACCCTATGTGGCTCTCAAACTTCAACATACCATCCAAATAAAGACAAAGAAAGTTATTTACTTCAAGTTTTTTGGCAAAAAAGATTTGCATTTGAACCGCATAACACATATTTCTTCATATTAAGTCTCTTTCATTTTAATTTTCTGTAAATCCTCCATTACAATCTGACTGAAGTCTTCAAAATAGTGGTTTCGTTAGGAAATAATATTAGTTTCCCTCTAATGTCGAAATTAGGAACATCATTTATGCATAAGAGAACTAGAATCGGACCAAAGACAGTACATCTAAGGTATTTGTCAAACGGTCAGAAGTGCAACCCTCAAATGTAACACTCAGTGTCCTACCCACCAAATAAGAGGTAAACTACTGATGCGCTCGGCCCCTGGCATGGGTCACACAATGGAGCGCCTTTGACAAATCGCAAAAAATTGTGGTAGCCAACTCTTTTTCATTAAGTCTTAAATATATTGAGTCCAGAAAGAAAAACATTGCTTCATTAATGTTTTTCATTCACTGAAAACCATACTAGGCAGAATTCAAAGTGTGATTCTTCAAGAATATCATCACTCGAGGCTTAATCAACTTTTCAATAATCTTGGTTAAGTAGGTAAAAGCAATAGGGTTAAAATTTGGTTGACAGTTTCTATCCCAATCCTTGAAAATAAGTATAACATTTGCCTTTTTTAGACATGAAGAGAAGAAGACACCAGTAATAAATGACATATTAATGACCTCAGATAAAATATTCAACCCATGGTTATGAAGATTAAGGAATATTTGCATACCCATTCCATCCGATGCAGACTAATGCTTAGTTTTTAATTGAGTTATAATCTGTTGAAGTTCATTACAGACGAATAAACCGGGGAAAATTGTATTTAAAAGAATTTTAGTAGCTACTGCAATTCTTAAATGTATTTAATGTATAATAATCCTGGAACAAAACTCCCAATGGGCGCAGACCTAGCCCAAAAATGCATAGTTTCTGAGATATTTCATCTAGAATTTAAAAATCTATAGAATCATAAGTTTCAAAGCTTTTTAGATGCAAGTTTTAATGTTTTTCGGACGCGCCAAAAAAGGAAAAAGAAACTGTTTTAGGCGCATTTGCCTTATGGCAATTTTAGATTTTTTAGTTTTTCCTCACCATGTTCTTCCACCTTTACAATTCCAATGGCACTCTTCGATAAATCAGAATTAAAAATTTTCACATCTAAGATTTATTCAGGACGCGATGTCTAAGATTTCAAGATTAAGAATTTGTTGCTCAATATTTGATTTATCTCGTACGAACGATATACATAAAAAAACTGGTTCCAATCGATTATTTAAAAAGCTCAGTTGAAAAAGTTACAATTGCATAACAGCCTTGAGACTTTAGGAGAGATTTTTTGTAGTAGCAGACAAAACTTGCGTCACAATATAATTTAAAAACGATACATACAGGGTGACAATAAATCGTTTATCGCTATTGGGATATCGTAAATTTTATGAACCCCAGAAATTACTCTGAAAAACCGCGGAATATAGTAGATAGATCGATGACGAACCTGTTAAAATGTATATTTTTAAAGGTTTCGATTATTTATATAAGAACTAAAAGACTCATTCACAGCAATTCGTATGAATGCCGTAAAAATATCGATTCCAATAAATTGTAAATCTATTTTTAGCCTATCTAATATTTACAGCTCAATTTACACTTATCATTTTAAAGAAAAATGCAACATACATATTATATTTACCAACTTTATTTCTTATCTTATATTTGCCAAATAAACAGATTAGAAAGATAACTTTAATCGAAGCATAGCGGTTTTTTCGCAGAACCACTCCAATTTTCAGATAAAATTTTATTATAGTATGGTAAAACGTTTCACTGTCGTTATTGTTGTCTGGCAAAATAGGAAAGGTTTTCGCCCAGGTCATGGGCACACTAACAAACATTTTTAATATTAAATAGAACGTAGACTGCCGTAGTTCTATTGTGTTCGTCTATAAATAGTATTTGCATAAATATATCGCATGTATAATGAAGTTAACAGTAAATAAATCTTACAACAATGTAAAGAAAATTTACCTAAAAAATAATGTGTTGTTAGATATGTATAAAAAGATTACCTAAGTACAAGTTCATGGTAGTACAAGTATTACATTAAGTAACGTACATATATTTATAAAACAGAAAAGCATCTAAATTGTATACATTTAAAAAGGAATTACCACAACAGGTCTTGGCTTTAAAGGCAAGATTCGTGATTTTCTACATCAGACTAGCAATTTCTATTAGAGCAATGAAATGCAAAACTCTCTGGATCCTTCTCAAGTTTTAACAAAAAAAAAAAACAGTTCTATCTTTAAATAAATATAATGCTCCAAAACTGCACAAATCATCATACAACACGCTTAATAATTTTGTTTTTACAGACTATTTATCCCAATATAAAAAGTACATTAATCTCAAATTTATCGTTTGTGAATCTCTAAAATGAAGCAAGCACTTTTTACCATCACTTTTATTTGTTTAAGTGTATTCTGCTTACGAAATATTATTCAAGCGCAAATTTTAATGAAACCACTCGGCGAAGCCAAAGCCGGAAATTGTGGGCAAAATAATTGGTAACGGAGCAGTTTTATCCTGCACCACTTGTGAACAATAGAGTTTAAATAATAAATCATCTGTTGTAAATTTCAATAGCATATATAGCAGATAAAATTGTAATTTAAATGCAAGAAACCAAATTTCGTACTGTAAATATTAAACATCCATTGATTAGAGTATTCCGAAAAGATAACATAAAGGAATACAACAGAGACAATATGAATATTTTATTGTATACTTTTCAATAGATAGAAAATATTACAACTTTTTAAAATATCCAGATTTAGTCTCTATTTCAAAAGATCTGGGATCTAATCTTGAAGATGACTCTATGAATATACACAAGGGTAATTTAATCCATGACAATCTGCAGAGCAATAGCATAGTCGAAAAAAAATAAGGCATGAATAGAGTGAACAGGATATGTTTCCCAATCAGTGCACTAAATGCCCGATCATCTTAATGAGGTTCCTTGTTACCTATACTGCTGAGACGAAGAAATGGAGACAGAAATAAAAGGTTAAAGATATAAGCACACAATATATCAGAATATAAATCAGGACAAGGTTAGTTATAAGGAAACACAAGCAATGGTCCAAAGAACAGTTATACAAAAGAAAAATCAATCTTGGAAAGTAAAACGTGGCAAGATCAACATATTTCTCGACCGGAAAAAAAGTTCAGAAAGCTGAAGAATAGCAAGACGGTCAGAACAGAGAAGAAAAATTAAAAATCCTGTAGAATAAATGTGGCAGATATTATCAAAATTATTAAGTCTCAACTAAATGGAAAGGCGCCTGGACTTGGGAATATACCGGCAGAATTGACAGAAAATGGAACAAGAAAGCTTTACCACCTTGCAAATCTATTCCAAAAGTATCTAAACAGAGCAGCAGTTCCCCCCAAATGCATCTCCCATATAACAAAACCGAAATAAAGTACTAGGCGTATTGCAGTCACAGACACATTAAGTAGAATATAAACACGAAATCGAAGAATATAGCAACTTGGAAGCCAATCTATTCTGTATTTTCCAAGCAGTAGAAAAAAAATGACCTTCAATCGAGAAGTGCACATACGAAAAGCATACGATAGTGTTCCGTAAAAAAAAAGCCAAAACACCGTCTTGAAAGCACGAAAATTAGTGTCAGACTAATAAAGGCTGTAAAGACACAAAGGCAACAGACAAAATCGAGAACATATTGTCAGAAGAATTTAATGTAAACAAAGGATTTAAGCAGGGATGTTGTCTTTCCCAATACCGTCCAAAATATATTGAGAAGCTACCATAAAACAGTGAAAAAAATAGTGCCAGAATGGGCTTGCCCTTACAATATACCAAGTTATGTATAATGTGTTCTGCAGACAACCAGATACTAGTACCAGTAGTAGGAATATGATGCCCTAGAGTACATTGTCGTGAAAACTGATTGAAGAAGATAGGAGGCGGGGTCTAGAAATAAACATGCGAAACACCGAATATATGTTTTGAAGGCGAAGAAGATCTAATACTAGAAAGTGAACAACATACAACACTGTGAAAGTTTTTCATATCTGAGAGTGAAAACTACAAATGACTGTACATTGGACAATCAGAGAAAGGTACATACAAGGAAGAAGAGCTATAGCAATGGCATATTATGGGACCGATAAATATCAAAAGCAAATAAACAAGGAATATATAACACAATAACAAAAAGTATTGTGGCGAAGTATGGAAATGAAAGAAAATACTAAACGACAGCTACTGAAATGGAGTATTGGAAACGAGCGGCAGGAAAGTCCAAAATGGAAAGAATTATAGAGATCAAAGGAGTAACACACGGCGTAGTGAATGGTATTAAGGTATCATAACTGAAATGGTACAAGTACGTACAAAAAATGCCCGAAGAATGACTCCTAATAGTAGTGTTAAAATGGAACCTTTAATGAGCCGAAGAAGGGATAAAAAGGGAAATAAGACTAAAGGAGTTAGAAGACAACCTCTATAGATAGAGCTAGATTACTCAGTTTGGATTCCTGAGTATTGGATGGTTTAACGGGACTTTTGGACTTAAATAATCGCACAGAAATAAACGTCATTCTAATCTGAAGGAGAGGTTTCAACGATTAGGGCAAAAAAGAAGGATAAATATAACAATAAACACGGGGAAATGACAAAAAAGAATAGACAATCTAATCTATAAAATGGGCACATTTTAACAAGAAATATCTCAAAAATTAAATTTTTACGCGAAAATTTTGTTAACATTTTTGCAGCTTTCTCCCCTAAATATTACTATTCTGAAGAAATGGCTAATTTTAGCATGTTATTGTAAAATTAAATAATTCCTGTAGTATATGCAAAAGTTGTGTCTATTTCTTTTGAATTTGAAATATAAAGCGATTTAAAGTTTGAAGTATAGAATAATATCACCATTCAAATACTTACTCTTTTAGAGTTGGGAATAGTTAAAACTTTTAGAGGTCACCGATGGATGGTGCAAAGCAGAGTAAACCTATGTACTAGTTATTTTGATTCTACTGTGACTAAATTCTATAGTCGTAAATTGCTAAATATTAGTTCAGAAGCGATTTTGAATTATAGATTAAAAGGCATGAACCAGATGAAGCCTACGGGTTTCTTTCAAATGAGATTATTTGTTAAACATTTTAAACCTATTATTTCCTATCATTAAATTCATTAAAAGTTGCAATTGCTTTAGCGGGCGGATGTCGCTACTTAAAAATAACATTTCAAAAAACTGTTATGAATTATCATTCAAATATATTCTGAATAATCTAATTAAGGAAATATGAACTAAATTGTTTCAAGGCTTATTAAAAAATAATATTTCTAACAGAAAAAAACTAAACTTTATAAACGCCGAGGTACTATGACAGCTAATTATTCGATTTAACATTGATTTTCAAGGTTTCACTAAATCAGCGCGTTAAAATATATGTCTAATCCCTCTCTGTTATTAATTTTAGGCGACCTGTTTGCTTCTTGACAAGTCTATATTAAATTTTATATCGGCGTTTTATGATTGATTTATTGATTTAATGATATAGCAAGCTAGGGCTGAGAAGTCCTTATATAGTACCGCAGCCTAGTGAATTATAGTGTCGCGTTATAACCATTCTATATCAACAGGTTTGTAACTTGAATCGGGTTAAGCAGTCTGTTTGCAAATTTGTCCTCCGGGGATAAACCTTCAGTATGTTTTTAAAATAAAAAAAAATACAAAGCATGCAAAAACTGGCAATTGTCATATTAATATACAACTTAAACTATATTCTATTCAAATTGCAAATTCAGAGGAAGTAAATAATGATCAAGATTCATAATTTGCCGATTTCAATGTTGCTATTTATTGACCAATGGATCATAAACTTCCACGAGTCTCTAGACGGAACAAATAACAAGTAATATTTGTTGCGTTCGCGTAGCATTAATATACCATTGACAATAAATTAAATATACAAAAATATACAAAGCATGCAAAAACTGGAAATTGTCATATTAATATACAACTTAAACTATATTCTATTCAAATTGCAAATTCAGAGGAAGTAAATAATGATCAAGATTCATAATTTGCCGATTTCAATGTTGCTATTTATTGACCAATGGATCATAAACTTCCACGAGTCTCTAGACGGAACAAATAACAAGTAATATTTGTTGCGTTCGCGTAGCATTAATATACCATTGACAATAAATTAAATATACAAAAATTCTCTTGTATCAGTTATAAAAATTAACATTGAAACTTTAATTTTCTAAATATTGTTACGATTTTATCTATTTAAAATCGCTCACTGGTTTCGCAGAATAAAACACAACACCTTTCACTAATACTTCCAATATTTATATTAACTTATTTCTTAACGCAGCTAAAACACAATTCTCTTGTTACTACATCTTAATATCTGCACTATCCAAATATCACTATACAACTCTCTTAAAATTCTTATCCTCTACAAATCTAGAGCATAAAAGTTGAGATCTGTCAGAAATATGACTAATCGATATAATGTTCCTTTCGGCACATTATAATAAAGGCGATTCATCGCATCGGAATATTTGTATAGGGAGGCGTACTAATGAGTTTCTCATAGTCATTCGTAACACTGCCCCCTCATAATTCTGATCGTCCTGATCAGCTTCGATATCTCCGTGGTATGGTTTTAATCTGTTGAGATGTACTATTTTCATTTTGGCCTTGGGACTTCGCTGAACTCTATAAACGACGTCATTGATTCTTTTCAGAAAAGTATATGGTTCTTCACATGATAGCATCAATATAGGTGATTTGCCCTTCTTTCTCTTTGGATTCTGTAACCAAACTCTGTCATCTTGCTGCAAGCCTGCCGAGTTTACCTTGATATTATATAAATTGACTAATGCCTTCGGTACCCGGTATTTACAGGGTTTATTATAATGTTGAGCTAATCCCGCGTTGCTTCCACAACTCTCGTTCAGTCTTCCCTAAATGGTTTTCTCTCTGGTTGTTTGTTTGACAATGCCTCTGACTGGTTCGCTGTCATGGTTCTGGGACAGAATAAATTCTTCGGTGCCAAACTTTATAATGTTAAGCTTATTGTCGAAAAAAATCCATGTTGATGAATCAGGTCCATTCTCAATATAGACTCATCTTCTATGTCAGCAACTAACACCAAATGGTTTAATTTTAGACTTCCAAGTTGAAGCTCAACTTGCATTTCTCCAATCACATCAGCTGCTTCTCCAGTTATAGTTCTCAATATTACTTTTGTAGACAATGGTAGAATTTTAAATTTATCAACAAGGCTTGACTTTATCAAAGATACTGCAGCATCATATTCAACAGTTATGATGATAGGAGTAGCATTGATTTTTTCTTTAAGTTGAAATTGATCTTTTCTCATTTGAGCTGCACTCCAATCTAAATCCATGTCAAAAGTGACTCCCCCAATAGGAAACCCTTCTCTTTGTTATGTTTTGCTGCATTGCTTGTATTCTTCCTTACATGGTCTTCTTGACATGATATCTGCGTTATTATGCAGTCTTCCTGGTCCATATTTGATACTGAAATTGTACCGTTGCAGGTTTTCCTGGTTCTCTTCTATGCGGTCTCTGAATGGTGAACTAGACCGTAATTGCACCTGACAGTTCCATCTCATGTGTCCAGGTCGTCCATATCTGGAGCACTTTATGTGCCTTCTTAATTCCTCTCAACAGTCCCTTCTCATGTGTCCAGATTATCCACATCTGTAGCAGTCGTTTTGGTTTCTGCTATAATGTGAAGTATCACCTATTGTGTTCAGTTCTTCCTGATTTTTTCTGTAGCGTGAAATATCATCTCTCTTGTCTGGTTTCTTAACAATTTCAGATAACATTATCTCCATGGTTTGATTGGATAACTTCTTGTTTTTCTCTATGGTAACAGTTCTTATTGTTGGCCTTGACACAATATAAGCTGCCTCTATTTCCAAAGCCCTGTCCAACGCTTCACTACAAAAACTAAACTTGCTTATACACAACATAAGCTGTATTTCCTGATCTCTGATTCCATCAATAAAATACTGGATTGTAAGCTCTTCTAGGAATTCTTCCGTAACTCCTGGGAAAGCCAGATGAACAATGCATCAGACATAAGTTTCATATTCTTGCAGATTTTCTCCATTTCTCTGGTGACGTGACTTGAGTTGCTAGTATAACTGACGCCGATGTTGATCTCCAAATCTTCTTTCCAGGTCAGCATTAAGTATTTCATAGCCTTTTTGTTGGGTTATGGGAATGGTTTGAGATCTATCTAGAAATATAACTCATGACTTTCGGCACATTATAGTAAAGATGATTCATTGCATCGGAATATTTGTATACGAGGGCGTACTAATAAGTTTCTCCTAGTCGCTCATAATAATATTATACATACAAAATTATATTTAGTTCTTATTGTGACTCTGAACTCACGTATATTTTGTTTATCTTTCGGCATTTGCAATTTGATTAGATTATAGCAAATCATGAACGTTTCAGTAACTATTAGGGTAGAAAGATAAACATCCCTTTCTTTAGTTACATATAACATAACAAATTTTGAGCAAATCCCCACAAAATAAGTTTTGAGTTGAAATAAAAAGTACAAATTTTGTTTTTTATGATCGTTTCATTTTTTCTATATTACGGGAACAAAAATCATTTCCAATCTCCATGGGTGTGACATCCTGTAGGTACAAGCTGAACAGACTATTAGAATGTGATATAAGAAAACAATTTAAGTTTTTAATTATAAAAAACCGATCAAGGTCTTTTTAAAGCTATTCTTAATGCATTCAAGCGGATCTTAAATATATCGAGGTGCAATGATTATAAATTATTATAAACATTTACTTGAGAGTGGGTACGATTTTAGTATAGCTAGCAGGATGGCCAATAGTGGGGAATTTTCCTAGTCTTTTTACATAGCTAGTAACATGTAAGGAATAAATCACGATGGGAATTCCGGAATTTTAAATCAGTACATTAATCCCTTTCCGAAAATAAAACCAACGATAAATCTAGATATGATGTCAACTTTATGGGATCATAATCAACCATCAAAATATTAAGTTAACAAACATAAACTGGTCGGTGCTATTTTAGAACTATTTTCCAATAAAGACTTAGTTTTAAGAAATTTGTGGAAATTGATCGTTATTTATTGATTGTCTTGTGCAAATACAAGTAAATGTACAATTCTATATTTTATGAGTAAGGATATGTATTTTAATAAAAAAAATTAAAAGTGAAAGATGTCTAGTAAAATAGTAAATTTTATGTTTCAAATCACGAATTAATATTGAGCCTGTTAAAAAATGCTTTAATTACTCTTTTTTTAAGTTTGAGTAAATTTTACCCCGTTTTTTTTTTCAGGACAAACGTCTATTCTCATGACAAATAAGAAATTGTAATAAATTCCTCAAAAAAATGGATAAATATGATAGTTAGAAGGGCTTTGATAACGTAACCACTAAATTTAGTATGTTTTAAGAAGGAATATCTCAAAAACTATACGTTTCCACAATATTTTGTTTTAATTTTTTCAATGTTCAAGCCAAAAACATCTATTTTGAAAAGAAAATTGGCTGATGCTACTAAATATACAATATTCCACAAAAAAATAGTAGATATTCATCCGAGTTTAAACATATAAGTAAAAATAATTCAATAATAATTTTTAGTCATTAAATTATTTTTAATTTAAATATTGGAAAAATATATAACAAAAGCATCGGAAAACATATTATTAAAAAAATATAAATTACATATTTTATAATCACATACATTTCCGGATATGAAATTGAAGCTTTTCCATTAATGTCAAGTTTGTTCTATTATGCTTTCTAAATTTATCTTCTAAATATTACCAAATATTACATTCGGGTAACTGAAGGAGTTTTAATTATCTTCGCGAACAACACTTGAACTATATTTATTTATCGTTAAAACTTATATGTATTTATTAGGTTCATGTTCTTAGCATTTTGCCTTAGAATATTTAAAAAGAAAAACATTACTTTCCATGATACCATTAATAAAAACGAATTCGCCCACTTTCACCTATGACACACACTCCCACACCATTACCGAACCTCTCCTGTGTTTCACAGTTACACACCAGTTTTATTTTTTTGTTCTTCACTGGCTCTCCTCCAACACCATTTGGAGCCATATTTCAACTCGTTGTTGAAAATGACGTCGTTTAAATTCGAATCATCAGTAATGTATTCTGTGGCGAAGTTACATATAACATTAATGTTTTAGTCGCTGAGATAATTCTCCTTTCTGGCTACTTAGCAATGATACTCGTTTTTTTTGTCAACGTATCGTTTCAATACCAACTACTTTTTGAAAATAATTTACCAGCAAGAGATTTTTTTCATAAAAAAGCGGGAATCTCTCTCGGTTACTAATTCTGGGGGACCTGTTTGCTTCTTGAAAAGTCTATATTCGATCTCATATCGCTTTACTATGATTGATTGTACTGCATCCTAGTGGTTTATTGTTTTGTCTGCTGTATGTGTTCTATGTGAACAGATTGGTTGCTTTAATCAGGTTGAGCAGCCTATTGACTAGTTTCTCCTTTGGGTAAAAGCCTTCAGGACTGATCGATTCTAAAAGGTGTTTCCAATAGACCTTCGCATTCGACGAGGATGTGTGAGGCCGTTTCGTTCCTTTCGTCACATAGTCTGCATGTTAGTTCTTCTTTACTGATGCTCATTGGTTATAGATGTTTTCTTAACCTGAAGTGACCGGTTATTAATCCTGTAATTTACCGGATAGTTTGCTTAGCAATAGTTTATTGCGTCTGTGGTCCTCAATGTAGTTCCTATGGATCAAGTGTTGATGGTTTCACCATCAAGACAACCACCCATGAATAGCAGTAATGCTAAATACTGGTTGAGGTCCAATAAATGTAGTAGCAAATCTTTGTCTTGCAAGTTGGTCCACTCTTACCCACCAAAGAGTAATCTTGTTATGTTTTGCCAGAGCGATAAGGCATTGAAGACAATTAGAAACAATAGCTTCCAGCGCTCCCTGATTGTGGTAGAAAATGAAAACGATTCTCTTGAAAACAGTTATCAATAGCATATATTTCTATCTGGAATATCTTCGTGTGCTGCCCCAGCGTCTCACTTATGTTGTGTCAGGGTGAAGCTCCGTGTATTCAGTCAGTCTGTATGGTGTAGTTTTAGATTATTGGCATGGCATCTCCAACAGAGTTCATCATCATGCCTTTGATGCTAGTATGTTCAAGAAGAGGTTAAGTCTACCAGACCTTGTTTTGTTGTTCTCCTACACTTGCCCTAGCCTTGATCAAGGACCAATGAAAATTAACTGTAGGTAATTACTGGAAGATTCCACGAAAGCTTTAAGAAATATTGATTTAAAGATTATAGGTGGCTTTCGTATAAAGTTACATATACCAAATAAAAACCTTCAGAAACGGACGTGGATCTTGAAGTAAGCTTACAAAATATCTTATGCTGCCTCATAGCTACATTTATGTTTAGTCTGGGTGTTTCCCCGTGTATTCTGGCGTCGGTACCATAGTTAGTTTTGAACCCGTCCGCGTACCATACGTGGTTTCCTGGCTGACTCACTGTTCGTTCAAAGTTGCAAGTTGAAGGCATGGTGTCACTGCTCATTTCTAGTAATGAGTTCGTCACCACGCCTCTAATGCTGCTGGGTTCGAGGGCAGATCCAGTCCACCAGACGTTGTTTCTTTCCAGCCTGTAAGCCCCTATTCTCGCCTCAGCCCTGAAGAGGAAGGGGGTTTAGTAGGGTTTTCATGGCTGCTGGGATACTTCTCATGGCACCCGTGATGCATAGACAGGCCAGTCTTTGGAGTTTGGAGCTCCAAAGTAGCCCGTCTTTGTTTGATTTTTATCGACTACACTACCGAGCCACCACACCATCGCAGTTTACAGCCAGTGCACAATGTGTAGCTTTAATTCCCCCTTTTTAGGTAATTACTGGAAGATTCCACGAAAGCTTGATTTAAAGATAATAGGAAGCTTTCATATAAAGTTACATATACCAAATAAAAACCTTCAGAAATTGACGTGGATCTTGAAGTAAGCTTACAAAATATCTTACGTTATGGTCTCGTGAAAGGTTATATATAGTAAGGTTAGACTAATACTTATGTTAGTATTTGTTGCAGACAAAACCTGCTGGAAAACTTACTGAAAACCTACTGCAATCTTTCATGCTATTTGGGTATATGCTATTAGACTACACTACATCATTTCCTGATAAGATCGGCATCGCTCAACCGTCTTAACTGAGTTCCCAAATATCCAAAATAATTCCACGACACTACATTTACTTCCTAACTCTATTAGGATGACTGAATATCAAATTGTGTAATAGGGCTTTAAACGTTAAATTAAATTTTTCACCACTCAATAAAAATAAAAAATCCTACATAAAATGTTTTCCGACATTCATAATAATAACATTCAAACTAATAATACCTGACAAAAAAACTTTTATTGGTAATGACTAATCTTTTTCCATTATGGCGCTTTAACATATAATAGCTTGCAAAAAGAAATAAAAGCCATCTAAAAATAAGTTTCAAGGATTTCATAGGATATTTTTAAAAATTTTAATATCTTATTTATTTCAACCACATTAATAAAGTTTTCAACACGTGCCTTTAGAAAAAGGTTTTTATACAGGAATTACGTAATACAAGTCAGTATAAGGGTATGTTTGCCAACAAGACCATCAACCTACACGCCGGATGTTTTGTGGTCTAAGGTCCTTCATCGCCGGACTATTCAGTTTAACGTGGGTGCCAAATTGTTATCCTTTGCTCTTAACCAACCCCCTATTTTATCTCCATAAAGATATCGACTCCCTATTATAGGAACGTGTGTTCAATATGAATTCATTTAGTCGATTTTCGGTGCCGGCTAATTTTTTTTAACAAGTCTAACTCAGCGTAGGACAGAAGATATTTCCACAAAAAGTGAATTTGTGCAGAAAAATATCGCATTATTCTCCAATTCTTAACAAACGTTTTAAACAAAGATCTAGTTATTATTCAGGGTTAAAAAAAAAGACAATAAAATACCTTGAAAACCATAATCATTGAATATTCTGTTGTGTAAATAAATATAAAAATATATATGACACCATGGTCATTACCTTTTTATGCAAAATAAATCATTACTAAATAAATGAGTAAACCTTTGTTGATATGTGGGTGTATGATCTTTTACATTTTTAATTCGATTTTTAGTTACTTTTAGCCTATTTCTCACCAGTGTTAAGTAATATATCACTTCTTAGGTCACAAAACTAGATAATTATGGGTATAAAAATATGAAACCTGATTTTACTGTATTCCAATTACCTTTTTTAATACATGGCTATTCAATTCTATTCAGGGAGTTTTTTAGATTGGACTATCCTTGTTTTTTACCTATACCCTTCATTTTTAGATTAATGTATTTTTCAGTTAAAGATATACAATTAGTTGCACAAAAAAGTATTAACAAAATAAAACAAATAAAAAAGCTAAAGTAAAAAATCTTACCTTTTAGCGTTTTGGTCTACGATGCGATCACCTCAATATAGGGTTTATTCGCAACCGTTATTTATAATTGACTCACATCTCCAAGGCATGTTGCTAAGCGACTTCTCCACATAATCCAGTGATAAATTTTTCCATATTTTACGTATTTCAACAATTTGTTACTATAGAGTGCATATACATTTTTTACGAACTTGAACCTTCATTAAACCCTACATATTTTTAATAGTATTGGCATCAGGGGAAAAAGCAGGCCACTCCACAGTAGTAATGCCTTTATATTTTTCCTAACTAAACGACCGTTCAGTAGATTTTATTAAATATTTTCATAAATTCTTTTCATTGTCGCTGCGTTCAAGTTTTCAATAAAAAGACACACTTCTCCACATCCTTGGAGTCGAAAACACCTCATACTTTGACAAGTTGTGTTTTTAACAGAACTATCGGTCTCAAATTAAGACTCATCAGTAAAAGTAGATGTAGATTGTATGACACACCAGGCCAGGATTGAGACGTCCCTACACTGCAGCCTTCAGATTTATTGTGTTACCTGCCATATCGATTCTAAGTGAACAGGTTAGTTGCCTTGATCGAGTTTTGTAGTCTGCTCACTAGTTTATCCACTTTATAAGTCTTCCAGATGAATTGATCCCTGAAAATGTCTCCAGTAAGCCAAAGCTTCGCATTCGAAGGTGATGTGTGAAGCAGTCTCGTCTTCTTCATCACCTAGTCTACATAGTGGTTCTTCATTAAAGGTATCTATTGTATGTAGATGTTTTCTCAAGCTGCAGTGACTAGTTATAAGTCCTGTCACCAGCCTGATTTGTTGTCTGCTTAGACTCAGAATGTCACAGCTTAGTTTGCCGAATGGTGTGCTCAGCTTGCTGTGTCTGTGGCCCACAATGTGATTCCAGTGGGTTTGGAGTTGTTGATATGTCCACTAAAACAGTTACCCAAGCAGCCTTTGTAATTCCAAATACTGACTCTAGTCCAATAAATGGAGTGGCAAACCCTCGTCTTACAAGTTGGTCCAATCTTTCATTGCTCGGAACGCCCTTGTGCCCCGAGATCCATGCGAGAATAACCCTGTTGTGTTTTGCCAGAGCTATAAGGCTCTGAAGATTCCAGACTTGTTGCCTTCAGCGCTGCCTAACTATCAGAGAATATAAGAACGGTCCTGCCGCTGTAGTCCCTTCTCAAATTCTCCGGAAGACAGAAATCTATAGAGTGAATTTCTGCCTGAAATACTGTGGTATGCTGCCTCATAGCTACACTTGTATTTAGTCTGGGTGTTTCCCCGTGTATTCTGGCGCCTGTACCATGGTCAGTTTTGAACCCGACCGCGTACCAGACGAGCTTTCCTGGCTGACTCACTGTTCGTTCAAAGTTGCAAGTTGTAGGCATGGTCTCACTGCTCATTTCTAGTAATGAGTTGGTCACCACGCCTCTAATGCTGGTGTGTTCGAGGGAAGGCCCAGTCCACCAGACGTTGTTTCTTTTCAGACTGTAAGCCCCCATTCTCGCCTCAGCTCTAAATCTTATATCAAGAAGAGGGAGGTTCAGTAGGATTTCCATGGCTGTTGGGGTACTTCTCATGACACCCGTGATGCATAGGCAGGCCAGCTTTTGGAGTTTAGAGCTCCAGAGTAGCCCGTCTTTGTTTGGTTTTTGTCCACCATACTACCGAGCCACCACACCACCGCAGTTTACAGCCCGTGCAAAATGTGTGGCTTTAATCCCGACGTCTTATCCAATGCCCTTTTTGGTACCATGATGGGCATTTTACCTTTAGAAATAATTTTCTGCAGGTGCGACTTCCAGGTAAACTTTGCATCCAGAGTTACACCTATATATTTAATTTCTCGGCTCATCTGCAATTATGTATTGAAGAGAGTTCTCCACTCTACATTCAGGACTCCTTGCATGAGCTCCGATACAGTAAAAGTAATGTTTAGCCGATTTCTAACCTATTGATGTTCTCTTACCCTAAGACTAAACATTTTTGAATGTGTGCTAAAATACTTTGTCCTTGTCACAGATTAATATATAGATTTTTTGTAGCATCTCAATAAAGACCTTATCTTGATTTTTGTAACCGCACGTGTTAAACCACGATCTGGAAGATCACTGAAAACATTCCTTTTCACCCACTTCTGTACGAAAGATACATATTTTTTCAAATATTTTGCGGAGGCAGTATAGCTCATTTTTGGACTTGATTCATGTCTATACTGAAAAACTGCTCGAAATCTTTTATATTTCACACTCATTATGAATATGTCTGACAGATTTCACAAATATCAAGCAACTATCAACCAGTGCACAACGGCTCGGCATAATTTAGAGCCTCGAATATTGGACGTACCAACCAAACAAGCCCAAACAAGTGTGTTAAGCAGCAACACATTTTAATCGAACAAAATGTATATTTTGAATCAAAAATAGTCACATTATTACGGAATTTTTGTAATTCCGTCACCCTATTTTTCCTAAAATCCTCGTGAAGACGTAAAAATACTCCATTCTTTCTGTATGATCAGTTGACGTATTGCTCACGTCATTATCGATTGGAAGTCAACATCGTTTATTGAACCATTTTTCGTATTTGTCAGTATTTTGTTTTCAATAAGGGTATTCTGGTGAAAAGAAAAAAGGTAATTGTTGTTTTGTAACTTATTTAGTTTAAAAGAGTTTCGTATTATTTTTGTTAGTTTAATCACCTTTTTGGTTCGGTTGGTTTGTTCTTACAAATTAAAAAAAAAATCTATGAACGGTTTTTGTTTTGAAACTTTTTCCATGTGGTGGGGAACCGGAATCATAAACTCATAGTCTTCCTTCGCTGACTATGAAAAAATTAGGTATATTTCCTTGTTCTCTTAAGGTCTCTTTTTCTAAATTTAGCAGATTATATTCTTTAAGATAAGATAAATTACCTTTTGTTTTTGTTTAATTACATTTATATTTATCTGCAGAGCATATATTTATTTCTCTTTTAACGACAATGTTCATTTCACGGCAATCTTAACACGAGTCCATAAAAATTATCTTAAAGACTTGTTGCTGGTCTGAATTACCTATTTTCTTTATTAAAATTACCTGTTGCTAAAATGTAAGGGCAATGTAATCTTGTGTTAAGAGTTGTACTGCCAAGTTTTGTGTTTTTTAGCACTATCCCCAGGGTAAAATGTATCTAAGGGATACTGGCCATTGTGCCATCTATGCTTCCTGAGCTGATAGTATACTTATCTGAAGAAACTTGGCTGACAAAGACTCTAGGAAGTGCATTGGGACCAAAGAGATATGACAAAGGATACTCGAGTTTCAGCCGACTCCGTCAGGAGAGTCTTAATTTTTATCTCTTACCTTTTGCTTATTTGAAACTTACATGTAGAATTTTGACTCCACCTGCTAGTCTGTTCAAAGTTTGAAGGGCTCGAATATTCTAATCTTATTTTAACATGTTTTGCTGAAGACAAATTATCTTAAAATACCTTTAGTTATATTGTCTTGAAGTAAAGAGCTTCATTTAATTTATCTTAATATATCTTTTACCTACAGGGGTCTATCTATTAAAACGTAGCATGTTTTTTTTTGTATCCAGCTAATGTTTGACCAACTTTCTTGTTTTGTTATATTACCTACTATTATAACTTTTTTCTCTGGTTTATTACTCTTGTAACTCTCATAGTATCTTGTCAATATGGTGTGCTTTAATTTTTTAAATATATTAATAATTTTAAGACATTTTGGAAGATCAACTAATTTATATTTTAAAATACTACAGGGTCGGTACAAAAAGAATTTTTGTTTTTTTTATTAAGAAATTTATACTTTTAATTTTTGACGCCTAACTAACTAATCTTTTGGTAAGTTATTTTAATTTTTCTGTATGTACAATCGTTGTATTTAAAAATTTTCAACAATTTGTTAATAAATTGTTCATTGTTCTTTCTGAATTTTATCTCGCACACACACTGTTACTTTCTAACCTTCCTGAGCTTTACTATTAATAATTTAAAAAGAATATTCTTCATACGATTCTAAACTTTATTGTAAAAAAATAAAGTTGGAATTAATACCTATATGCTCGTTATTTAAATTATATGAATTTTAAACTAGAAGCGTAAGAACATTAACAACATATAATTTTAATAATGTTGTCATTTTTTTTTATACATTTTCTTATTGGCGACCTTGTTGGGTAGAAAATGCAACTATTTAAATCTAAATGAATGAACAAAACTACAAATCAAGGTAAAAAAATACAATTGTTACTAGAGATTCCAATATAATAGATATATTATCTATAATAAAAAGTCATCCTTGATATTTGCTGTTGTTTGAAAAAAGTAATTAAAATATGCATACTAATGATAGTTAATATACGATTTTAATGTCATGGTTTTATCATTTGGGATATAAGACCATCCCATATGCCAAAATATTACTACATCATGTTTTTTTTATTCTATATAAAAAATAACAAAATACGACCAAATACGAGTCGAATTTGTGTGTTTAGTGTTCCCTATCAGTATTTGCTCTACTTGTTGTTATTAATATATTTTCCAAGACAAACATCATTCTAGATTTTTTTCAAATTTTCTTTGTCATTAGGTACCTGCTTGATACATACATTGGATAAATTTCTGTTTTGAAAATTTTGAAAAATCAATTTCTTATAAATAATAACAGTTTTTAGATTTTTCACTTTATTAGGCTTCACTCTTCTATTTCCTTAAAATGACAAATATTTTTCCCTGGTAGGATCAACTCTAAATGCACCAAGTATTAGCTCCTTCGTCATCTTCGTCATGGTGACTAAACTGTGACAGCCTAAGAGATAATAGAATAAATATATACTCAGGCAGTAGGGCTTCGATGATGGCACGGAAGTCTAGTGTCGTAACTTCGCGAATTGTGTCAAAGTATAAGAATGTACTGAACAGTCTGACAAGGAATGGCTGTACAATCGGAATCGTGTGGGTCCCGAATCACTCAGGTATACACGTGAATGAAGAAGCAAACCGTCTGGCAAAAATGGAGTCCGCAAATGAACCATATGGACCCCAATCAATTCTACCTGACCCAATTGCCGTTAGTATTGCTGGGAAGCAAATTTATTTAATTGTGTAAAGGATATCTAGGAATGAGCTGTGCCGAGAAACACATGACTGGATCTAGCGCGTGTCTTACGAGGGAGCTTCTCTGTTTAAAAAGGAAAGAACTGCGAATTGAGGTGGGACTGTTGACAGGATATTGTCACCTGAGGGGCCATCTTCATAAGATTGGTGTCGTAGATGTTCCGATGTGCAGATGGTGTCTGGAGGAGGATGGAACTGTTGATCATGGTCTCAGAGAGTGTCCAGTACTTAACCGATAGAGGCAAAGACATCCCAGAGAGAGGATTTTGTCGCCAAAAACCGTTATGCAAATTGAATTAACGAGGCTGCTTAGATTCGCAAAGGCGATCGGCTTCGAATGACCTGCAATAATGGTAGGCTGCTAAGGGCCGAACGAGGTTTTGACATAGATGATTAAGTATCACCATCCTTTGGTTCATTTATTCATTCATTCATTCATTCATTCATATTCTGATATTTTCAATACTTTGTAACTTTGCTTTAACGGAAATTGTTTTTGTGCAAGTTGATGATTTTCCTCGAGATACGTAATTATCTATATTTCAAGGATTTTTCAACGGACAATCATGACGGTTCTAAGATCAATACGTAGCCAAATAACAATAAATTTAAATTAACCGAAATAAATATTACTAAGTAAATTTATATCTTTAACTGACGCATTGAATACATTAAGATTATTTTTAATTTTAAATAAAAAGTAAATTTTAAGTTAATAATTTTTAACCATGTTACAATGTTTAGTATTCGCTTTAAAATCAAAACTATTATACAGTTAATTTTTTTAATACCAAGAAAACAAATATTCATCCACTAAAATTTAATTCCGATTTGAATTTTATACATTTTAAACAATCGCGGAATAGGCGAGCATTAGTATGGTTGTCAGCATATCTAAAATTTGTTTTGTTAAAATAACAATGCTATTGTTGGAACTTTAAAATTAGGTGGAATTCATAATTTATTTATTTTTATAAAGGTTTAACATCATTGTATTGTTTTCAATGAGATCTAAAAGAAAAAAGAACAAAAATGAAACTATTTAAAGAAAAAAATGAGCAAGAGAAATTGTGGTTATATTTTGCATGAAAAAAATACGCTATTCAGAAATAGAAATAAGTATAATGTAAAATATAAATAATTAAAAATAAGGAAAAACCTTTTAATAAAAAATTTTAAACCGGAACTTCTAGTTGGTCAGTTTTGCGTTTCTTGTAATATTATTATAGTTCGTACTATATATATATATATTAACACAAACCATTCTTCTAAAAAAAAATAAGAATTAGAAACTAGATACACCGCTAGCCATTTAAATTTCGGGAATAACCAACCTAAACTAATAATTTTCATTGAAAATGGTTTTACTGCACACACACTTTTGCATGAGTTTGAACCAATATGAAAAGCATTTTTTCCAATGTGAAGATTATATTATCAACAGATGGTTTTTGAATGCATCAACCGCGTCTTGTGGCGTAGTAAATTCTTCATGTGTAGGAATAAAAAGAGATCAATGGGTGCCAGATCAAGGCTCTACGGCGGTTAACCTATCAATCCCAGTTTTGAGTGCTTAAAAAGTCTATAACTCTTATTGAGATAAACTAAGTTGTGAAAAGTAAACGTACGAAAACGGTTATGAATTAATTCAATTTTTTGGCCGTATGTTAATGTTCTGAGTATGTATACCATCTAAAATGTCACACTTCACATTAAATATCTCAGATGGAGCCTAGCAAAGACATTGTTGCTAGTTCCCGAAATATAAATGGCGATCCTCGTATATTAAAGAACACAATTTTTTATTCTTGTATTTTTTAGGGTTCAAAACATGATTAAATTATAGTTGAACTTATTAATTTAAAGGCTGTTTTGTCCACCAAAAGTTTTGAAGTCGGACCAAGATAATGAATTTCGAATTTTTTTTCTTTTTAAATATGTATTCTGCAACAAGTACACAAGAAAAATATAGTTAGACAAGGTTTATATCGGAAGTGTTTTTATAAGGTTTCCAGCTTTGAATAAAAAGTTCCTGGAGTTACCACAAGATGACGCTGTGAGTCGATGCTCAAGGTTTTCATGGATTACAACGTTATTGTGCATTACGAATTTTTGCCAGAGCAACTCGTGGATTTTGCACCATGAACGAAATGAATATCATCCAATAGCCAATATATTGATATGGGTCCCTGCGATTTTTTCTGTTCGAGTCAAAAAACCACTACGGCGTTTTAGCAGCCGGAATTGAGTACCAGAAATGTTTGAAGAACTAGCTCAAGCGCTGGCATACGTGCGTTGTAGTCGATGGGGAGTACTTTGAAATAGACAATATCAATTTTGATGAATAAACTTGCATTCTAAATTTTTTTTATGAATTCCGGGAACTTTTTGATGAAGGTAGCATATGAGGTTCAAACAGTGTCTGAGTATGTCTATCATCTAAAGTGTCAAATTTTACATTGGATATGTCAGATGTAGTAGCAGATCCAGGGCAGGGGCACGCGATGGCACCCCCCCCCCCAAAGCTTCGAATTCAGGAAACTAAACCCGACTCTGCCTCTTTCACTAGGAATATAAATTCTCTTGACATCCCCCCTGTGGACAACTCGCACTCACTTGTAATCGCCCCCCCCCCCAAAGACCTTTGAATTCAGAAAAATAGACCCGACCCTGCCTCTAACCTAGAAATGTGAATGTTGTTGGCATCTCCTCTCTCGTCGATAATTCGCGTTCGCTTACGACCGTCTCCCCTCTCCAAGAGCTTTGAATTCAGAAAAATAGACAACTGTCGACAACTCATGTGCGCTTGCGACCGTCCCCCAAATAGCTTTAACTTCAAAACTGCTGGCGTCCCCCCCCCACCGTCGACAATTTGCTTTTACTTGCCATACTGTATTTTTCTGATACCACCCTCCCCCAAAAAAAAGGAGACAGGCTGGATCCGCCACTGGCCAGATGGCACTTTGCAACCTAAATGTTGCTAGAAATATGAACGGCGACCCTGGCATAAAGCCTTGAATTTGATAAAAAAAAAAAAAACAGTGGTCACCCGAAAATAAACATTTTGAATTTTAAGCGATTTGGTACTCAAATAACGCGATTTTTTACACTGGTATTTCAAAACTATCTTGAATTATAATTAGACTTATTAATTTAAAAGCTGTTTTATCCACCAAAAGATTTAAAGTTGGACCATGTCAATGAATTAGGTGCCTGCTGCAAGTAAATAAGAAAAATATTGTTAGACGAGGTTCAAACTCCGCCTAAAGTTCCGCGAGGTTAAATTAGTCTTGTAAGACCAAAACTAAAATTTTATAAAAAATTAGGCGTGCCCAAGTCTTTAGACCTAATTTTTGAATTATTCGTAATCTATTTAAATCAGAAAATGCTCATATTAATCTGCCAATTGACAAAAAAACTTCAAAATTCAAACAGCGCCATCTTCTAACATTTCGCACAATCTGAATACTTAATCTCGTAGAAATCTATATACTATATACCAAAGGTGATTTCACCGTTGAGATATAAATATTAAATTTATCTCTACTTTTTTTATTTAATTGTTGTGAAAGGAAGCATTAATAGGATTAATTAAAGAAGCTGACTTTTTTACATACTGATCATCTAAAATTATTCAATTTTAATGTATTAGTATGTAACGAACTCAACTAATAATACATTTGATAACTTAAAAGTTAACGTTACTGCGCAAAAAAAAAATAATTAGAGGGTAAGGAGTCTTGTATTATATTTTATTATGCCTCGAGCCATACAAAATTCATAAAAATATCGACAAAAACAATTTTACTTTAATTAAAGTAACCAAAAAAATATTTTATTTCAAGCCATTAATTTTTACGACTTTGCTAAAACGGTTCTAGAATTATAATCTGCCAAAAAATCATAGTCATTTCCAGTTTTTTATAAATTATAATTTTTTAGCAGAAGAGCTAAAATAACCAGTACGTTCACTTAGCTTTGAGTCAGCTAAAACTTTACTTTCATAAGATGTGGCCCTATTGTCTCAGAAAAACATTTCGGTATTGTAGCGAAAGCTGCGCGAATAGATTTGAGGTTTATATAAGATAACATTTTGAGTTTTATATTTTTGGTGGCATAGTTTGAAAGTTATTTTATGGGTAATTATTTAGTAATATTCCAACACACCGTTTTTTTCATTATATAAGGCTTGCGTCGATTGCGAAAATGATAAAAACATTTCGCGAAAAAGTTTATTGTCTGAGATGTTTCTTATTAAAATGCATCTACTTTAGCAATTAGATTATACATACCTTATTTACCATTTCTTCTTCTTTACTCCTATGGTTATTCATTTTCATTCACTCCGAAAATTTCAAATTCTAATAAATAATATTAATTATTATGCTGTTTTTGTTTCCAGACAAAGATCAATCATTTGAGATGTAAATTGTCCACCACCGCATAAAACCTGATTTTTTTTTTGGTTTTTTGACGTCACTTTAGTTAAACTTGATTTACATTAATTTAAATTGCAATTTTAATTGATGACGATTAGAAACAATTGAATTTGAATTTAAATAAAATGGCACTGGAAACAGTTCTACTAACAAACAAAAAAAAAACAACGATATTTTAAATAGCGGTTATTTAACATTTCTAATTTCTAACCTTCAATTTAAAAACAATAGTTCCATATAAATCAACTAAATTTTTTAATGTTTTTAAACTGGAAAAAGAGGGATTTAGAAAACCAAATGTAACAATAAATAAAGAAAAATGATAAATACGTGTGTAGTCGTTTATATTTGAATCAATTTGAAAAGCATTGTTGTCACCTTAAAGATTGTATTCTCAAAAAATGCTTTATGACCACGTAGTTTGTTCTGAATGTACAAAAACAAAATTTAATAAGGGCTGTATGGCGAATGACTTATTCCACATTCTTAGTACTAAAAAGTCACTTGTTTGACCCAACGTTTAAAAGCTCGCTTTGTCATAGTGAGGAATAAACCGACGCTTTCGGTATGTTTCCCTTAATTTACAGAAGACTTTCAACAAACAAACAGTTATACGATTTTCTAAAGGCCTGGCAGCGATATATTTCCCCGGAAAACACCGATTCAAACCTAGCTTCTTCATAGCGAACTTTTCATGCAATATATTATATACATTGATGTTACTAATGCCTCAATCTCATGGTATGTCACATAACGATCTTATATTATCAGTTCAGACACAGCATCGATGCTTTCTTGCACTACAACTGATTTTAGATTACCTTCGCGCGACTCGTCCATGAGCGAATGAAGGACACGATTAAATTTATTAGACAAGCGATATACATTAGTTGTAGGTGCTTTACCGCCATGTAGAATTACATTAATCGACGCACTCTCTAAAATTTTGGAAGAAGATGATACTGAGACTGGGTGGATGAAACTTAGTAAGAATAAAACAGTAGCTGCAGAAGGGGCACTCGGTAAACAAAAATGGAATGCTCAATAAGAAACCATGGTTCACCGAAGATATTAAAATGCTTTCAGCGGAGAAAAGAAAAGCTTACCTTCAACTAAGAAGTCAAACTATCACCCATGACGGATACTAAATTGTGAGAAGTAGAGTGAATGCAGAAATTCAGGCAGTCAAAAAATAGTTCTGGAAAAAATTCTCAATAGATATGGAACATGATATACGGAGGTCAAAAAAAAAGATATGGGGTATGTTACGAAACCCTAAAAAACCAGTTAAGGAATATGTTCATACAAAAACAATAACAACAGAAGCATGGGAGAGTTACTTTCACACACTCTATAGTCACACTCATAGATGAGACTGTAGAACTGGAAAGCGAAACCGATTATACTGAAGACAAAGAGGTCCGAAAACAAATAATGCGGAAAGAGAAAACTGAACTAACAATAGCCAAGCTGAAATAATCGAAAAGTACCAAAATATTAATAATGAGCTGCTCTAGTATGGTGACGACACATTAACGGACGAACTACAAACTCTGTTTAACAAGATATATGATAAAACAAACTATGAAAAAACAAGATGTCTTAAAATAAGAAGAAGAAGATGCACTAAGATGTCATCTTCCTTGCAGCTTCAGGATTCAGCGCTCATAGAAATTTGGGTCCTTATCAGCGAAAAACTGAACCAAGTGCTATGTAAGGTCATGATCATTTGTGAAAGTTTTACTATTCAAGGGGTCTTGCAAACGTCGCAATAAATAATAATCAGATGGTGCCAGATCAGGACTGTATGGGAGATGTGACATCAGTTCCTAACTAAGTTTCAATAATTTCTCGCGAGTTACTAAAGATGACTGAGGCATTGTGTTATCATGATGGAGCACAAAATTCTTCTGCCAATTCGGGTTGTTTTTTTTTATTGCTTCATCTAGATTTATTAGTTGTGAACAATAAACATCTGAATTGACCATTCAGCCCCTTAAAGGCACCTCAAAATGCACAACATCTTTGTAGTCCCACCAAATTGATAGCATGACCTTTTTTGGATGCAATTCAACTTTAGATGTGGTTTGTTCTGGTTCATCATCCATGGACCTTGATCGGTTTCGAATGATGTTACTGCAGATGCTCCATTTTTCGTCACCAGAGATGGTTCTTTTCATAAAATGGTCTGTTTCATTGCGCCTGAGATGCATATTACAAATAATGATTGGTTGTGTTCAAAGAATCTGTTTTAATTTATGCGGGACCCAAATATCGAGCTTCTTAGCGAGTCTAAGATATTTTAAGTGATTTTCAATTGTTCAGTGCTATACATTTAATCTCTCTGCAATCTCTCGAATAGTTATATAATAATTCTCTTCAATTATGACTTTGATCTAATCATCATCAACTTTAATAGGTCAATCAGAACGTTGATTATCTCCAGAAAGCAATTATTTAAACCAATTCTGATAGGTGCATAGAAAACATAAACTTCACATATCTCTTGGTGTCTTTCTTTACAGAAATAAAAAAAAGTCAAATATATCGAAAATATTTATATGTGCACTCCATGTTAAAATCGACCTTGAACAGCTACTAACAATATCAGGCACAAGTTGCTTCTAAAGTAATCTAAATGTGACTGATATCAAATTAAATAGTAAAAGAATCATAACACCAACAGAAGCCAATCAAAACAATTACAACGTTCTTTACGTGAAATAATCAAAAATTCATATGCGAAGACGAGTTTTTCGGACGAAACAATAAAAGAAGGTGATAAAATATAGCTAATTTGATTGCTCCAACATTACTCAAAGTTTCTTGAAATTAGAACATACGTAACAAAAATTAATAAAATAGCTTGTAGGTGTACTTTATGTAAATATACATATTCTTATCTGCAAAATCCAGTTTTAATGAACAAGTTAGATGAATATTTTGCATTTTCTATTACTAATACTAATTTTTAAAACATGTATATTAGTAAATAATCCTAGATTTTATCATTTTATGTCGAAATTATCAGCATACTACATGTTAAGAGCATGTTCTTTTTTATCTGTTTACTTTTTAATTCTACCCACGAATTTTCCGCTGGTTTGGTCTTTCAGAATGTATTAAGATAATTCATATATAAATAAGTACCTTTCATTTATTAATAACATATTGTGTTATATTATTAAGAATTATATACAAAACTGAGCTCTGTAGAACAATCACCAAAATGTAATTGTCACATATTTGGTCAAACCAGATGGAAAAAAATATTATGAAATTAGAAAGTATGAGATTTGATATTTTTAAAAATTATTATTAATTATATACTTTTGATAATAACCAAATTATGTATGAAAGGTTTGTTTACAGCTCCTCTTAACAATATTAAACCTCTAGGTCAGCGGAATTAACATCTGGACAAAATTTATTGTTAGTAGACTTTTGACTATGCAGAAACCTTCAGAATGATAATTTTTCTTTTATGGGGAATATTTTTTATTTAACAATTAAGATGTGAAAAAAGTTTTTTCGAGTTCTAGGAAAATTATTATTTTTTAGTAAACAAAAGTTGTGCGCTTTTAAAATGCCTACAAAATGAGTTAAATATCATCCAGATCGGATAATTTGTTTGTAATAAAAAACCTGCTAAAGTGGTTGTTTTTTTCAATTGTAATTAAACAATAGAAAAATATATTGTATTAATTTTATACTAAACCGGAAGGAGCCTCTTGTATACAGCAAGTATGAAAAATTTCAAATAAGAATATTCAATAGTTTTTTGCACAGTGAGATTATTTATAACATTTTATGTTTTTTTTATTGTTTATTCTCAGCGTTCTAGAAATCATACAGTGATCTGCGGGTATGCAAATGAAAGCTCAAGACATACTAACAATAACAAAAAATAACCGAATTAATTGTGGATTTTAAATTGTTGAAACAGATAAACAAAGTTGTAGTCGCTTTTTCCGTTATAAACAAATAGAATAACTCTTCGACAATTGTTGATATCGAAATGCCGATACGTGGATGTCATAGGTGAGATTTTGGTACCTATTTTGAAAAAAATCTGTACGACCAATAGAAGCTGCTGCAAAAAATTGCTGCTGTGTATGCAGCAGTTTTTAACTCAATTATTTTAAAATTGTTGATGTTGCAATAGTTTAAAGTTGCAACTACTTCAAGAGTCAGAAAGTGAGCAGTGGAGAGGTGCCTTCTTTCCGCCTGCGGCGCGCGGAAAAGAACGTGAATCTGACGCTTCACATTCCCCGGAAAAATTTGAATTATCTTGGCGAATATTGGTCGTAGAATCTTTATTTCTTTTAACTTATGGATTCTCGACGAGATATGAACAATGGACGATATGTTTTTGTAATCAAATTATTGTTAAAGCATAGCAATAAATAAATTCTTGCATGTGTTTTTCAAATCGCGGAAAATATATTACAGTGGTCAACAGCATACTACTAGTTAATAGAATATCAAAAATCAGATTGATTTTTAACGTACCATTAATATTTGTGGAGTTGTAGCATGAAAAAAATTACGACTGTCATTTGCCGCCAAATTATTAGTTGTACAAAAAAAACACATGTTAACTTTTGGCTTATTTTATTGGACGAACATTTTTCACATACAAAATTTTTTGTTAACATATATATTTTTTGCTTAAATCTATACAAAATATTTATTCCATTCTCCGTTTCGTAGACATCGATGAAAACTCATTTTCGAAACCTTTATCGATTTCATTATCATCGTTACAATTATTATCATCATTGTCACTCATCGTCATCATCGTTATTACTCTCATCATCATCACTCTCATTATTTTATTCTGCATCTCGAAAAATAATATTGATAGCAACAAATGTTGCTATTTGTTTCATGCTATATCTCGATAAAAATTAATGGTACATTAAAAATCAATCTAGTTTTTAATATTCCTAATTAATAGTATACTGTAACAACTGTAACAATTTTTTTTGCAATTTGAAAAGCATGTAAGTACGGTAAAATTTTAATTATGCATAAAATGTAGAAAAGTGCAATAATTTGTTTATTCCTATGTTTAACAATAATTTGATTACAAAAACATATCATCCATTATTCGAATTTTAAGCGTCCTAGTCACGTTTTTTTTTCGGGCACCGCAGGCTGAAAGAACGCCCCCAGTTCACTGCGCACTTTCTGACTGTCGGAGTAGGTCTAACTTTAAACTATTGCTACATCAACAATTTTAAAACAATTGAGAAGAAAACTGCTGCATAAAATAGTTTAACCACCTCCCTATGAGTATACTTAAATAGTCCCTTAATGTTAATAAACAACTCCGCAGTGATTTTTTGAAAAAAAAACTATCTCAGCTTCTAGTGGTCGTGCACAGTTCTTTTATTTTCAAAATGTGAGTCAAAATCTCAGGTAATGCGTCCACTTATCAGCATTTCGATATCAACAATTATCGAACAGTTCTTCTATTTGTTTATAACGAAAAAACGAACCCCAATTTTGTTTATCTGTTTGAACAATTTAAGATAAACAATTCATTTCGTTCTTTTTTGTTATTGTTAGTATAAATCTGGAACTTTCATTTGCGTACCGCAGACCGCTCTAGATCCCTGAGAATAAACAATAAAAAAAAACAAAAAGTTATAAACAAATTCACTGTGCATAAAACTATTGAATATTTTTATTTAAAATTTTGCTGTATGCAACAAGAGGTTCCTTTAGTTGCAGTATAAAGTTAATACAATATATTTTTCCCTTGTTTATAAACAATTGAAAAAACAGCCATTTTAGCCCGTTCTTTTTTTTGCAATAACTAACGAAAAAATTTCCCTCAAAAAAGAAAATGAGACATAAGATACTACATAATAACTATTATCATTTCAAAGGTTTCTACGTAATCAGAAGTCTACTAACAATAAATTTCAAAATCACCTCATATCAGGCCAAATCCGCCGGCCTACTCCTATGATATGATGTCCCTGTATATCACAAAATATTTATATTGATCAATATATTAACTAAAAAGCTAATTAAGCCATGCTCATAAATACCACATTATTAGATAATTATATTTCACCTAAAAATCTGAATATTTAAAATATATATGTACGGCACTGTTCTTCTTTCATAAATACCTCTCTAAAACGAGGTATTTATAGGGAGAAAAACTGATTATCCCGCTCGTTGCTATCTGATGACCCCTTTTGAAATTGGCTGATGCATCGGGAAAGTAATTACTTTAAAACACCGTCCTGCAGGACATGTCGCAACGCCGGGTGCATGTCATTTTTAAAATGTCACCATACTGCCTGCCGTGGTTTGCGGCCATCTTTGTTATGATGTCCAGATTATTAATGACATAAAATAATGGCAATATTTATCGAAATTCTTATAATATTTGATGAAACCATTTATGAGAGAACAATTTTACAATTTATTGAAACAGTTCTATAATTTTGCATTTCAAAATTAATTTTATGTCTATTTTTATCAGTAAAATAGTTCAAAGGTAACCATTTTCAGATTAAGACTGTCAAATACGAGGTTGGTTTGAAAAGTCCACGCAAAGCCGGAAAAATGGCACTACTGGTACATATCGAGGTTATTTTCAGTTAGTAGCATCTTTTGGAGGAACACACATTAAGTTTCAATTGGCTCAGTCTATTTCTTTGTGTTTGACATTCATCTGAATCGAGGAAGTCGAGTGATTTTTCAAAAATCGACGAAAAAAAAATTCGTGTGTTGATTAAACAATACGCAGAACGACTCAGGAGACTAAACAGGAGCTTGATGAACATTTGCATGACTGTGTACCTTCGATTAGAACAGTTAATAAGTGGTTTCAAAATTTTCGGAGTGGCCATGTGAGCACAACAGACACTGAACGTTCTGGACGTCATGTTGAGGTTACTACTCCAGAAATTAGACAAATCCTCAGGACTTTTGAGCGTCGTTTCGGCACTGCGGATAAAACATGAATATATCACTATACTCCTGAGACCAAAGAACAATCTAAACAATGGGTTGCCAAGGAGGAATCTGCATCAACAGGCGAAGACCATTCCTTCGGCCAGGAAGGTTATGGCGATGTATTTTAGGATTCGCAAGGAATAATCTTCATCGACTATCTGGAAAAGGGTAAAACTGTTACAGGTGAATATTATTCATCTTTATTGGACCGTTTGAAATTCGAGCTGCAAAAGAAACGTCCACGATTGGCCCCAAAAAAGTCCTTTTCCATCACGATAACGAACCAGCTGGAAATAGGGTTCCAACTCGTTTAAATCCCCCCTATTCTCCAGACTTAGCTCCCTCGGAATTTTATTTGTTCCCCAATATGAAGAAATGGCTGGCGGAAAAAAGATTTAATTCAAACGAAGAGGTGATGGCAACAACGAATGGCTATTTTACAGACTTGGACAAATCGTATTATTCGGAAGGGATCAACAAACTAGAGCAGCGCGTTGGACGAAGTGTATAAGCCTAACGCTACATATACTAGATTAAAACATGGAACTGAACGTGGTATGTAATAGCTGATATATATATATATATATATATATATATATATATATATATATATATATATATATATATACATATATATATATATATATATATATATATGTAATCGAAGGTTTTCGGGCATCCCGTGTATGTGCTGAGTCCCTCTCAGGACTGTAAGGCAGCTGACGTTTCGGTGAAATCTGATTCACCATTTTCAAAGCTCACTGTATGGCGTCTACGAGTGAACTGACGCCTACGACTCCGGTGTTGTCGGTACCGTGTGCGCGTCGGACGTGTTCGTTTTCCGAATGGTTCCGGACCATCAGGTGGCGTGACCTGCTGCGCGTCATCGGCCCTGTTGCCAGTGTTTGTGGTTGCGTTGCCGAGTTGTAATCTCTTTCGTTACTAAGTGGTACTGGTTCATGTTTTGTAAGTAGATTTCTCGGGAACAAAAGTGCTATCGAGATGTGAAAACCTGCCCACAAGAGTTATAAGGGAGGCTATTGAAATTGCAAAGAGGCCCAACAACTTAAATAGCAGAGATGATAGCCAGCGTGTGCCTAATACTTGGAAAAATCTGCTTACAAAACATGAACCAGTACCACTTAGTAACGAAAGAGATTACAACTCGGCAACGCAACCACAAACACTGGGAACAGGGCCGATGACGCGCAGCAGGTCACGCCACCTGATGGTCCGGAACCATTCGGAAAACGAACACGTTCGACACGCACACGGTACCGACAACACCGGAGTCGCAGGCGTCAGTTCGCTAGTAGACGCCATACAATGAGCTTTGAAAATGGTGAATGAGATTTCACCGAAACGTCAGCTGCCTTACAGTCCTGAGAGGGACTCTGCACATACACGGGATGCCCGAAAACCTTCGATTACACATCACACCCGTGAGAATATCCGACATAACATATATATATATATATATATATATATATATATATATATATATATATATATATATATATATATATATATATATATATATATATATATATGCGCTGTTGTCATTTTCTATTATATATATATATATATATATATATATATATAAATATGTAGATAAGTTTTTGTCCGTGTAATTTAAAATAAAATAGAATAAAATATTGGCGAAGCGGACGTGAAAATTTGTCAATCTACATGATTCTCGTATTAAAAAGTGCGGAGCACTCCAAAGTATGGAATAACTCCGGGTCCGACAGATGGCGACAGCGCTGTTTCGTCCTAATATGGGACTCGTCAGGCCACCGCAGTCGGTACAAACCATCATCTCGCCTTTGCATCGTATAAGCCATACTTATAATCAAAATACGGCAAATAAGACGACAAAGGCGACATCTCGATGGTCCACTTGATAATACAAGAACCATACAGATTAACAAAGTTTGTAAGAGAACCGTCATATGGTGGCGCGACGGTGAATTAAAACAGAAATATGTAAAATCGAGTACACGAAACGCGCTGACGGTTTTCTTACAAACTTTGTTAATCTGTATGGTTCTTGTATTATCAAGTGGACCATCGAGATGTCGCCTTTGTCGTCTTATTTGCCGTATTTTGATTATAAGTATGGCTTATACGATGCAAAGGCGAGATGATGGTTTGTACCGACTGCGGTGGCCTGACGAGTCCCATATTAGGACGAAACAGCGCTGTCGCCATCTGTCGGACCCGGAGTTATTCTATACTTTGGAGTGCTCCGCACTTTTTAATACGAGAATCATGTAGATTGACAAATTTTCACGTCCGCTTCGCCAATATTTTATTCTATTTTATTTTAAATTACACGGACAAAAACTTATCTACATATTTATTTACTTGTTTGGCTTTGAAACACGCTAAACGATGCTCTCATGGTGGGATCGTTTGGTGCGGCACGTGGCTTTGGCTGCTTAAATAGCGGTATGCTTGCTTGCCAGTACCGAAAAATGCGACCCCTATCTTTTGGGCAGCGCGTTTCGTGTACTCGATTTTACATATTTCTGTTTTAATTCACCGTCGCGCCACCATATGACGGTTCTCTTACAAACTTTGTTAATCTGTATGGTTCTTGTATTATCAAGTGGACCATCGAGATGTCGCCTTTGTCGTCTTATTTGCCGTATTTTGATTATAAGTATGGCTTATACGATGCAAAGGCGAGATGATGGTTTGTACCGACTGCGGTGGCCTGACGAGTCCCATATTAGGACGAAACAGCGCTGTCGCCATCTGTCGGACCCGGAGTTATTCCATACTTTGGAGTGCTCCGCACTTTTTAATACGAGAATCATGTAGATTGACAAATTTTCACGTCCGCTTCGCCAATATTTTATTCTATTTTATTTTATATATATATATATATATATATATATATATATATATATATATATATATATATATATATATATATATATATATATATATATGCGCTGTTGTCATTTTCTATTATATATATATATATATATATATATATAAATATAATAGAAAATGACAACAGTGCTGTTTCGCCCTCGTATGGGACTCATCAGGCCATAGCACAATCCACATCTCGCAATTGTGCCTCAAATCGATAAATTCAAATGTTTTCGACCATCTTGAATCCTACTGACGAGACTAAAGCATATTATCATGGACAGAAACATTTTATTTATAATTATTTATTTTTTAAGCCTGAATAAAAAATATTTCAGCGATGTAAAATACATTTTCGTTACAATTTTACTGATAAAATTAAATAATACAGTAACGAAATAATTTGAAATATAAATTATTAATCCTCTTCTATTCGCTAATTTAAAAAATGATATTTTCAACCATTCTGATAATTACAATTACTTCGTTAATTGATAATTGTATGAATTAAATTACACATTACTTTATTAACTGATAATTTTGAAGATCAAATTACCAGTTACTTTATTGATATCGATAATTCTATTTTGTGAATTTAAGATTATTTATTAACTGATATTTCGATTTTTGAAATTATCTATTACAATATTCATTGATAATATTATCCGATAATGTTACTAAAAAAAGTTTTATTTCCGATTTCTGAAGTTCTCCATATAAAATGCGATACAAAATTTCTTAGTGCACCGAATCCATGAAGGCGACTTACGTCAATTTATGACACTGCTTTTTTGCAAGATACGGTAATTTTTAAGCTTACTGTTTTAGCATTCAATTATTTACTTCAATTTCTTTGGTTATACCACGTTTAAAACAGGTTAATATTTGGAATATTGAGCTGAATTTGGCGCTTAATTATTGTAATTTTAACAAAATATTGTACAACCAATGATGAAGTCACTTAATGAGATTCATCCTTCTATTGCGTATTTTCGCCGTTATAGCTTAAATCTGTATTTGGAAATCATTGATTTTCTTAAATTTAACTGAGAATTGTCAAATTTTTAATCTAAAACACATTTAAACTTAATGATATGACCAAAGTGGATAAACTGCAAACATTCCCCGAAACTACTTATAACAAGTTTCTCAAGTTGCAAGAGAAAATGGCACTGTTCTAGTGCAAGCGAATTCAACCGACACAATGGATTTTGTTCTCTATAAAGGTCTTCGCTAGGACCGGCTCTAATTGTGTAATCAAGTAAACAGAAACGGTCTGCAGTATAAACTCACTAAAACTGTTTTACAAATTTAAACCTTGTGCCCCAACATGTTGTTTTTTAACAATAAAATAGAATATAATCAAGGTGCAAAATATGTAGATATTTTATTATATAGTAGAACACTATGACTGATAAAAGAGCTAGGAAGATAAAAGGTAAGTTTTTTTCTGAATTGTCCAAGTCATAGATCTATTTTATTGTTGAGAAAAAAGTATCTGGTAGGGTCTAACATTGTCCATCACTTGATCTGTAAGGTTCATAATAGGATACAAAATGGCATGTTCTTTACTAAACCCGCAATCGAAAATATAGAAATGTCCAATACATTTGAAAATCGGGGGATATCAAGATTTCAATGAATTTAAAACATGAGAAGAAATGGGAGTGAAGAAAATGCAGCTTAAGGGACATGTTGCAAACTAACCTGGAATTAAATGGGGTTTGATGAGTATCTCTTATTTTACGTCTTAGAGGGTTGAGACTTCGTAGGTGGAGGTCATCGGCAGAAGCCTCCCATGCGGTATTGGTAGATTGTGCACAATTTGTCTAAACTTAAAGAAAACGTAGATGTGGCAATGTTGCACCTCGGTATAATAACTATAACAACTTACATATCGCATAGGTACATACCTGTTTTGCAATCAATCAAAACATGTTGTTGATGCTCTCAATATTTTGCTACGTGATACAACAATTTCCAGGTGAGTGTAAAGCAGCACGCCCACTGGTTCGGCTCGGTTCAGACCGCTCAGCTCCGCGCAATCGGCCCGTTTTGGTTTACACGTAAATAAATGAGAGCCCACTCACTGGTTCCGATCGGCCAGAACGCTTCCGCGCTTTCAGCATCGGCGTCTTCGACTATTCTCAAGAGGGCAAAAATTTCCGAAAGGTCTGAAAGCGTTCGACTATTTTAAAAATAGAAAGAGGTAGTATAATCTGTGGTATAGACGTAGTGTTTGTATTGTTACTATGTCGGACGAAGAATTGATAGAAAATGTGAGAGCATACAGAATATATAATAATAATAATATTCTCTATACATAGTTGTTGCCTAATAAACTTGAGGTAAATTGTCTAGGCGTTCACGTCACAGTCAAAAAAATATTAGTTATGTCACAAAAATCTGTGATGTAAACGTCAAATTTAATTAATTCGACTATATAATACACTTACTTTAAAGTAACCGCTAAATGTTCCTCTGGTGGAATCGATTTTCGAAGGTTAGGGTTTTGTTTCCTGAGCGGCAACGTATTTAAAATTTCATACAATTTTATACTAGACATTATCAAATATTTGAAAAACTTTTCATTGTCGGTCATCAACTCTGGAAATAAATGATAAAATTCGCCGTGAACTTTCTTTTAAGGTAAATATCATGAACCCAATATCTTCTCAGCTTTTCCTCCACTTCCGCTTCAACACAAGCTAGAGCAGCCACAACAATATCCTCCTCAGAGTCGGAAGAACTACTCATTTTATTCACTTTTCATCAAAAATAACAGCTCCAGAAACTCTAATGGTTAAAGCAGTTTTAATCACTGTTTAGTCTGAATTGTGCGGAACCAGTGAGCGGGGGCCATCGGCGTTCTGACTGGAGCGGACGGAACGGACGGAGCCGAGCCGATTCAGTGGGCACGCTGCTTAAGGGTTACATAGGTAGAAATTATCGAAATAACACTTTAAGGTTAGCGGAGAGGATTTTCATGCAGAACAGAGTGATTTATTAGTCGTTGACGTTTACTTAAAGCATCTTTTAAAGCATTTTAAAATGATTTAATGTCCTGAAAAAATCATTAATCAAGTAATGAATAGATTTGAATTGTTTACAACCCATAATCATATGTAAGTATAAAAATAATAGAAACTCCATTAAATGGTATAAAGAAAATTCTAAAACTACAAAAAGAATTGGACTAGGAATGTATGGATCTGGAACCAGACATTACAAAGCTTGGACAAAATACCAAGTACTTTTCAGACAGACATTTATGCTGTTAAGAAATGCGTTTAGTTTAATAAGGAAATAAGGAAAAAATCTAACGTGGACACGAAATCGTCATCCTATCGGATAGTCAAGCAGTCATCAATGCGCTGAGTTCTCATTTAATCAACTCCAAGATGGTCTGGGAATATTTAGAGGAGCTAAATGAACTAGGCAAGAACAATACCGTTACCCTCCTGAGGATACCGACATATACTGTATTAGACAGAAATAAAATAATAAAGAAACTCGCACAAACGGTGACTTAAACACTATTTCTGGGGTCTGTACCTTTTTGCGAAATTAGCAACAGCGCAATACCAAAAAAAAAAAGAAGAGATTAGGATATCCTGTTATTGGACAAATAGGAATGAGACAAGCGAAGATACTTCTAGGGAAATATGACCAGAAGAAATTCAAGGAATTTATAGGTCAGAGTAAAAACCAACATAGAATTCTAACAGGAATCTTAACAGAGCACAGTGACCCAAACGAGTCTGATTGTCCAACCGTTTTATTGTCAGATTATCAAATACCTCTCTGCACTCAGACACCAATCGTGAAACTAGTTTATTGGATCCCAGTGTAAAAATTGCAGCCCTACGGTCTGAACATATGTGAATAGTCCTATTTATGTTTATTAAAACATTGCAAAATATCGTCCAGGGGAGTAAAAATCCATCTGTAAACCACCAGGATCTTATTGCTGGAAAGAGTTTGCTCTTCCTCCCAATCCTGCTTGGTTTCAAAACCAGTGCCATGTAAAGAGAGCAATGCTCCTTCAACTACACTGGTAGCCGTCAGTTACTGCTCTGAGATGCCCTAGGCAACTGAGACGGTACACTGCCATCAGGACCTCATTTTCTATGAATACGTGGAAAGAAAACAGACTCATTAGAATATCTAGCGCCCAGTGAGGACACTCCTCATTGAACTCATAAGTCATACACAAGCCATTCTTTAAACGTTATCAACTTGAAGATGGTAATTTGGGCCCCTATACTAATTTTAATAACTTTATTAAAATGTTATTCTCTACTACGCATTTCAAAACTGAAATGTCTTAATTTAAGAAGCGAATACATGAAGGAAGGTTTGCCTATATTGAAGTTTTTCTCAACAAGACTTTTTTAAATATCTTAGAAAGTTAAGCTTTTGTACCCATTTAATGTAAATTCCTTAGAATCAGAAATTTCATACAAGTTAAGTTGTTTGTTTTTGCACTAATATTATGTTGACAAAGATTCGCAGTTTTCTTCGTAACAAGTAAAATAATTTTTTTATTTTTAGGACAAACTAATGATTTTCTGTAGATAAATATTTGATGCATGCTTTTAAAAAATAACGTTCGATTCACGCAACCTCAGTGTCTTGTTTTTAAGGTTTATTATAAACAACTTGTAAATAAAAATTAGGTTTAGTTGAAGCTATTTCTACAAGTAACAATGACAAATAATGAAAAAAAAAAATGATTACAAAAACAAAATTTATTTTAGGTTATAGGGTGAACAGTGGTATTACTGCGGTTGATTCAGTACTTTCTGCATTCATTATATGAAACTTTATTTTTAATCCATCTTTTGATAGCAACTTTTTTTACTGAAAGTTTGAATGCTCCAGTTTAATTACATAAAAAAATGTTGACCTAAGTAAAAAAAATCGAATATATAAAGTATAATTTAACTTCTGCTTCTTACTGCGAAATTCAACAGTCTCTATTTGAGGTTAAGATGCTTCGAATTTTGAATATATGAATATTTAGGTATCCGATAATTAATGAGGAATTTACATACATTTTACAAAGAAAAATATAAAGTAATATATGTTCATATTCTTATTGAGAGTTGGCTTTTAATACTGCGGATCTAATTTCGATTAAAATGCTTATCCAACAATTTATATTATGATATATGATTTTAAATAACATTAGGTGGTATTATTACAGAAGAAATCAAAATATTCACAAAAAATCTTGTTTCATTGTAAAAAAGTTATTTGTTAAAATCCGCTGTATTTGGGCACCAACAGGAATCCACCGCTTACCTAATTTTAAAATTACTAGTCTACTCTGGTTTTACAGAGTGACTAAACAATCTGCCAGCACAATAACTTAATGATGGTAGTTACATTATGGAACTTAATTTACTGGTCTACTATATTGTCAGTAACTTTAAGTGGAAAGCGGAAATCGTACTACGGCGTAACTATATATAATTTTACACGTACTCTATTTTGGTTACTATAATATTTGCAAAACAGTTCGCCTGCATGTTTATGGTATATTTCTTTGGCAAATTAAGTTATAAATTAGTTTTTTGTGAACCTCCGATTCTCGTTCTGATTATTTAAAAAGGACTGGACGAACATGGAAGTAAACGATCACGACGATAGTTTCCTTGTCATCGTAAAAAAAGCGTAAAATTAAAATATTCTTGTAAGTAAAGAGCCAATATCTGTCTGAATTTTCTTTAGCCTTAACCGGCATTTACATTAACAAGTACTTGGATTTCGATTCGCGCAACTCAAGAGACAAATTCGGTAAACGCCTACGTAAACACATTCAACTTAACTTATAATGTAACTCGAATCCGAGTACTCATACATGTAATTGCCGCTTTAATGTTTGGAAGAACCATAAACTAAATCTCATGCGACATAATAAAAAACCTTCATTGAATCAACATAGATTTTGAATCAGCTTATATTTGCAAAGCAGTAATAGCTAAAAATACTAAAATTTGTATATTCATATGCTAAAAATGTTAATCAAATAAATTACTTACTTACTATGCTCGCAGCTAGACATAAACACATCATAAATATTAAATTTAAAACCCGGCTTGGTTATTAAATTTATTTTAGATGGAAACTTTAGAAAATTCCTTACGAGGGACATTGAAAAAGTTTTTTACGAGGCTGGCTACATTAACAATAATTGCAAAAAAAATATTGCTTGGTATGTTAAATATTAACCTTTTTAATTAAGAACGAAAGCTTTCACGGCTTAGGTCAACTTGAAAATCATGGTTCTTTGTTTTAGATTTTATTACTGAATCGGCAAAAATTGTTTATTTTCGGGAAGCAACTGTTCTTTCTACTGATTCCAGGGCGTAAAATGTAGAATTTTATCCTTAATTTTCCAGTATAAAAGTTAGCTTGTTGACATATATGATGAAAATTACACCAATATCATAGAAAAAACAAAACAGTTCAACTAGAAATGTAACTTTCACGACAACTAAATCTGGTTTATAACTTAAAGCTTTTTACTGAATCTAACAGTAAACCTATTTAGTAAATCTCGCTGAAAACGTTTCTCTAAAAAAGATGATCAATGATGTATGTTCGATGGATATAGACTGAGACCCCATGGTTTTTATTATTGAGTTTATGAATAAATATAAAATATCGAAAATTTCTAGTAAAAAATTATTTTTAGATTCCCTCGTAATTTAATCCATCAACTCTAAAATCAACTTTAATCTGACCTATAAACTTTAAAATTTGCAGGAGTAATAGGGAATTTAGTCCAGTTATTTAGCACATATTTACAAAAGGTAATGAAAGCTCATCAAAAGCTAGTTAAAAGCTCATTCAGCTCAGTAGCGAAAGGCATTAAGTCGATAGTGAGATGACATCGCATTATCGCAGATCTCCATAAGCGTACTCGAGAATTATTAACGAAAAAAGAAGTGTAAATTGAAATGTTTAAATAACCCGACTTGGAAATATATATATATATATATATATATATATATATATATATATATATATATATATATATATATATTATTTTTCGTTTACACCATTTGATGTTAATTATATACTGTTGCTCATAATATTTACTAATTTTCAACCATGCAAATTGTTTATAGGACACAGATGCGAGATGATGGTTTGTACCGAATGCAATGGCCTGATGAGTCCCATACTAGGACGAAACAGGGCTGTCGTCATTTTTTGGACTGGGAGTTTTTCCATGATCTTGGAGTTGTCCGTTGGGGAGATCGTTGGTGCGATACTTTACTTAAACTGCGGAATTCGTAGTTGATTTGGTTGCCGATGCCAAGTAATACGACCTCTGTCCTTGGAGTAGCACGATTCTTGTGTCGAGTTTTGATATATTCATTTCTTAGTTTATCGTCGCGCCATCACATGACAGTTTATATAACATTGTTGGTTTATGTTGTTCTTGTGTTATTGAGTGAGCCATCGAGATGTCGTCACTGTGTCTTATTTACTATTTTTCAACCATGAAATCTGTTTATAGGAAACAGATGCGAGATAATGGCTTGCAACGATTGCAATAGCCTGATGAATCCCATTCTAAAACGAAACAGCGCTGTCGTCATTTCTCGGATCAGAAGTTTGTCTATAATCTTGGAATTCGCCGCACTTTTTAACGTGAGAGTCTTTGTCCGCATATTTTAGTTTTTGAATAAAATTACCACGATAATTATTCTTTTTGAGCAATATCATTTTTTAAAAAATCCCTAATAATAATATAACCTTTCAATAAATTTAAATTTAAGAATAATTCTATAGATTTACCAAAGCTGATTCATATCACTTGCTGACTGCTTAGTTAGCTTACCTGCAAAAAAGAAAATATTATTAGTATATAACATGACAAAATTTATATCTTAATAATACATTAGCTTAATATTTTTATATTATCTAATTCTCAATCTGTGCTCAAATCTATAAAAAATAATAAAAATGAGTAAAAAATATATTTTTAATAACATAAAAAGTTATATGGTAACAATATAATTGATCTAATTAGATTTAGGGTCAGATTTTCCTTTGTTTTTCTTTTCCTTTCGGAACCCAGCAGAATTTTTCTAATAAAAATAAATTATATTAAGAGTGCTCGCTATTAATTTCACGGTATGTTAATTAATAGATTATAATTTTCTTTGTATTTTATTAAATTGCATTTGCTGTTAAATGAAAACCCCTCAGACATTCAACAAAAATAAAAACAATTTATCTAGGTAACAGTTGTAATATTTGTATGAATTACTTTTTTATTGGACTGGTTTTTCTCTGTAAAGAAGTATTTTTTAAATTATATATATTCATAAAGTTCGTAATGTCTATATTAAAAATATAAACAAATTCAGGGAAACTATATTTAAATATGATGAAACACATGAGTAGGAAAATCGAAGCAAATGTTAAAAATATTTGCACTTTTTTGATATGTAAATTTTTCAATAAATTTAACATGTCATCAGGGTAGATCATCTACTACCAAGCATGGCATGCATCCTTTATACAGTTTTGGTAACAAATAATAGGTTAATATGGCGTTCCCAATTTTTCTAGAAATTTTTAAAAACATATCACAAAATTATATTAGGCAAACTGCGAGTTTTTGTTTCTCTCTAACAACTTGTTCGTCGAGTTATAGCTAATGCAGTGTTACCAATACGTAAAGAAAAATTGTCTAAAATGGTCTTCTTTTCTTGTCCCTTCAAGAATGCACGATGGTTCTAATCTAGGATCATACTATTAAAAATTTTTATCCTTGATATAATCTGAAGTTATAGATGTTAACTTTGTAAATAATTTAGTGCTGTGCTTGCCCATAGATGGCCTTGTGAATCATTGTTTGACACCACAATTAATATCAGACAACAAATTTCTATTGCAAGGGATGACAAAATATTACCAATCGATCTGAAAATAAATTAATAAGATTATAATTTCAAAATAAGGTACTTTGGAAATCCGGAAAACCAAAATGCATTATTTATAACCTAATATAATATCTGCGCTTTCCGTAAGTAAGACCTTTTTAGATGGAAAAACATAAATAAGTTATTTGTGTTAAATTCGCTTCTTTCGCCGAAACAAAGGCCTTTCCCAAGGCTAATATACACTCACAGACAAAATAATTGCATATTTTATTTTTAAGGTTTTTTGTTATATTGATTTGTTTTCCTTTACAACGTTATGAATTTTTTATTATTAAATGTCTTGTGCCAGAGAGTTATACGTATATTAATCGAAATGAATTTACATATTGAAGCCTTACAATAGATTTAAAGAGGAACTAATGAATTTGTTTATAACATTTAATTGGCAGGAACAAGAATGACGAGAATATAACAATTTTTTAATACAACATTACACAGTTTAGTACTTAATATTTCCTCTTCCAGCTCTAGCGACAGCGCGTATCTTTCTAGACATGCTCCGAAGAATGTCTTTGATCGTTTCTTGCGGAATCCGATTCTTTTGCAGCAATTTTTAATTCTGCAATTAAGTTAGGAGCTGGATTTTGTGCCTGTATACGTCGCTTTAATATATCCCATAAATGCTCTGAAGGATTTGCATCAGAACTCATTGGTGGCCAATCTAGAAGCACAGTCCCTATAGCTTCAAGATACTGGATTACTGTTCTTGCGGCAGGTGCACGGTTATTATCGTACCCAATGAAGCTGGCATAAGGTAAAACATGCTTCTCAACGATGTTTTGTATGTACTAGTCAGCATTCATTCTTAATTTCACCTCAATAAGTTCCGTACGACTCCCCATAGCCTAATGGAACCGCTACAAAAGCGGTTTGTTCAAGATTACATTTTCATAATTATATCTTGGTTTCATCTGTGAAAAGAACTTTTCCCCATTGGTCTTCATTCCAGTTAGCATAAGCTTTTACAAATTGTAACCGTTCAGTTTGGTGACGTAGGAGAAGCCTAGGAACTCCGGCAAGACGTTTTGAATTTAAACTGACCTCTTTAGGTTTTCATGTTACTGTTTTGACACGTACATTAACTTATCTTGTGATTACTAATTCATTTTTGAGGTGCAGAGCTGCAAGTGTGCGATTTCGCGAAGATTGAATTCTCAAACATTGATCGTCTCTTGGAGTTATACATCTTTTCCGTCCTTGACCAGGGCGCCTTTTGTATTCTCCAGTTTCCCTGTATCGCTTTACTATACGAGAAATAGTCAATTGATGGATACGCACTCTCCGCGCAATATCTTCCTGTCTGCAGCCCTTATTAGCTAAAGTAGCAATTTTAACACATACTAAATCGCTTAAAGAAAACTACAGAATCGTCAAAAAAATGAACTATAGTTCTCTTATTTTGATAAACTTTCACAAAATCAAATATGTTAAATTATAAATGTTTTTTAGCAACCACAGCGATTTAGAAACAAGGAAATGTCTTCCAGCTTCTTAGCAGGCTTCATAGACACAATATTTTTACTCGTTTATGCTGCATTCGCTGTTTCAGTCGATCACAACCGATGCAATTGTCTGGTATCGGAAAAACGAAGTAACCATAATTTTGTCAGCGCTTGAACATTTGTTTCTTTTTTTTTGGTACTTGATGCTCGTAAATCATAAACTGAACAATATAGTACTTGAAAATGTATTCCTTCTTTAGATCGCATATTTCTGGAACGAATTACTAATAAAAGAAAAGACGAAAATAAATAATGGCGGATTATGTTATAACAAGCGGTTTCTTAACATACAAGTTATTTTTTCATCGGAAAATATTTATTTTCTTCTGTTGTGCTAGGAAAACTGACATGTTATTTTACCAAAGGAGATATATCGACAAAGTAGATAGTTACGGAACGACATAATTCAGATTATTAAAAAAAAATAGAAAAATGAAAGAAAGGACAGTATTCATGAAGAAATAAAGCAATTGATTATAATTATTTGATCACGAGTGAAAACCAAACGTGAATAACTTGCTAGTGTAGATCGAATGTTAATCGTAACATTCAAAAAATTATGTATTGGTTATCTCTTATATGAGAATTATTTCGTAGGATAGTTTTGATAGTCTCATCGATTACAGGAAATTTTAGTAAATTGACAAGTAATAGACAATCCCTAGATTCAAAACGAAATGCAATTTGTTTAATATTGAAAAATATTAAGTTATACTGTACAGTGTAAAAAGGAAATGCATTAAATTTAATGTGCTAGAAGCAAATTTTACAAACGTTTATTAAATGCACTTAATGTAATGCATAAAATTTAATAATTCACATTAATCTAAAATAATTTATTCCTTTAAATTTAATGTAATTATACATCAAATTTAAAGTTTGAACATTACTTTTTAAGGTGATTATGTACATTAAATATACAGCCAGTGTTCATTAAAGTTGAGATATGTTATCACATATTTAGTGCACCAACATTAATATGAGTTCAAAAAATTCTGAAACTACCAGGAAAAGGTGGACATTTTTCCCATAGGTAGTGTCCGCCATCTACACCAGTTTCGAACTCATTGGTTCCCATCAATCGGGGCAGACATGTACACCTCACCATAAGAAAATTGAGTCCTTTAAGAAACTTATATATAAACAACAAGTTCAATACAAGTTGTGCCATCTCCGGGAATCTAATGCAATTTATATTAAATAATAATGTAAATGCTTTTAGTATTAGGGTACATGTGAATTAGTTTTAATGTACAGAAGTTGAAATACCTTTCCAGTTACTTTATTGAAATATAAGATACCATTTAATAAAATTTAATGTACAACGAACTTCTGAATGAATTGCTTTAAATTCAAAGTAAATTATTCACGATTTTTGGTACAAAATCAATAAATTTAATGTAGAATAGACATTTAATTAGCTTTAAATTTAAGGTTATTTTTAACAGTGTATATAATGTACAATACATCTTATGAAAAACGATTATCTCAATTCAGAAATGATCTAATTCGGCGTCAAACTTGTTCTGTCTATATTTACTCGAAATTGGGCTTCACAAGATCAAATACAGTTAATTTTATTGATATTATTTATAGTCACATCCAGTTAAACTGAAATAAATAATTCTCTAAAATAAGCATCAGTATTTATATATTTTATTTTATTGGAGATATCAAATTCATAACTTCAAAAACAAAAATATTTTAGCATTTACACTAAATCCAAAAAAAAACAGAAGAAAATAGCCAGTGTTAATTTTAATATAAATTAAATTAAAGATGTCACTCTCGAGGAATAATATACCTTAAAATACTTGATATTCTTCGCCACAACTCAGGAAATCAACGCACAAAGCGGAAATACAGAATACGCAATTTTTATCCAGAAAAAGCGATGAATCTTGGAAAAACATTTATTTTCTTTCGGAGTAACCTATTTAGAAACTGTCACTCATCGATCTGGACTTTCTGTTGAAAGGATAAACGAGAAGGCGACCGAATGACGAAGTGGTCCGGTTATAATGTCGAAAAGGTCGACCTTAGTAATCTCGTTTGGATTTGGTTTATTCTATTTCGAATGACAGTCATCATAATATAATACTCTGATAATTTGTCAACTTACGGGATAATTCGTTATGAAAAAAAAATTTAACGAAATAAATGTGTTCGATTTTATTGATATTAATACTTTCGTTATCTTTAAAAGTTCCACTATCGACTCGGGGTACAATATTTTAATAAAAAATAACTTCTGTCAAGTTGCAGTAGTAAAAAAAGCTATATTTTGATATTTTTAGCTTTAAGCAAAAATATACTAGTTTGTTTAATTTCTGTCAAAATTTTCGCTTGAGAGAATTTTGTTTCAGTTTTGTTAACATTTTAAAAAATATTTAGAGACATATACAGACTCTCTCGGCGTCAATCTTTGTGCAAACAATACCATTTTTGTCGGATGTAACACATTGTTTTTCTTAGAAGAAAAGACATAGGGATTTTATCCCGTTGCGTAAAGTAAGTAAGCGGCAAAATACATTTTGAATCGTGAGAAAAAAGGCAATTCATTGTAATCCGTAGAAACACAAACACACGTATTTGCAGAATTTTAAGGTCAATTTTTTTCGATCAATATTGAACGAAACTTTATTTTACAGGACATGGTTCAAAATCTCGGAAAAAGTAAGACTTATTGATGAAATCCTGAAGAGGTCATCGTTATGGTATAAAATAAGATCGATGCCAGTCTATAATTATAGTGCGCACCTTGCTTGGTTGTAAAATTTTACTTATTTACCATTCAACTAGCAACAAAGTTCCAAAAATTAATGGTAGTTGAAGTAATTAGGCATAAAATCAATATTTGCTCTAAGAAAAAATAAGGTAAGAAACTAGCAGAAAGGTAATAGAGTTTGCTATTCTTTTTCTATCAATCAATCATATCAATCTGAAAGAAACTTTGTTAAGAGGTTCTAAAGAATCTCTGACAAGCTCTGTCGAAGAAATAAAATATGTCGCTTCTTTGTTATAAATTATAAGTGCAAAAAGCAGATATGTATTCAGTACATTTAGTTTTAGATGGCATTACAATGCCAAGACGTTGAAAGCACGAAGACTACTATGATACGATTTTTTATTTTGTTAATAATATGTGCCCAAACCTAAACTGAAACTGGTATTTACAGCTATATATATATATATATATATATATATATATATATATATATATATATATATATATATATATATATATATATATATATATATTGTATCGTAGGTTTTCAAGTATGGTGGAATGTGCACTGGTGTGTTTCCAGTTTTCAATCGGTTCGTCAGTAGAAAAATCTTCACGACGTTTCGCCAACATCTCAGCTGGTATTCTCAAGTGATGCTTCCTCGACGGCTGCTCTGCTCGGCCTGGAATGAACGTGTTGCAATTCCCAATTTCTTTATTAACTTCTAGGTCAGTACAGAGACTACAAACTTCTATTTTATGTATAGATCATATGTGTGGTATAACAATTGCGAACTTAATCTTAAGATATTATTGTATTAGACTAAATCTAACTTAATTATAATATTGATGTTCTTCCTGGGGGGTATGGCTAGAACTGTGGCAACGGGTCGCTGGGGATTGGATACATCCGTCTGTAGAAGGGAAAGGTGTTGGTCCTCTGCCGGCTTGCGCAGGTTTTATATTTATTCTGATTTCTTGCTTTTCTCGCACAGACCCAAGAAAGCGAACTAAAGTGTTTTAACCAAAGGTTTTAATTTCGCGATAGCACTAATACGTATCCCAACCGATAGTATAATATGTAAAGTTGAAACAGCTCTAACCGACTTAAACGACACAGCAGAAACTATCCGCCAAGAAATTTCAGCCATTTTGCGTAAAGCAAAACCTCTTAGAAGTATATCTATAGAAAAACATCGAGCCCTATAAGACATGCGCAAAGATACCTCGATCGTAATACTTCCGGCTGACAAAGGAAATTTGACAGTGGTCCTATACAAAACAGACTATCATGAAAAGATGATCGCCCAGCTAAACGCTCTTGCCTGTAAGAGACTGTACGACTTATCTAGAAAAGACCACCAAAACTTTGATCAGGGCATATCCGCTTAACGAAGAAATAAAGAAGAAAATCATACCAATGGAAAAATCATCCATATGTTCTAAACTTTTTGGCTTACTCAAAATACACAAACCCGGAGCCCCCTTGCGACCAATAGTAAGCTCTGTTGGCTCTCTAACTCAGGCCCTAGAAAAATATCTAGCCACCATTCTCCAACCCTTCGTCGAAAAAACGGCCTCCTACGCAACATTTTTGCGAAATAATCAAAAACATACGTTTACAAGAAAAATATTTTCTAGTTAGTTTCGATGTAACATCACTTTTTACGCAAATACCAAGCAAAAAAGCTCTTTCTGTAACAGAAAACAAATACAATCTGCCAAAATATATCGCCGAATTAGCTAGACACTGCCTCGATAACACCTACTTTACTTATGAAGGTCAGCGATATAAACAAGTCGAGGAAGCCCCTATGGGATCGCCACTATCCCCTGCACTCAGTAACTTATTTATGGAAGACTTCGAATCAAAAGCTTCAGAGACCTCCTCACACAAACCACGACTGTAACTGCGTTACGTAGATGACCCATTCGTTATCTGGCAACATAGAGAAGAAAATCTCGAAAATATCTCAAAAAGTCACTGGACTCCGAATACTTCAGTAAATTAATCAAAAGAATGAGTAAAGTTTGTGAATAAATAATTAAGAATAAGAGTGGCTATTTTTTTATTTATACTAAATATATTTAACTAAATGCTAGATTTAGGTTTGATTTGGACTTAAGTGTAATAAAACATAACTTACGTATTTTATTTCGGTTTTTCTTAAAGTAACCTTAGTGTTTCCAAACTTTTGAACGATAGTGTATAGTTGTAAATTGCATGATATTAAAAGTTACGTCTCCAGAAAGTTTACAATGTTACGATTACTATGTGGTGATCTCACTCATTTTCATTAAAAAAATTTAAATTTTTATTTTATTTCAAGCATTGTGTTTTTTATGGTGCATGGTTAAGATAATGATTAATATGTGACTTGGGCACCAAGATCGTCTAGACTGTACAAAGCGTGAAATAATTACACAATACCGATATTTAATTTTCGTAAATTAATTTATTGTAGTTGCTATTTTTAACAACAAGGTAATTTTTCACAAAAATATTAATTAATTAATTAAAAAATAATAAAATAAAAGTATATATTTTTTTAAAATAGATGTATCGGACAAATCGATGATTGTCAGTAGTTTTAACAGAGAGTGAATTGTACTTATTAAAAATACAGGCTTCACAAGGTCACGTCGATATTGAAAGGAGCAGTTTTGGTAAAAAACAAAACAATATGGATATATTTAAGGCGAACGTCTTTGGTACTAATATGAAAGGTATAAAACATATAGTTCAAATATATTATTATTGGGCACTTACAAGGGAGGTACCTAAATGTCGGGCCCCGATTTTCATGAAAATTCAATATGTTGTAGAGGTTACAAAAATAAGACATGGGTGCATTTTTTATCTGCGGAAATTCATGTTAACGGGGTGAAAACCGCCCCTAAAGTTTACCTCTAAAAACATTGTTTTTAAAATATCTCAGGTTCAAAGTGAAATATCTATACAAAACAAAATGAAAATTACTTTTTATTCGAAATGATGGTCAACTATGATACTTACAAATTTTTATAAGGATAAATCAGATATGCGCACGTAATTTAATTTTAAAAATTACGAAATTTAATGAAATTGTTTGAAAATAGTTTTTTCACGAATACCATAAGTAACTTAAGTTGACGTGTTTCGAGATTTCAAAAAATATACTAGTAAAAGAGGGTGAGCCATTCCCAAATCCTGTTTTCAAAATCTCAAGTTATATTTGGGATATCTCTCTAAAACACAATGAAAATTAACTGCTATTTGAAATGATGTTAAACTATGGTATTTTCAGCCCCAATGATATCAGCCCTTATTTTCTATTAGGGTAAACCATATATTTGCGCACGTAATTTATTTCCAAAAATTGCGAAATTTGATGGAATTGTTTGAAAATATTGTTGTCACGAATATCATAAGTCCGTTAAGTTGAGATAAGTGTTTTCGGGTTTCTAAAAATAAACTAGTAAAGGCAGGTGAGCAACCCCCCCCCCCCCAAATCCTTTTTTTTTAAATATTATATTCTAATTTAGATAACTTTACAAAACCAAATGCAAAAAAAATTAAAATAATTCCATTAACTTTCGTAATTTTTAGAATTAAATTATGTGCGCAAATATATGGTTTATCCTAGTAAAAAATAAAGGCTGATATTCTTGGGGGTGAAAATACTAGAGTTTAACACCATTTCTAATAATAGGTAATTTCTATTTTGTTTTGTAAAGATATCTCAATTAGAATTCGAAATTAAGAAAAAAAGTATTCGAGGGTGGCTCACCCTCTTTTACTAGTTTGTTTTGTTTGTTTGTGGTATTCGTGAAAAAAATATTTTCAAACAATTTCATTAGATTTTGTAATTTTTAGATTTAATTTGCGTGCGAGAATAGATGGTTTACCTATATAAAGAATAAGTAATGATATCCTTGGGGATGAAAATACCATAGTTCAACATGATTTCAAATAATAGGTAATTTTTGTTTTGTTTTGTAAAGATATTTCAATTAGAAACTGATATTAAAAAAAGTATTTGAGGGTGGCTCACCCGTTTGTAGTAGTTTATTTTTAGAAACCTCGAAACACGTCAACTTAAGTTACTTATGATATTCGTGACAAAAATATTTTCAAACAATTTCATTAAATTTCGTAAATTTTAGAACTACTCTACGTACCCGAATAGAAGATGAATGATGAGTAGATGATTTACCATTATATGGGGGTAAAAATAGCATAGTTCAACATCATTTCAAATAGCAAGTAATTTCCATTTTCTTTTGTAAAGATGAGGTGGCTCACCCTCTTATACTAGTTTATTTTAGAAACCCCGAAATACATCAACTAAAGTTATTTGTGGTATTAGTGAAAAAAATATTTTTAAAAATTTTTATTAAATTTCATAATTTTTAGAATTAAACTACGAGCGCGCATAGATGATTTACCCTTATAAAAAATAAGATATATCTTTGAGGTTGAAAATACCGTAACTTAACATAATTTTAAATAACAAGCACTGTTTTTAAAGATATCTCACTTAAAACTTCATATATTTAAATCTTATTTTTGTACCCTCTACAACATATTGAAGTTTCATGAAAATCGAAGCTGGACACTTCAGAAAAATTTGCCTTAAACTTAGTCTAACAAGAAATAGAGTTCTGATATATGAGGTATTGTAAACCTAACGAATTATACTTTATTAAAAGATGGTCATTTTTGGATGAATCTAAAAATCAGAGATAAAATGAGGTTTTTCACAAAAGGCTAGTTTTATTAACGATTCGAGCTCACCGCAAGCAGCAGGTACACGAAGTCGTTCTGTCAAAGATAGGATGCTATTTAAGTTATACTACTTAAATATTAAATTCCAGAACGTTATTAATTTGAAAAAAATGTGTTATATCGATGGTTGATACGAAGAAAATCACTCAACAATAAGTATGGCGTAGAAAATCCCTACGTTACAATTGCGGTGAAAAAAATCCCTTTTTCTCAGTGCCGTGTAAATCATTACACAATTTTTTAGAGAGATGTTTTAAGCCGACAAAATAAGCGTAAAAATTCCTCTAAAAGATTGTGCGGCGAAGAATATCCTCCCTACATAGGTGCCGTGACAATAATCTCTCCCAGACAATGAACGACGAATCTTATTGTAGCACAAAGAATACGAGATTTTTTTGCCGCAATTCCAACGAAGTGATTTTCTTCGCCGCACTTCCTTTGAGTCATTTTCTTCGTAGCCACCATCAATATGTTGTTCATTAATCTGTTTCTGGCATACATCAGTACCATACATGCAAGCATTTTATTCCAGTCAAAATTATTTTATCGTTGCTAAGGAAAGATTAACGCCTAATAATAAATTTCTTGTAGTCTATTCAAGAACTAGAGAGAGTAATAAATCATTTTTGGCCTATGTTCTTTAGTCCGGTATCTTTGGCAAAATCTGTTAAGCACATATATTTTTTATATGATTGGGTTAGAAATTTTATAATAAAAAATGCCTGTCTATAATAATGGGACATTTGGTTTGGATAACAATAGATATTTGGAAGTGTGAAATGTTAAAAGGGATTTTAATCACTGTCATAGGCGTCGGAAGGATATTTATTTTATTACAAAGTATTTATTACATATAATATTATTTCGGTCATAACCTCAAAATAGAACTAAGTTGTCATATTAATATTATTTTCATCTTATGATTTCTTAATAATTCACATACATTACAAAATATAGTTTTATACCATTTTTAGGATATTGGACGTTTCGGTTTATTTATTTTTTTAAACCATCTGCAAAATTATAATTGAACACTAAAACGGGATTCATATGTATTTAATTTATATATGTTAGAGTTAAAATTAGATTTACTTATTTTTATTTCTATTATGCTGACATCTTAATTTACTTTACTTTAATTATATGGATAGCTCCAAAAATATTAAACAAACGTGTTAGTTCTACATGCTTGAGAAGAAGGCACAATACAAAAATAACATGATAAAAAAACTAGGGCTAATTGGAGTAATATATATATATATATATATATATATATATATATATATATATATATATATATATATATATATATATATATATATATATATATATATATATATATAATTAAAAAGTGAGATACACTAAAATAAAAATATATAAATTGTTAACAACATTAAACAATAAAATACAACAAGAGCAAAAATTTAAATAATAAATTGTGTTTATACTGGTAAACATTACGCATCTAATTCATAATCAAGGTCAGTGGAGGTATCTTCGCCCAAATTAATTATAATTGGTTCCGCTATCTCATCGAATATGTGATCGAGTTTCCACATTTTGTTTTTTTTTTATTATTATATGGTCCACACATTTTCTTCAATTTTCTGCAGCAACTTAATTCAAAGAATCTTTCAAAATCGTAACTTGTATTATTCCTAGAAACTTTACTTGAGGCCATATCAGCTCAATTGAGTTCAGCTCACACTGGTACAGTGGAAGACGAAGAACAGACATTCCTTTTTATTCAACCATTTTATTAATTATATATTTATTGTACTTATCTATATGTACATGTGCTATATCAAAAAACTCTCTTTTGGTCATGTCAGTTGTAACCAAATGATTGAAATTCTTGGAAAGCAGCCATTGTTTTATCTCATCTTTTTTCGATGCATTTGTTGACAGTCTTTCACTTTTACGTGAGTGGTATGGGACGTAAAAATATTAATGATCCTTTTGTTACAAGATCCAACATTTGTTGAAAATACTCCACAAAGACGTCTCCCTTTATATCTTGGTGATAATTTTCGGTCCTATTGGACACAAAAATTAATAAAGCCCCTTAACAAAACGTTTGGAACTACCGATGTGTGTAATTATGAGCCTGCGGCCTTTTCCTGTGGTTCAGTAGACCAACCTTCCAATGAGACTTGTTGGTAGCTCTGAACATTTTTATCTTGTCATACTTTCGGTACAGTATGTCCTTCATTCCACCATGTTTCGTCTGAATAATAAATATCTTTTCCATCTTCACAATGTTGCTTAATTCTTCGGAGATATTTCGGTCTCCAACGAACAGTTTCCGGACGATCTATGAGAATAAATTGCCTTTTTGGTTTTTTTCAGCAACAATTAAGTTCTCTGAGCAATTTCCAGACCACAGTTCTTTTAAATTCAGGTAAATTCCGATCTTCATAGATAGTTGGAACTTTTTCGACGGTTGGGACCTGCTTCTCATAATAAAATGCTTCCTATTGCAGTTTTCAATGAGGTTTTTCGTATTCATGTGACCGAATGGGGCTTGGGTGCACTAACAATAGCAGTCGTCTTTTTCTCCTACAGCATTCGGTAAACAGTAGATTTTCCAACTCTTTCACAGATATCAACAGAGCTTTTAACATTATTATCCGGATATTGATGTGTTCAGGCATCGTAATAGGTTTTTCCTTGGAGGAAAAATGCCCTCGTTTTAACGATTTGGGTATAAATTTAGAAGTGGAAACCATATCTTTTAGGTATCTCACTTATCTCATATAATATATAAAAACAAGTGCAAACAAGATAATGTTACATTGTAAAATGTACTTTGCTCACTGACGGAAATTAAAATGAACTATGAGTAATTTATTATTGCAGTAAATTTATAAAAGGTTATAATATTTAATATAATTAGATTTATGGCAGTCCTCAGTTACCTGCGACATTGGACCAGGTACGTCCGAGGTTTCGGTGACAGCTTTATTACTCTCACTAGTTCTTGAATAAAGTATAGTTACAAACATAGTTAAAACCAGTTCAACTTGATTATGTAAAGTTAAAGAAAGTGACGAAAAAGGAAGAAAATATTTTGAGTCATTATGATTTACTACACACACTACTAATGTTATAAAGAAATGCTGCCAAAATGTATTTAATGAGTACCTTCAAGATAAAAAATAAAACTAATGTTTGAAGTGAAAATATGCATGGAACAAGAGAATGACTTTTTAATGGAATTTAAGATATCGTGTCGCTTTTTCACTTAAAAGTGACTAGGAAATAAATTTTAACTTACTACTAAAAATATATCAGACAAACCCGATAAAACCGACAACAACTAACTTAAGAAAATCCACACTAATCCGTCCGCAATAGATGCGATACAAAAGAGAAAGTCAAGCTAAATGTCAGAGGCCTCGGGAGTCGATCTAAGTCCGATAAGACAAGCTGAAAATGGCAGGGGAGTATAATCTGATGACCATCGCTGCCTTTTCCTGCTATCTAATCAAAAAATCGATTTAACTGTTGTAAAGACACCCACACAAGATACAGTTTGTCTCTTACTTTGCCCGAGCACTTATTGTATACTAACTGGAAAACCCGGAGCTACCAGACATTTTCTTTTTCAATTTTCAGTTTGTCTTACAAACGCTAAATTACTACTGATTGAAATTACGATACCAGATGATAGGCTAACTAGCAATATCATAAAACCAAAAAAATATTTTAATAATTTTAGTTTACCTTAGTTATATAATAAAATAAAAAAAAATAATTAATTAAAAAAAAATAAGTTCGTCCTACCAGCATTTTTTTTTGAATGAATGAATGCAACATTTTTATGTCGTATTGCCTTTAATAATCAGAACTGTTTGTTTATCTCCAAAAAGCTTTTTCGCTAGCATTAACAAACAATCTTCCATCTAATTAGTATAAGAACAAATATTAGAATAGTCTACTATATTTTTATTATTGCATTTCCATCTAAAAATGATCTTTTAATATTTTAAGAATTTTATTTAACCAAATTTTTTTAGAACGATTTTTTTATTGTACCGAATTTGGATGCAAATTCATCAAAGGTCGTGTGCTTAATTATGAAAATATCCAGGTGACATAACAAGAAAAATAGCGTGTGTGGCATACTTAATAAGATAATAAGCTAGAAGATAGATGCGCGGTTGCCATTTCATCGGCATTTCCAAAATGACAAATGAGCTGGAACCGAAATTTATGATGGATCAGATTTTATACACCGTATTATAAATTAGGTCGGGGAAAGCCCGAGGGAAAACCCTTGAAAAGGATCGACTTTGTAATATTGCTATACTTTATTTTTAGAATATCATTTTGTACAAAATAGCTTAGGCTGACTGAAATTTACATTTTTGTGCTAAGATTGGTAAAGGCAACATATGGGTGTAAAACAAATTTTAAATTAGTTTTTGGTATATACATTATTTGCATGAAATACGCGGTTCTATTTATACATACTTACACCAAGCCCTATACATCGAGCAGGTAAAATAACAGTAGTATGAGCATGGTCATGTTCCTGTTAATAGTATCTTATAAGTTATGAGTTTCATAGGCAAAATATTGGAACGTCACGTGTCAAAGTAACAATAAAAATATATATTCCGTTACTACAAACAACACAAATGTCCAAGCACACGCAACTTTAGTCAAAAAAAAATTAAAAATAGAACACACAGAAGATACTAAAATCTATCACGAGGTACCTACATATGTACTTACGATTTTTTTGCATGTTATGATATTTTAAGGAATTTACCTAACATGTTATCATAACGTTTCACTCAAGACGATGGTAAGTATAAATAAGTGTAATTAATATTTATAATTAAAAATAAAATTAAAATTACAGTTGAAGCAATTAATAAAAATCGATTTACTTTACAGTTCTGCACCATAATGGCAACAAAAGACTCTCTTTTCCTCTTGCACATGCAGGTGACATGAAGGAGACATTATTATTTATTATATTCCCAGGTCCGTCCTAAAGCCGGATGCACTGCGACCAGACTAGGCCTATTGTGCTCACCCTAGACATTACAGCCACTCTGTCAACCTAGCCCCCTGGCTCAATCTGTACAGTCCTGCTAAGGAGTAAGTGAGTATTTCCCCCGGTTCCAATCTTACTAACCCGAAAGTTTGTTGTCTAAATCTCACCAGTGACTCACAGTCACATATGATATGCTTCACCGTTTCCTCGGCTTGTCCACATAGTCTGCAGCCGAGGTTTCCGTTATATAGATTCATTCTCTTCAGATTTACCGTGACGGCCATGTGTCCCGTTATTATACACGTAATAGTCCTTAATTGGTTTCTACTCATTTGTGGTAATTTCCTTGCCAGTTTCGGATCCGGATTCCCAATAAATAACTTGCTGTGGTTTAAATCCTGTCTGGTCATCCAGTGGTTTTTACGTTCTCTTTTGATCCATTTTATAAGTGCTTCCCGGGCCGCGCACCGCGTCACCCCAAAGGCCGGTTCTGGACCCATGTATTGAGATGCCGACCCTGTTTTAGCCAGCTCGTCAGCTTTTTCATTTCCATGTATGCCTTCATGTCCTAGTACCCACTTTAACATAACTCTGTTGTCTTTTGCCAGAATTTCCAGCTCACTCTGACATTCCCAAACCAGCCTCGATGACACCTTTTGGCCCTTGAGGGCTTTTAGGGCTGCCTGGCTGTTAGAGTAAATGAGGATTTGCTTCCCTTTGCAAACTCTCCTGTTTATCTCGTCTGCGCACCGTAAGATTGCGTATATTTCCACCTGGAATACTGTTGTATTTCCCAAGGGGAAGGGTGAATTCCTTCCCCAGTTGTAGCCCATATATCCCAGCTCCAGTACCCTCACTAGTTTTTGAACCGTCAGTGTACCAGATACTTGCACCCGAGAATGTTTCCGGTCTTTCTCTTTTACTTGCCATTCGATCCTCTATTGTGACTTCAAACGGTATATTATAACGATAGCTCGAGTTCATATGGTCCGTGTCCATTTTCAACTCAGGGCTCCTGATTTGTTTACATATGTTTTTGTGTCCTGACATCGTCCTTTGCGATTTTACTGTTGAGTGATTTAGTCGGTGGAGTCCCATTCTGGCCTCTGCCTGAATCACTATGTGAAGCGGAGGCAGATCCAGAATACACTCCATTGCCGAAGTGGGGGTTTCATGGCCCCAATAATACACAAACAGGCGACCCTTTGTATTCCACTCAGCTTTATCATGGTTGTTCTCTGCATTACCTTGGGCCACCAGACCAAGGCTGCGTAAGTGATGGCTGGTCTCACAACACTGGTGTATAACCAATGTACCATTTTCGGTGAGAGACCCCATGTTTTCCCACATAATCTTCTAACAATCATAAGAGTTGTTTCCGATTTTCTGGTTATGTTTTCCACTTGCTTGTTCCAGGTCAGCCTGGAGTCCAAAATCACCCCCAGATATTTTACTTCTCTGAAAAATGGTATTGTGTTTCCTTGGAGGATGATGGGACCGAGATCCTCTATCCTTCTCCGTTCTGTGAAGGGGATTAGGACATTCTTTTGGGGACTTATATTGAGTCCCTCCTGCCTTACCCATCTTTCTACAACTTTAAGAGCCCTCTGCATTCTCTCTCTTACTGTTGTATTAAATTTGCCTTGGGATAAGATTACCAAGTCATCTGCATATCCCAGTACAGAGTGACCCTCCCCACTCAGGGTTCGCAGAAGCCCATTCATTACTAGGTTCCAAAGCAGTGAGAAGAAACCCCCCCCTGCGGACACCCCCCAGTCACCCGTGCCATCAGCGACTCTCCAAGCAGTTCTGTATAGATCACCTTTTAACATATTTTCAATCCACCTGCAACAGGTCTCTTCCAGGTTGATGTTCCTTATTGCAGTGATGACTGATTGAAAAGACGTGTTGTCAAACGCCCCCTCTATGTCTAGAAATGCTCCTAGAAGCACCAGAAGGAGACAAAAGTATGTCACTTATTCTAAATGCAATAAGTTATGATTCGTATATCTAAGTGGCAAATATGTGGTGACTCAAAAGTCGTTAGACTATTACTAGGGCTTCAGGGTGGATATACGAAGTATTGTGGTTTTCTTTGTCTTTGGAACAGTAGAGCAACACACCAAGTAAAAGAAAGGTGTCCGGAAGATCAATATATTCCAGATCAAGCTAACGTAAAGAAAATACTTCTTATTGACCCCAAAAAAGTAATGTTACATACATTACACATTAACCTGGAATTGACTAAAAATTTGGTTAAAGCATTAGATAAAGAAGGAGGTGCGGTTAAATATCCAAAACAAATTCTTCCTAAACTAAGTGATACTAAGCTTAACGAAGGAATATTTGTAGGAATACAAATTAGAAAAATACTAAGGGATCAACAGTTTGATCAAAAATTAAGTGATGTTGAATTAGCTGCGTGGAGTTCTTTTAAAACAATTGTTTAGAGGTTTTTAGGAAACAAGAAAGTAGAAAACTGCGAAAAACTTGTAGAAGAACTACTTGAAAGCTATTGCAAAATGGCTGTAGCAGTCTCTTAAAATACACTTCTTGCATTTGCATTTAAATTTTTTCCCAGAAAATTTGGGTGCGGTTAGTGACGAGCAAGGAGAGAGGTTCCACCAAGATATATTAACAATGAAACAAAGCTATTAAGGCAGATGGGATCCAGCAATGATGAGGGATTATTATTGGTTTCTAATGAAAAAAAGGCGACTAAGAATATAAACGAAAGTCAACATTTGCAAAAAAGTTACACAAGAGACTTAGTATAAATGTATTTTGATATGTATTTTCGTAAATAAATCCTCTTATCCTTAAAATATCTTGTTTTTTATTGTTTTGAACTTATGTATAAATATTATATAAAAATGTTTGTATAAAATAAAAATAATTGATACTTCCTATAATTTAAAATTTGTACGTGGTGAAGTCGCAATCAGGATGCTTCGACGGACAGCCATTATCACATCAGTCGCAATTTCTTTTTTTATATTTGTTGACTAGTGTAATTTAACAAGAATGAAGTTTAGGATCACAATGATTGTAAAAGTATGAGCAACATTTTGTTTACACTTTTTTAATGATGAAAAAGAAATGAAAAATTATTGCACAATTTCTTTGACTGAATGTCCTTTTATGCAAGTTTTTTTAAAAAATAAATAACCAACCAAATATTTTTCCCAATATTTATTAATCATTTCGGAGGTATTTTAAATCTAGGGTGAAGTGAAATTTGTCCACTATTTTCGAAAACATACTTGTAAAGTATTTTATTAAATAAAGATTCCATTCCATTTCCCGAGAAATTAGTGGGTAGTTAACCAAATTAAAACCCATATTTTAATAAAGTGACACAAAATACATAACAGTACTATAAAAAGTGCACCAGAGAAAGAAAATATTTTAAATGCAGAACAATATTATTGTTGTGTTCTTTATTATCGATATTTTAGTTAGAAGTTCACTGAGAGAAAAGTAAATTACAAAAAATTTTCTATATGTAGAAGGTTTTGTTACCACTTGCTTACATTAATAAAACTACATTAAAATAATTTTATAATCCTCTAGAATTTGTATTTCTAAAATGAAAACTCAAGTTCGCCTAATGCATACAACATGTTTTAAAAAGTTATCCAGCTAAAAGTTAAGCAGCTTCAGTCACCCACAATTCTAAAGCACATCTGCTAATTGATTTAGTGAATTGTTTGGGTTTGCCTAAGGTCAAATATTTCGAGTGAAGTTTATTTTTATACTGCTTAAAAGTTCTCTGTTGAACGTTTCTGGGTGATCTCATCTAAGTTTATTTAATTTTTTTTTAAACTGATATTTTTTTCAATTATCAAATAAGTACAGAGTACTTATTTAGTTTATGTTATTAAGCTTATGAAAGCATTTATACAGAGTTGCTGAAAAATAAATTCAAAAGTATTATTAGCTATGATTTGAAAGTATCCTTATTGTATGTTAGTTTTCTTAATGGAACACCGTTATATTAAAATTCTATTAAAAATTTTACACATAGTTCGTGTTAAATATTAATGTCAATGTTGAGTTGTTTTCAACATAGAGGACTTTTAAAAATGTAACGTTACATAGTCTGACAAATCATATCCCAAAAACGGTGCCTTCTAGAATCCACTTCAGCTTTGGTTCAGCTCTAGTTTAACAAAATATATCCCAAACCAAGCGGAAACATCAGCATCCTCAATTACTGGTAATTATGGAGAAAAAAGGCACATCCTTAGTCCAGTTATTATTCTTAATAGATCAGGAGCGAAGCGTAGGGACCAACTTTCGTACATTCGAAGGTAAAAAGTTTTCGGCCTGATCACGAGATGGCATTCCAATCGGCGAAGGTTTACCTTTCTTGCCTGCGCGCACATGTCATTAGTTCGTATGACGTGTAAACGAGTCTGTGCAGTACACGTCTTGCGTGTGTTTCGTGAAAATGAAGAAACTTGAATATCGTGCGGTCATAAAATTCTTCGTTTTGGATGGATTAATTAATCCCTAAGGAAATTCATCTGAAGTTGGCAAAAGTTTATGAGAATTCTGCTCCTTCGATGTCAGCCGTTAAAAAGTTAGCAGCAGAATTTATACGTGGTCATATGACGCTCGAAGATGACCCACGTAAAGGATGGCCAAAAACTGCAATCACACCGAAAACTATCAAAAAGGTGCACAATATCGTGTTGGACGATAAGCGAGTAAAGGTGTCTGAGATAGCTGAGGACATGCGCATATCGGAAGAAAGGGTGCGAAACATCTTGCACGAATAATTAGGGGTGCGAAAGCTCTGCGCAAGGTGGGTGCCGCATTTGCTGAATGCAGATCAAAAGCAAATGCGCAAACGACATTTGCAGCAACGTTTGGACCGATTTAAGAGGGATCCGACCGATTTTGTACGGCGATTTATCACCATGGATGAGACATGGGTCCACCACTACACGCCAGAAACCAAGCAGCACTCGAAGCAGTGGGTGAAAGGCGGTGGTTCAGCGCCAAAGAAAGCGAAGTCGATCGCATTTGCCTGAAAGACCATGTATGTTTTGAGTTCCCAAAGGGATCCTGTTAATTGATTACCTAGAAAAAGGCAAAACAATTAGAAATGAATATTACTTCAACCTTCTTGACCAGCTGGACGTCAAAATTCGCGAGAAGAGGCCTGACTTGAAGAAGAAAAAATCATCTTTCACCAGGACAACGCACCTGCTCACAAAAGTGTGTTGGCAGTGGGAAAATTTTCTATTCTCCTGATTTGGCACCCTTAGACTTCCATCCCTTCCCACACCTGAAGAAATTTATTTCTGGAAAGCGCTTCGCGTCCAATGAAGAAATTAAAAGGCTCGTAGATGAAGATTTTAACAGCCTTCTAGACTCTTAGTTTCGGGAAGGAATACTAATGTTGGAGAAACGCTGAACCAAGTGTGTTGAAATCAAGGAAGATTATGTAGAAAAATAAAATCTTTTTTTAACTGAAAATCACAACCTTTCATTGTCAGGCCGAGAACTGTTCACCTTGCCCTCGTACATCCACAATAGTTCGGGTAAGTTCAGGTTAGCTCAGGAGCATTTGGAGACTTCCTCCAGTTAAATTATGAAAATAGTATTTTTTAATAGCGATTAAGAGTTAATACAAAAGATGTATATTTTAAGAAGTGATTACTATAATAAAGTAATGTAAAATATTTCTAGATATTTTATTGTTGTCACAAAAATTAAGTCAATTTTAAATTGGGAAGACTTTTAATATTAAGAGGGTCAAATATAGATTTGTAATTACATTTTCTTAAACTACATCTTTAAAATATACTGCAAGAAATTTAACTAGATTTGATGAATATTGGCGCCATTATAAGCCGAAGGGTGACCTCAAAACAAATGTTCGGATCTGGTGGGTAGTGTTAATTGGCAGTTAGCTGCACGCGGAACAAAAGGAATCTCTCATATTCCTATAGATGGAATCCTTGCAAAATTTGTTCTGAAAATATATAACATAACTTATTCAATTAATACATCATATTACATATTTCTAAAAATACATAAATTATTATTTTAAATGCACACCACTCCATTTTTTAACTATCGAAATGATTTCATGTTAATTTGATTTTTTAATTCTAACTAAAAAGTTCATATGAAGAGTATTTCTGTATAATCTTATAGCTGCCAAAGTCCCTAAAGAAAAATATATGAGTCGCATTTTGCATTGTTGATCTTATATAAAGCAAATCTTTATGTTTTGAAAATCTACGCAAAAGAATATTATACAGATTTAATTACTAGCAAGAAAGTATGTATAGTGGCTTAGTATATAATTTAAAAGGTATTTATTTCATGTGAAACTATCTGTCATTAATATAAACTTGTACTTTTTAAATTGGTTAAACGAATCTATCAAATTCACTTTAGACCTTCATCTACTATGCTTATCTTAAAAATTGGATTTATCTTTAGCATTAACAATGTACAAGATTAATTCCTATAATAATATTTAATATATTTGTTAATCTTCCACAGTTATCATTAGATTTTTATTGACAATTAATAAGCCTTGTCTAAATAGGTTATATCACTTCATCCTTAAAAACAATAACAAAGGTTTGGAAGATTTTGAAATAAAAACCAAAATATCCATTCCAGACGTAGTTTTTGACGCAGAATACAAATTCGTTCTCCGTTCATCTCCACTACGTCAGGTTTCTGGGATATATTAACATAAAAGTAGAAAGAAAATTTGTTAAACTTGAGGTTATTTTAAAACGAGGTAATGTTTCTCCCTAAAATTGATCCTCGTATCTCTAAATTATACACCTCCTCGTCAAAATCTATTTTCAATCGTTGAAGTATCCTTTTTCATCTCTGACAAATGGTCTCACGAAGTTGGGTCGTTTTACGTACTGGTTATGATAAACATACGAAACATGAGAAACTCCAACCTGCATTGCCAACACATCTTAAATGCCAGTGACTCAACCTACACATCTGAGGTGTAAGTCACGGCTGTATCCACTTGTCAACCCCTATATACCTAAAGATCGTACCTACCTATAAAAAATAATTTATATTTACGATGACTACAAAAAACGACCCAACGTCACGAGTCGATTTCTCGCAGAAAAAAAAAAGATATCCGAACAAATCAACGTGGATTGTGAAGAGCAAAAATAGTACTATAATCGAATTTTATGAAGAAACATTACCTTATGTTGTGAAATAACCTCAAATGTAGCAAAAACTCGTATTTTTTCCACTTTTATGCTAATATATCTTGGAAAACTAACCTGATAGGGAAAATAGGAGGAAGGATTTAAATTCAGTGTCAATACGTTGAAAATGGTTGTTTTGATTTCCGTTTCAGAAAATTGGTCAATTTTTTCAGACCCGTGTGATTTTGCTATGTAATCCACAAAGGGATTGTTTGGAATATTATAATTTCTCGTTGGCTATTAAAACCCTTCGGATTTGTTAAAAGAACAACACCTGACAATCGAAAAGTTATCGCTACGTCTAACAGACTGCGGATTTTTTAAAATTTTACAAATTCAAAATTATTGTTCAAACCGGTGATAATAAAAAATATTTGATGGTGAACAACAGGCTTTAATAAAAAAAATCAGAGTAATTTCTACTTGACTGGCCAAATTTCATTAATAATAGTTGATGTATCCTTAAAAAAAGAACTGGATCTAATGATGTTCAAGAAAAACCAAAACGGGAAATATATTGTTAATCAAATGTAGGTTAACCATTATTACAATAAATGGTTCGGTAGTTTTTATATATTATAATATTGTTGCTTTGTTCAAAATATTTTTTGAGCAGAACTATATTTTGGCATTATATCATACTCCTACAAGTACAAATACTCATTAAAATAATAAAAAATATGAAACCTGAAAATGAATATATTTCTTGAATGTGACTTAGACACTAATGAATGGCACGAAACTAAGTTAAAAAATGTTTCTACAAATTAGACTGTCATTCTACGTCCGCCTACTTAATTTTTACAAAGTGACACCTACTTAAATAAATAATTATGTCTTCAGTAGCATTCAATTACTTCTAAATTGATTTTTATCGTGATACTCTAAATTTTTTATAATCAGATTTTAAATAAGGTTATTAAACTAAAACTATATCCTGCTAATTCAATAATATTGTCTGGTTAACATTAAAAGGATTAAACTGATAAGGTCAACTCAACCAAGTTCTGCACCTTAAAAATTAGTTTACAAAACACAACTTACCAACTAGCAGATTCAACTTTCATGGCAACTAAATAAAGTGTTAGACTTGAATCCATATGGTAAATCTGACTATTTGTCATCAAGTTTCAAAGTTAGACCACATTGCTGAATTCGAGAACGTTTAAGAGGTTTAGACTGATAAGTATAACAATAAATCTGCTTTCAAACTACAAAAATAAGAAATAGTTTTCTTTTATTACTGAAACTTCACCACTACACCAAAACTCTTCTGGTATTATATCGTATTGTCTGGTAACACCGAAAGTCGATACAAGACAACTCCTATGAAGCACAAGACAAAACCAAAATAAAAGTATCAATATTGAACTTCAAACTAATATTGATTTTGTCTCGGTGGCCAGAAAACAATTTTGTAGCGATTTAAAAACTCATCATTAGCTTACAAAGAAGAAGTAGATACAACTTGAACATACGAAATGAGTTTTAAAGAAGCATTCGCAGAATAAAACTCTATATAATAAATTCTTCACTAGTTGATCTTAGTTTTCGATAGTATAAGTAGAGTCCAACATATCAAATATATCGTCTATTAATTGCATATGAATATATATATATATATATATATATATATATATATATATATATAGATCGTGTCATCCGAGAGAAGCTGCTTAAAGTTTGGGAACTGGCAACACTGGAGTGTTGCTAGGTACCTTTTGACATATTCATTGTAAGCTGAATTAATCTGAACTAACGTCAGTATAATTATATTAAAAATGCTACAAAATGAATTTTTTAAAATTAAAACCAAGAGAACCAAGGCAAGATGATATATCTCAACCTGAATCATAACAAGACCAATAAGGAACAACGAATTATTACATATTTTCAATACGTTATATTGTACACAACACACAAGGCACACAAGGATAACAATTTTAATGTATGGTCTTGGTATTGGTAAAGCACCAACCAAAATGATAAAAATGGAAAAAAAAAATGTTTATTTTTGAGGACTATTCCTGTCAGAGGACAATATTCTCTGAAAGGATTCGTTAGTTCTCGATTATCCCTTTTTGGTTGATTGGCAATCACTCTTGCGTTCTTTGGATATGGATTTATAAATTTCTGCGCTTGTCTGAGACTAGAAGTATTGTTTAATATTAATTTTTATCCGGGATTGTTTCCAATTCCAGAGCTCCTCTTTGATGTAGCTTTCTGGTAATCTACAGAAAGGTTCTGGTCTGTCAAAAGGAGTTTTCACCCTTCTTGTTTGAGGCTGTCTGCTTTCGCATTTCCTTTAATTCCCTTGTGCCCCGGCGCCCACATCAGTAATACCCTGTTGTTCTTCGTCAATTATTTTAGGACTTGCCTATAGTCTCAAATCAACTTTAGCTCGTAGGTGTTGGACCTGACCTTCCTAGTATTTCTATTCAGTCACTTGTCAGCACAGGTTTGAATTGAAAGTATTTCCGCTTGAAAAATGGTGGGGGAAGCCTGTGGCTGATACTCCTACTCCAACCCGCTTTTTTATCGTATCCAGCAGTAAACCATAATACCAAATCCTTCTCTAATTGAGCTAATCTCCCTCCGTTTGTTTGTCGCAGTCAGTTACTACTTTACAATTTAAGTCAAAATCCATCGATTTCGACAGATGTGGATTCTGTTAAAATTGTATCTAGAATCTGTTAAAATTATATCCAAAGACTTAAAGTTTCCAGGTTTGGAAGTTTATTCAGGTTTTACAAGCATGTCCAGTTCAATAGTGGAAGTATCGAATTTACTTACTCTTAGAAACCAAAACGACGTTGATGAAAAACTTTAATTTACAAACTAATTTTGATAACTAGTTTATAAAATAACTGGAATTTAAATTTAAAAAAAATTACAGTTATTCTGATTACTAGGTTATCAGAAAAAAATTATGTAAAAGAGGCTCTGATACCGTGTTATTTTACTCTTTGATATTAATTCATATTATACTGGGCAAAAAATATTATTACTAACTTTATAGTGCTATAGGCTTTATAATTTCGTTAGTGTAAAGTTTCATGTTAATCTTCCAGGACTTTGTAACTTATTTATTTAATTTTACCCTTGTTATTTTTCTGAAGTGACAATTATGGAAGAAGGTCTGGAATTTTCTTTAATATTCTATTTTACGATCTTTATATATCCATAAAAGCAGGTACAAAATTTACTACAAAGTTCCAAGCGATTTTTTTAGAGTATTTTCAAATTTTCTAGAACGAAGCTTCTAAAAGTTAGTTTAAGCTTTAGAAGTTATCATTGCGTCTCTATATCGGCTATTTAGAAGAGTACTTTTTGTTTAAATATTTTAAAAGACTTGACTGCTAATCAGAATTTCGCCAGAAAACACTAATATTCCTCGGGAAAATGAGCTAAATACGTGGAAAATCGGCGATTTTCTTCGAAGAAAAAAAGTAAAATCGTGGTTTAATTTTACATATATATATATATATATATATATATATATATATATATATATATATATATATATATATATATATATATATATGTACATAAATATAATTTTTCCCTTGGAACTTTTAATTCTACAACCAATTTAAAAAATTAAAAACTTATTTTTCCAATATTTTTCTTACAAATATTTATATTAAATACTGCAATAATTGCGTTAAATAAAACAGAACACAATATTAAATGTAAAAAGAAAATTGAAAAATTAATAATATGTTACGTAAAAACCTATGTAACATTAAAGTTTTTTACCATGCACTAATTAAAAAATTATTTAAAATATTCAACGAAATCCTTCAATTATTTATTAGTAATTCGTATAAATAGAGGATTTGCAAATTACGTAGCAATAAGTCTCCAATAATATTATTAGAGGTAATTACTTTAATTGTGTAAACCAGACAGCGTATATCTATATACGCGATTTAATTAGTAATCGCTCAGTAATTACCTTTTTACCATTTAGCTACTATTATGTTACTGGGTCATTCTCCTCAAATATATACTTTTTTAAATAGAAATGTGTCTAGCCTATGATTAGGTTATTTATCTAACTTGAGTCAGATAAAACCAATCCAGCACCCTACAGGAATGCGAAATAAAGCGTGTATACCTGAGGTTTCCAAACTTTCATGTCCCGTAGATCACGAGCCAATTTTTCTGTTTTCCATATACCCCCCTATTTTCGTAATTATGAACTTTTACAATTTTATTCAGTGAAAGCTTGGTGATCAAAGAAAAAGTTAGCAAATCCGGAATATTATGGCAAAAATCTCAACGCAGCAACAGACACTGTTGACGTTTTCCCCGCTCAGTTGCGCATTTTATCACCAATTTTATAAAATTCTTGCATAAATTAAATGCCCAAAAAAATCAATCCTTTTGTTTCACTGCTCCAATTTTTTGGCAGGTGAGGAACCATGTGCTGAAAGCAACCAGCGCCACCTGCCATAAACTTTAGCGATAGTTATAAAATACTTTTAATTGGAACAACTAGCCTTCTATTTTGATAGCAAATATTCTATATTTAGCCTCAAATCACATCTCATGCACCCCAATTTTTCCCGTTGACATGGACCCTTGCAGATTGCAGTCGACTCCTGGGGTTCATCATATATATTACTTGAGAATCTAGGATCCATACTTTAAAGCTAAAATTCCCACTATGGACACTCTTTATATAGCGAAAATAATGTCTTTATGAGTCAGATTAATTCCATTTTTTTAAATGAATATTGCTTTTTGAATATTTTCCCATGCTGATGCTAAAGTTTTTTAAGTATATTATACAATCATAAAGAAATGTATAATGCATTTTATATTTTCATACTCTTTTCCACATTAGCTGTTTTTTTATGCTCATTATTGTACCCTTTATTGCTCCACATCATCAAAGTTTCCGTTCCTACGGGTGCGTACGATATACGATTAACATAAGGAAGTCAAGACATAAACCACTGCATATGTCATTGATTGTGGTTAAAATATTAGTTTTTCAGCTGCTAGCCATTAAATGTATCAAAAAATTTCTATTGAGCTTTCCTTTTCAGGAAATTGATGGGGTTTTAAACATAAGTTGGTTCGTATTTAAGATATGGTATATTCTTCTTATACATTTTTTTGTTTGGTTTTGTATGTAGAAAGCTGGATTCCGTTTTTCTCTTAGTTCTTAGTTATTTTTCCGTAATCCGTGGATTCATACATGTCTGAGTAGATGGGACAGCCTTTCTCACCTAAAACATGTTTCAGTTAATATTGTCGATTTAACTAAGAGATTAAAGGCCAATTTGTTATCAGTTGTCGTTGTGTAAAAAACATAATTGTTTATAGGTTTGTGCCAGGAAAAGACGTTTCGCAGAGGAGCTTAATAACCTTATATCATTAAAAAAAATAGCTACTAATAGTTATCGATTGTTGGTCGGAGCTTATGGACAAAATTGTTTAATCCAAAAAAAACGTATGAATGATCGTTTAAATGCATCAAGAGTGGTGATTTTAATGTAAAAGACAAGGAGTGTCCAGGTCAGCCGAAAAAGTTTGAAGTTGCGCACTTGCAATAATTATTGGGTGAAACGTAAAAACTATTGGCAACAGCATTAAATGTTTCCCAATCCACTATTTTCGAACGTCCACACACATTGGGTAAAATTCAGGAAGAAGAAAAATGGGTTTCCTTTGAATTGATGGAAAGAGATATTGAAAGGCGAAACACAACTTGTGAAATTTTGCTTGCCAGGCAGACAAAAAAAGGGGTCTTTGCATCGAGTTGTGACAGATGATGAAAAGTGGATCGATTTTGACAACTCGAATCAAGAAAATCATGGGTAAATCCAGGCCAGCCTTCAATATCACAATCAGTACGCAATATATATGAAAAAAATTCTTTGTTATGTATTTGGTGTAAAGGAGTGGTATTACTGGGAGAATGTACAAATCAAATACTCTCGTTTTCAAATTAATGGGAATTTTGGGGTTTTTTAAGAGCGTATCGCAATCTTCCAACGGCTGCCCATGACATTCTAATTCTTCTATTCATTTCCGCTTCTTGAATTTCTTTCCCATGTCCAATTTTATGACCTAAGTACACATATTCCTCGACTCTTGGTATTTCGTTGTTTCCTAGATAAAGTGGCGTGTCATCTGGAGACATTATTTTGGTTTTTGCTAGGTTCATGTTTAATCCAACTTTCTCTGAGGCATTTTTCAACTCAGAGAGCATTTCCCGTAATTTGTCTAAATTATTACTTAATAATACCACGTCGTCCGCGAAACATAAATGGCTGAGATATCTACCATCGATGCTAATGACCCTATGTTCCCAATTTAGTTCTAAAGACATCTTCCAGTGTTAAAATGAAGAGTTTAGGGGAAATCATATCTCCTTGTCGCACCCCTCGACTAATATTTATCTTTTTGCAAAATACTGTTAGAAATTATTTACATCTTGAAAATAACGTAATAATTTAAGCAACCAGAAACTCATATTTTTGTTTTATTGTCCAGTTACTGTTTCCGAGCTGATCTACCGATGAAAATGTAATTTTAATTAAAATAATGCAATGTGAATAGGATAGTACAGAATTGGCGTAAGTTTAAAAAAAAAACTCGCACTATTTATTAACACTTATTCAAATATAAATAAAAATAATATCTCGTTATTTAGTAACCAGACGATAATCACTAGTTCTGACGATATGTTAATTCTACGGGGGAATACGGGGGCTTATCAACAGGATTTACATATAAAAGTTACGCCGTATTGATTTTGACGTTCCCTAAGAACACTTTTCTACTTGACCGATAAGAGTGCATTTGCCACATATAACTGTAAAAAGTTAACCAAAAAAAAATTCAAATATCATAATAAGATATAAGTGAAATAAATCATGCCGTTATAATTAAATAACATAAAAACAGTTTTAGAATTATTTAGAAAAAAGATAACTGTAAAGTAACACATTCTTTATTTATTTTTATGTGTAATTATATCTGTTGGAGTAATTTATTTGCTAATTTCGGGTAAGGGTTCCTAATAAATACCTTGCAGTGATTCAATCCCTGTCTGGCTATTCAGTGGTTTTTGTGCCATTGTTTGACTATTACCCGGATTGCACACCGCGACACCGCTAAAGCCAGTTCTGGAGCAATATATTGAGAAGATGAGCCAGCAATGACTAGATCGTCAGCTTTTTCGTTTCCATATATGCCTTCATGTCCTGGTACTCATTTTAACATAATTCTGTTGTCATTTGCTAGAGTGTTAAGTTCACTTCTGACATTCCCAGACCAATCTAGACGATACCTTTTAGCCCTTAAGAGCCTTCAGAGATGCTTGGCTGTCAGATTAAATGTAGGTTTGCTTCCCTTTGTAAGCTCTCCATTTCCTGCATATTGTAAAACTGCATATATGTCTGCCTGGAACACTGTTGGGTATTTTCCAAGGGAAGTTATTTCTTTCCTCGGTTGTAATCCATATATTCCAGCTCTGGTGCCCTCACTGGTTTTTGAACCGTCAGTGTACCAGATAATTGTACCAGAAAATGTTTCCGGTTTTACTCTTTTACTCGCCATTCGATCTTCTATTATAACTTCGAACGGTATATTGTAGAGGTAGCACGAGGTAATATGGTTCATGTCGATTTCCAACTCTGGGCTCCTGATTTTGTTCCATATAGTTTTGTGTCCAGTCAATGACCTTTGTATTATTGACGTCGAGTGGAATAGCCAATGGAGCCCCATTCTCACCTCTCCCTAAATCATTAAGCATAGCAGGGCTAGATCCAGAATGCACTCCATTGCCGAAGTGGGGGTTGATTTTATGTCCCCCGTAATGCTCATGCAGGCGATTCTCTGTATGCCGTTTAACTTTGTAATGGCTGTCCTTTGCATTACCTTGGACCACCAAACCAAAGCAACATATGTCATGGCTAATTTCACCACACTGGGGTATAACTAATGTACCCTCCTCGGTGAGACATCCCATGTTTTTCCACATAATCTTCTAACAATCATAAAGGTTGTTTCCGATTTTATTGTTATATTTTCCACGTGCTTGTTTCAGGTCAGCCTGAAGTCTACAATTACCACCAGATATTTTACTTCCCTGGAAAGTGGTATCGTGTTTCGTTGTAGGATGATGGGACACATCTTTCTACAACCCTAAGAATCAGCCGCATTCTCTCTCTTACAGTCGTATTAAATTTACCATGGGTTAATATTACCAAATCATCTGCATATCCTAATATAGAGTGACCCTCTCTGATCAGGATGTAAATGTTTTAGTGTGGAAGGTTCTTCCATTCGATGTTTTCAATCACAAATTATTTATTTAAAGATTTCAAAGGTCCCATCTTTACTAATAATATAATGTTAACGTAACAGCAATATAATACAGTTGAGTATAAATTATTGTTAATAAAAGGTTTGGTGACGCAATAGAGATCCAGGCGGGAGATTTAAATCTCATATCTCTTTCCAAATATGCATTTTTTCCAGAAAATTTCAACCGAGTAAAAACTATAAAAATAATTTATTTTGTAAAAAACCTTTTTGTCGTACGGTGAAAATATAGGAAAAAAATTTAAGTTGGTATAAGATAATTTCAATGCGCTTAGTTGTAACGGCGTCAAATTCGTGGAAATGACGTTCTAGTGGCTCCCGAATATTGACTTTATATTAAAAGGTAAGAAAAATGTTATCCCAAGATATATCTCCTAGTGAGTATACGTTCAATAAATTAATAAACACATAAATCTATGATTAACGTTCAACTTACATAAACTAAAAAAATATATAAAAAATTATCATTTTATAAAGATTTACCTCTACCTACTCCCAAATGACGGTATATGGTTCGCAAATAAAATTTCAGACTATAAAATTTGGTTAAATAATTCTGATATAATGAATAATTCAAAAATTGCATCAGCAGTGGCTTGTGACATCCTGTTCATGGTCCGTTTGCTCCGTATGCATGGTTAAAAGCACAAAATACTTTATGTAAAGTAAGTATAGGTAGATGAACGTTTTTTGTATTTTTAATTTTAGGGTATTTCAGTGTTTTCACACGGTTAAAAAATCCATACAAAATATTTCTTTATCCGAGTGGTGACCCTCTAAAATGACAGAGTAGTAGTATTTCTCGCCTATGAAGTAAAAATAAAGTTGTTAAGAAAAATCAGGATTAAAATATGGTTGCCAAAGATTAGGGATCCCAACACTGGGTTTACTAAATATTCTATTATTATTTCTAATGTTAACTGCTTCTATAAATTTTCTTTTCTTCAAGTTGGGTCCGTATATATTGCCGCAGCTTTAGACCATTTTATATGGTGTTGTTTATCTCAGGCATGTTCTACAATACATGATCTCAACGTTTCCCCTTTTTGTGTAAGAGTTTTTATATTCCTTAGTTCAAACTCCTAGTAGTCGCTGTACCCTTTGCTAGATTAGTCAGCAACAAACTTTTCTGTCTGGCATCCATTTTATTTGCAGAGTCAAATGGACTTCTTGCAAACCCCTTCTTGTGGGAATGTAACATTTACCTAGTGTTTAGGCCAATTATTGTATATACTATATTTTATTTAACACCATATATTTCTAAAAATAATATTATATTAACCTCCATTCTGCATAATAGTGCAAAATATATACCATATGTCACTTGCTATTTTGACAGACCTATTTTTGAGAAAAAAATATTTTAAATGATTTAAACAAATACTAGACAAAATAAATTTGGTAAATTTTAAATTTATGTGCAGCTAGAGTCAGAAAAAAAGGACGGTAGTAAATTCGGCTCGAAAATAAACCCTTTGCCAGTGTTTCTTAAAGGGTATATCATCACAACATGTAAATTCGGCGTTCTTGAAGTACCTGCTTGTAAAGAGGCCATCTGAAATCTACCTGTCCGATTACCTACCTACCTGATACTAATAATTATTTTATTACCTAAACTACTTGAAGAAAAATTTAAACATTATGTGATACAATTATTGGAAAAATATATAACCCATGAATTGCGGATCAAAGACGAACGAAACCAGAACTAACCTAAACTACCCCATATATTGCATGTAATATTTTAGTTTAGTTGTTTAATCGTGGATACGCCAAACAAAATTTACCATAGAGCTTCTTTACAATAATTTAATCTCGCACCGAATTTACCTGTAATATTAAAATGACCCTAAAATCCGAGCGCCGAGTTTACATGTTCTTGTTATGGGGCAGGTAACCTTTGCGCCGAATTTACCGCCACCGAAAAAAAAAAGTAAAGTATGAGTGCAGTAAAGAGTTCAATAACCAATAACGATAATAATAAAAAAGTTAAAGATGTTACCGTAAAAGGAGGTCTTCTTGTTAGCTATCCAAGACTAGATTATTCCGACGAAGAACTATCGGAAGTTCATCATTAGAGATCGCTCAATAGAAAATGACCAATGTAGATATGGCTGTGGAACATCAGAGACCATCTAGCACATAAATGGAGGATGTCAAGCGTTTGCCGCAATAAGGAAAGACACGACTCAGCCGCTAAGATACTCCACCAAGAGTTAGCAGATAAGTTAGAACTATTGCAGGTAGTGCCGTACCACAAATACAATCCAGAGTCTATTTTAGAAAACAACGAGTTCAAGTTATATTGAGACCGAACGGTTCTAACAGATCAAACAGTTGCTCATAATAGGCCATACCTTATACTAACAGACAAAATTTCTAGGCGAACTACACTGATTGACATTGCTATACCTAATAACAACAACCTAAGACCAAAATACAATGAACATGGCCAAATACAGAGATCTGGAGGTGTAAATCCGCAGAAAGTGGCCAATGAACACCGTCTACATTATTCCCATAACACTATCAACAACTGCAGTGATACCAACGAACATCCTGCAGAACATCAAGAGACTGTGCCTTAGTGAGCATCTGTAGAAACCGATTCAGAAAGCAGTTCTCCTTGTAACCGCGCGGACCGTCCGAAAGTTTGTAGGAAATACAGAAGACCTCGCCACCTAGGGCCCGATAACATGGAAAGGATCCTCACAGAGCTTCATAATTTTGGCACATTTGTGTACCTGGTATGAATCAACAATCCCTGAAGGGAGTGCGAAGCCGTTTGGCTTGTAAATCTGATTACTAAAGTTGAAGAAATACCTATTTTGTTGAATGGTCGCTATATCTAACCCTATCGTTTGTACTACAATCTGTCGTATCGTTTTATGAATCAGTCTGGGTTTATTTTATGTAGCGTTGTGTTGGAAATTCTCATTCGTATTCTGGGCTGATTTTATGTTTCTGTCAGTGGAATAGCAATATTCTTCCTACTTTTAACACTTTTCCCCAGTGTATAGGATCATGAGGCAAGGAAAGTCACGGAAATTGTATCCTTCAACTTCAAAGGCACCGCCAAAGCTGTCGCGTCTAATTAACCTGTTTCTGTATTATCCACGATTTCTATCCATAGTAGTCAATCATCGCTGAATTTTATCATTTCCAAACGCAGTATAGTTAGATAAAATAATTTCACCTAATATAAATTACATAGACGTCAATATCTACAACCAATCACTTTAAGACTAAATATTTAACATTCAACAGCAGAGATATTTTTTCCTGGCGTTCTCTGATTTGTGGATTGGCATAATAAATTACTAATAAACGTTTTTTCATTCGTGTGTTATGTATTTTGGAAGCTAATTTTTCATTGTGTCTATATGCTTAACACAGTCTGTAAACAGGATGATGTGTCGGAACGTTACGTCATGCAACGTCCTTGAAAGTATTAAGAGAGTTTTAGCAAGAAAAACTATAGCTAACGCAAAAAGAAACACTTGACGGATACATTAGATATTCTATATATATATATATATATATATATATATATATATATATATATATATATATATATATATATATATATATATATATTAAAAAGGATGGATAAATTCCCCCCGAATATAGCTACCTTGGAGTAATATAAAATACCACAGATGTAAAGAAAATAAGAATAAGAATTTATAGGTGGCTTGAGCAGAATCCTGTGGTTTAAGCATTTAATAAGATGAAAATGTAACATTTACATATTATTAAGAAGAATCGTAAAAATATACAGAGAAAAGGAAAATGAGAATACAAGCAACAGTAACAGATACACTACACAACAACTATAGGTATAAGACATCGAAATAAGATGACTCACTTAATAAGAACGTGTACAAAGCATAATGAGAATATGTAAAAAAAAATTGAATATCGTAACACAAAACGAAGAGAGAGATGCCAAGATTAACATGGAGTGTAGGAATTCAAAAAGACAAATTATGAAAAATACCAATCATGAATATTTCTATTGTATTTTTCGTGTTGGAAAAACTCGGCCAAACTACCTGATAAGTTATGATCAAATATCAACTTTCACTTATCTACATAATGCTGGAAAAGTTAAAAGGAAATTCTACTAGTCTGTGCAAAAAATATATTACCAGAAGTAGTGCGTATCTTTCATAGGTCAATAAAATAATTCTTTATTTTTGACTGGCTTGCAAATTCCTTGTGACTTTTAGAAATTAAAAATCTTTAGTGTATTTCAACTTCGCAAGGAGAAATAAAATTAATATAATTTCTTTTTTACTTAAAATAATGAAATGTCTAAATATGCTAAAAGTAATTATTTACAGGCAATACTTCTGTAATATTCCAGAATTGGCACGAAAGAATCGCATATTAAAGCGTTTTTTTATTATTGAGTACCAAATAAAATAGATTAAGTAAGCAGGACTCCTGTAGGGAAAATACTGCATATGCAAAAAAATGCGCCTTCTTTAGGGAGGCGCCGTGAAATAAAAGGAGGGGCGTAATTTTACTACTTGCGCTATTGAATTTGATGGTAAATTGAGAGCAAAGAAACAATAAAATAAATTAATTAGAACTCCAAAAATTGGGGGGCACAATAAAAACTGATATAGAGAGTGACATCGAAAATAATGAAAATCCGAATACGCTGTTATGGTATAGATTTCTACAGTTATCAATTGCTAAAATCATTGAGAGGTACAAAAATTAAAATCTGCCACTAACTTGAATATTATTTTTGATATGATTTATTTCAACATTCTCTTCTACCTCACCACAACTTTAAAATTCGCTGCTTTATACCAAAAAACTGATTTCATTTCACTGATAATTTAATGTAGAGACCAAATTAAATAAATAAAGCAATAAAATGAACTGGCAACAACACCAAAATTTTAAAAGATACGTTGATAGGTGAAATCATTTGGGGTTTACTGCACTGACTACATGAATTATATCCAATCTTTTCCGAAATTCATTTGATTAATCTGGATTTCAACTAATGCTTTTCAAACAATATCTGATCTTGGTCTACAAAATTAGTTCTACAACAAAAACTCCACAAACCACACAAGTCATCCATACACGTCCGAATATTCGATGGCCAAACAAAAGTTAATTAGAGGTTCATTATCTGCTTAAACGAGGCTTAAATTATGTAGTGTAACGGGTCCCTTGAGTAGAAACCATAATGTATGTTCTATAGGTGCACATAAAAAATCTGCTAATAAATTATACCGAACACAGATCCCATAAAGAGCCCGATTATTTAAAAGTTTAATTTATTAGTAAATATTTAATAATGGATCGTTAACCATCTGTTTTTCATTGTTTTGATAATAATAGATTTCATAGACAATACAGGAAGGAAGATTAAAATATCACTCTTCTGTTTTTATTTTCAGATTTAATTATTAGCTAAAAATATATTGCAAATTATCCCAAAACACAAATGAAAATTATCAATGGAACAGTTAAATTCAGCATTTGGTACAATACAATTATACTAGGAAAGCTAGAGTTGGTTGAAAGGGGAGAGAGGGAGGGAATAATAGTAAAAAATGTAACTTTTTTATATATTGATGAAAGCCAAACAAATTTTCCATTTTTTAACGATTATTTCGTATATAGTACTTTTATGTATATCATTCGACTGTTGATATTTTACAAACATGCATTAAAACAGCAGGGGTAAGATTCAAGAAGGCAAATCACGGAACAATGATTTCAAAGTGGTTCTGATGCAAAAAGATGCATTTTTGAATATGTCTTTCAGTTGCATGTTTAATTTCAAATAGATCACGACTCGACTGAATTCGAATAACGCACTATTTGCTTAAAGAGTCTTTTGTTTTCTAAAATCAAATAATTTTGTCGTATTTAAATATTTTGGTGGTTCTATCAGCGCCCAATTTCGCTTTGTTTATGAAGTTGCAATAATGTCTATTATTACAGTTATAAAACTGTAATGCTGTATGGATTTTCATCTGCATAAAAGAGTTCGTTGTGCAGGTCGGTGATTCTAGATCTTGTAAAGCACACCAATTTTTCCATAAAAATTTGGATCACGAATTCTTTCGTTTCGAATAAATTCACAAAATATACGACGCATGGGACGATCAATCGATAAAAGTTCTTGAATCTTTAGGACGTCATATGGATATAACAAATGTCCTTTTAAAATCATCATTTAAAATAGTTTTAGGGATATCCGACTCACGTTATAAGCAGCGGATATACTTGGTTCTTCTTCAACAGTTTCCAAAACGCCCTCTTCTTTTTCGACTGTTCGAGTTGTTCGAATATGACCCCTACCTTCAAATTTTTTCTCAAAGCTGCTCGTTTTTCAGAGATGATGTTCAATACTGGCAAATATTAAATGGTTTACTATTCGGCGGCTAGGAAATCCCTGCATGTAAACCTTATAACTTCAACGCCCATTTCCTTCATAAAAATAATACACAAGGACCATGTCAACCTTCTCGGAGTACGTGTATTTTCCATGTTTAACAGTAAAATAGGCTTAGAAATTTAGAATGTTGATTTTACTTTAGTAGCTATTCAAAAAATTATTGTTGCAGGTATTTTATATTATTACAGTTAACTGGTATATGCATGTAATTGAAAATATTCTTTTCCTGGCGAACCCAATGAAAATTTTTCAAGAGGTAAAAGAGCTTCCAAATACATGCGATTATCCGATAGAAATATCTCGGTTGTCATAACGATGATGACATCAAAATTCAAAACCGATGTTTACAATTGATGTCACTTTTATAACACTATCATTACTCTATAGCTATACCGTTAGAAAACGTCACATTATAGTTTAGACCACATACATCCAAAATCACTGAAATAAATTCAGTTATCGCGTTTTCAAGAAATTTGGGAAAAATTAACATCTTCTTAAATTTTCGACGTATTTTCCCACCTAAACGAAGCAGTGTCGGATATAAATAAGTTGGCTTAAGTCGATCTATTTTGAAATCAAGAGTCTGTTATGTTATACACGTATTTTTGGGACATCCATGTATATATATATATATATATATATATATATATATATATTTGACCTTTTATTACGCAGTTCATTTTCACACTATGTAAATATTTTCCACAATATTTCTGCCCACCCACGTGTATGTATGCAATTTATCAAAAAAAGACTAAGAATTCGTATATATATATATATATATATATATATATATATATATATATATATATATATATATATATATATATGGGACAATCTACGTCAACCAGATTAGAGCTATGACCAAAATTAGAAGCATCCAAAATAATCGATCATGAGCACCTTTTGAAGCATATAGCGTTTACTGTCAAATGCCGAGTGCGTCTTTGAAAAATCAAATATGGAGGCCGAAAACCGAAGAAAAACCGAGTGTCTAGCAAAAAAAATGTTGTAAGGATTCGCAACCAATCAGGTCGTTTTTGGCTCCGATTGTAGCTGATGGACGCCTCTAAAAGGCTGGTGTAGTAGGTTGACAAAATGCAATATGGCGGATCCAATATTGCGGTCAAAAACCAAATAAGGTGGCCAAATTTTTGAAAATCAAACCAAAAAATGTAGCAAATTTGACATAAGGGGTTTTTGGGGTTGCCAATTATGAATCTGAAATCAAATTTGAAAAATTTTCAAAATTTTTAAGGTCAATATGGCGAATCTAAAATTTGGTATATGGAGGTTTTGGGGTTTGGTGATCGTGAATCAGAGGCCAGGTTTGCCAAATTCAATTTGGCGGATCCAAGATGGCGAACGACATTTTTGAAAATCAACTTTGTTCAAAATTTGTTACATGGGTGTTTTTGGGGTCGCTGATGATTCAAGATGGTGGACTCAATATGGCGAAAACTCAATAACTTAATCCCCTATATTTTGCCCTCAATCTTGGATTTCGAAAATCTGACCTCGAACTCGTAATCAACGTCTCCAAAAACCCCCGTATAATGAATTTGGTATCAAACAGTTGATTTTCAAAATTCGGTCACTATATTGAGTTTTTGAGTTATATTGGATCCACCATGTTGGATTTTGCCAACTTACCGTACTAGCTTTTTAAGAACGTCCATCAACTACAATTTGAGCCAAAAACGACTCGATCGGTTGCGAATTTTTATTTTTGTTGCTAAATACTCGATTTTTCTTCGGCTTCCGGTCGCCATATTGGATTTTTCAAAGGCACTCGGTATTGGAAAATAGGCACTCTAACCTTTAAAATGAGCCCTTGGTCAATTTTTTTGGTTGCTTCTATTTTATATATTGATGTATTTTCTTGGACTCTTTTTTCGATATTGTTATAAAAAATGTTGCCGAATTCTTAGGCTTTAAGTCCATTTTTTGATAAATTGCATACATACACGTGGGTGGTCAGAAATATTGTAGCAAAATATTTGCACAGTGTGAAAATGAACTGCGTAATAAAAGGTCAAAAAATAGACAGCGAAAGATATATATATATATGTATATATATATATATATATATATATATATATATATATATATATATATATATATATATATATATGTATATATATATATATATATATATATATATATATATATATATATATATATATATATATACATATATATGTATATATATATATATATATATATATATATATATATATATATATATATATATATATATATATATATATATATATATATTTCGATGATATGTGAGAGCCACACGTCCCGAGATGCTTAGATTCCATTTCATATTAGCAGAATACTTTTTTCTCCGTTTGGTTGTGAATACAAAAGACGCTTGAGGCCAATATGTACTATACTTGGTTACCAAACGTGTTTAAAAAGATGACTCCGATACTTCAGTGGTATAACTTTAACATGTGGAGATGTACTACTTTCTTTTTGGCCTTGAGACTTCTTTGGATTTTATAAACAACGTCATTGATTTGATTCAGAACAGGATATGGTCTATCGCAAGATGGTATCAACTTAGGTGATTTACCTTTCTTCTTGTGTGGATTGTATAACTAAAAACTGTCACCTTGCTGAAACCCTGCCAAATTTGCCTTAACGTCATATCTTGTTTTTATAATATCTGTAGCCAGATCCATGCGTTTTCAAACTCGTTAATGAACTTATCGCGACACCCAGTCTTCAATCCCTATACTTTCACCGGTTGAGGAACCAAACATTATGTCGCAAAGCAATGTGAGTTTCCTTTCAAATAAGACCTTGGCTGGCATAACTCCAATGGTTTCATAAACTGCAGATCGGTAAGCCATTAAGAAAATTGGAAAATATTTGTCCCAATCTTTCTAATGTCTTTCCACAACCTATAATAGGTGCTTCTCAATAGTCCTATTCGTTCAACCATGTCATCTGACTGAGAATGTACAGCTGTTGTCTGGTTTTTAGGGATGCCAAGTCCTTGGTCAGAATATAGCTTCAAATGAATTCTAAATCGGTTGAACATACTGTTGACTAATATTTCAGCTACTGTTGAGGTCTTCTGGTTAGGTATGGCAAATACCTCAGGCCATCTACTGAAATAGTCAGAAGCAACCGAAATGTATTTGTTGTCTTTATAAGTTTCAGCTATATCAAAAATCATCCATTCAGAAAGTATTGCAACTTTATACTGTTTCATTTTTTCCTTAGATCTTGCACTTTTGTATTTAATCACGCCATAGCGCCCCTAAGAGAATAATAAATTCTATTTTGAGCACCATATATTGTTTTGTTCTGTCCTATTAAGTCGGCGCTATTTTGCCGTAAAAAATAACTAGGTAACGGCATAAATAGTATAAACAAATTTACATATGTTAATTATTGAAGTAATAAATTATGTAAATACCATAGAATAGTTATTAGTTTTTCACTTTTAGTTTATCTCGTACATAATAATGATTTTGTATGACGGGTAATGGTATACCTACATTAAAATTACAATGTAAACAGAGAGATGGCAAACAAAATTTCATTAATGATATTAAGAGGCAAAATATATTTTATCACGCTGTGTAAACAAGCCGCACCAAAACCACTAAATATATTGATAAATATTTTCAAACGTTTATGATCCTCGTTAACACAGGAAGTATCATGTTACCGCATCAGTTTGATAATATAGAGAAGAATTGTAAAACTAGATAAACTTCTAAAGATGTAAGCAAGCATTGCATTTGACAATATTCATTTAAAATCCAACGATTTTCGCTTTTTTAAGGTGGATCGCATTCTATCAAGGATATCCGAGTGTCACATGTTGTTTCAGATTTCCCTGCACTAATGAAAATAACAATTTTAAGAAATAAAGTTTTTATTAACAAAGTTCTACAACTAAACTGACTTTCAAACTACAATATAAACAGTGCAAAGAAAACAGCAGTGATACAAAAGATAGAAAACGCTTCTCATGTATAAATTGATTTTGGATAGACATCAACTATTTCTGAAATGCTATATTATATTTGATTGAGAATGGTATATCTTTAAGAAAATCGATAATGTTTTTCTACTGAATTAATCCCAACTTTATTGTTTACGATTTAGCGTGTCGTTTTCTATTCATATTTTATGTCTTGTATGTCATATTATCATATCGTTAAGATTTCCTTTCATGTCCACCCACTGGGTTCGAATAATAACATAAATTTTCACTAATTACTTTCAATTCTTTACGAACTAGTTGTTCATTATTAAATTTCAACTAATTTCTTGTTCATATACACTTATAGAACATACTAGAATAAAAGTCTAGAACCTCCCTACAAGAATGACTAATAAAAGCTTCTAAAAAGAATAGGGTTATGTACAAGTAGTCCTTGTTACACTGCCCCTCTACTAAGTCTGATAGTCCCGACCAGTTCCGATACTTCAGCGGAATTACTTCAACCAGTAGAGATGTACTACTTTCATTTTGATCTTGCGACATAGCTGGATTCTATAAATAACGTCATTGATTCTGTTCAGAACAGGATATGGTCCATCGCAAGATGGCACCAACTTTGGTGATTTGCCTTTCTTCCTGTGTGGACTCCATAACCGAAAACTGTCGCCTTACTGAAATCCTGCCGGGTTTGCCGTGACGTCATATCTTGTCTTCATAATGTCTGTGGCCAGTTCCATGAGTTATCAGACTAGTTAATGAACTTATCGCAACACCCAGTCTTCAATCTCTATACTTTCATCAGTTAAGGAACCAAAGATTATGTCGCAAAGCAATATGAGATCCCTTTCAAATAAGATGTTGGGTTGTGTAACTCCAATAGTTTCATGAACTTCGGATCGATAGGCCATTAAGAAAATTGGCAAATATTTGTCCCAATTTTTCTCATATCTGTCCATAACCGTCCTTGGTCAGAATGTAGCTTGAAAGGAATTCTAAATCGGTTGAACATATTGTTCAACTACAATTGGGATCCCTTAGTTAGGGATGACAAATACCTCAGGCCATTTACTGAAATATTTAGTAGTAACCAAGATGTATTTGTTGCCTTTATGTTCCAGAAAGTGGTCCAGCTATATCAACAACCATCCGTTCAAAAGGTATTGGAATATTATACTTGTTAATTTTTCCCTTAGATCTTGCACTTGGATTTTGACCGGCTGTTCATTTAGAGCAATGTCTACACCTTAATTTTATGTATTGAAGTAGTTAATCAGGTAAAACATTTATCGAAGTTTTGTTAATTCCTACATGAGCACCATATGTAAATTTCTTTTAAAACCTCTAAAACTTCGTTTCTAGTTACGACCACCTAAGTTTTGATTTCCTTGCAATCAACACATTCTCAGGATATCTTTAGTAGTCAGTATTCAATCAACAGTGCGCCCAAAGTGTCTTGAATGTAAATTTTGAACAGATCAACGTCAAAAATGACTCTGTAAATAAGAAATCCTTCTCTTTATTCTATTTTGCTACAGTGCTTGCATTTTTCCTTACGTGGTATTCTTGGCAAGGTATTAGCATTGTTCTGCAGTCTTCTTGGTCTTTGTTTGGTTTTAGAATTGTACTGTTGCTTTTCAAACCACCTTGCTATTTGCTCTTCAGGCTGCTTCATATTTCAGAGTCATTTAAGAGCAGCATAGTCTGTTCTTATTAAAAATTCCTCTTCATACAAATATTTATGAAAATATTGGACAGCTTTGATCAAGGCGAGCAGACCTTTCTTTCGGGTTAAGAGTGCACTCGGATGAAATATTAATAACTTGTTTTTAGCCATCCTGTGACTGAGAGAATACAGCTCCTACCCTAATGATGCTGGGATCAGTATCCAATATGAATTTTACATCATCTTGTGAGTAACCTAAAATTGGACCAGAACACAAAGCAAACTTGATCACAATTAGAATTTCACTGAGGAAAGCAATATTGATATTCATCCGTGTGAATTCCCTCTGGTGACATAACGTGTCCAAGAAATTCAACTCTTTGTTGGAAAAGTAAAAATTTCTTGGCGTTAAGTTGAAGGTTAACGTTTTTCATTCTCGCAAAAACTTCCCGTCGATTATGTAAGTGTTCATCCAATGTTTTTCCCATCAAGCTAGACTAGTTTTGTATTCCATGTCCTCGCAGTACTGTCCCCATTAGTTACTCAAAGGTGACAGGAGTGTTGGAGAGTCCGAATGGCATACCATTAAAATGGCACAGACCAGCGCCAGTGGAAAAATCAGTCTTTTCCTTATCTTTATCTTTGATGCCTACGTGCCAATATCCACTTTTTGATCCAGTGTGGAAAACCATTGTGAACCAGCCAACGTTGTTAAAGTGTTTTCAATTCTAGGAAGTGGATAGATATCTTTCTTAGTGACATCATTAAGCTTCCTATAGTCAACACAAAATCTAGTAGATATATTTTTCTTTAACTCCCTCATTCTAATGACTAATAAAAGCTTGTAGATGGTATTTTCCTAAAAAACAGGTTCTTATTCAGGTAGTCTTCGTTACACTAAATATAATATATTTGCTCAGAAATGGTACCAGCAACTTTGCCTGACTACAAGTTGAAAATTGAAGAACATGCGGATTTTTTTAAACAAAAATTTAACAAATTATTAACTTATATTTAACCGTAACTGAAGATCAGTGTAAAAATATTGGTCTAGAAAACTCGATAAAAAGTATAGGATATAAAGTTATCTAATAAAAATTTGTTACACATATTTTTAAAGAAGGCTTAGTTAAGTTACTAACTTAATAACAAAAATTTGTTCTATATACGATTTTTTGAAGCTATACACAACAAGAAAAATCATTAATATTTAAAATAATTTAAAAAAAAATACATTTTTTACCTATTTTTACTTTTTGTCACTGAAGTACTATATCTTGCAGTATTCCAGTTTTAACCATTACTATGAGTGTAATCACCGTTTTCCTTCTAATTTTACAATTTATCTCACGGTAATAGCTGGTCGCGACGCGAGCAAGATCACGAATATTGGACCTTTCAACTTCAAAGGCACCGCCAAAGCTGTCGTATCTATAAAATAGTAAAATCTGTTCTAATGTCAAAAGGTCTTTTGCAACTTTATCGACAACGTTGCCAAGTTGCGGATGTACTCATCCGAAGTACATTTTACCACTTATTAAATGTTCGCCTGAGGTACCACTTCCAAGGTTCAGAAAAATCGGCCCGCACTTGTGCATTCACGTTTTTATTTATTTGTTCTGTTATCGGAAAAAGAAAGAAAAATAATAGAAAAAAAAACGCAAACTTTATATAATCAGGCGTTTCCTATAATAAGTTGTAACTGTAGTAGAAACTAAGGCATAAAATGGCCCATCTAGTTGAAAATTTTGGAACTAATTTATAATATTTTATACATTTTTTGAATAGATTAAAATTTAAGATTTGTTGTGTTTTATTTTTGGATAAATAGTTAGAACGTTCTTAGTTTAGAAAAGTAGTTAATATTAAAGGAAAAAACAAAATTAAGAAAAAAGTTTCTATTTTTATATCAGACCATAAAGAACCAAAAATCCTTAAAGGATCGGAAATTAAAATTTTTATTTCAGAGTAAAATTATTCTAAAAGCTATAATCCTTACTTCAAGCGCCTTACATTTTGTATATGGAGGAGTTTCATTTCTAGTAGTTGTGAATTTAACAGATAAAGTAAGTTTTTTCCACTACCATTTAAAATCTATGTACATGTGCTGTAATAGTCATTAACTTCAATCATACACGAAAGTAACGACCAAGCATGATCATTAATACATTTTAACACTCAATAGCTGATACAAAATTAAAATCAAATATATGTTTTTTAATGGATATTGAACCTCTTCCACCCTTACGTGATCGAACATAATAACAGGTTCATCTTTAAGAAGCCCAAAGGATTATCAAGGAGCGTACAAAATTGCATATGACGCGTGCTACAACCAACAATAGAAAAACCAACATCACATCAACATAACAAAAAACACTTTTTTCAGCATCTCCTTTTTACAATTAGTCTTTCACTTTATACTTGTGATACCTTTCTCTGCCATATACATATCAATGGCAGAAAAAAGTGTCAATTACGAAAGATACTAGAAACAATACTTGCCTAGCAGTGACAGAAGGAACTGATTGAGCGTTGCCTAGTAACGTTCCATACTAATATTCTATTTCTAATTTGATGTCAAATTTTATCTTACTTCGTTCTTCATTTTGTGTTTTATGAAGTGTTTTAGGTTAAAAAATGGGTTATCACAAATAAACGATACCATATCTAGCTATAAAAACATATAGATGCCTATTTTGAAGGCCAATATTATTTTTTTCTTCTGATAGATAGGTGGCATAAATCGCACTTAGTAAGTATTTTGTTGCATTGTAAGGAAGAAAACTTCTCTAGTGCGCCTCGTATGTATACATCTCATTAAAAACAAATTGTTCCAACTTTGGTTCAATGTTGATCTGTCAAAACTGTTTAATTAATCTCAAAAACATTATATGCATTAATGACAAAATACCCATTATAAAATGTTTAATAAGCGGTGGTTCAATTAACTGCATTAAATTAGTATTTTTTAAACGCAAATAACTGGAGATAATTACCTGTCCACAATAAATGTTTGAAAGGAACACATTTTCCGATAAATGAGTTATCGTTTTGTTTTCCTCTATAAAAGTTTTATTTATAAATTTTGTTCTATTTTTGTAACTTGGATGTTCGGGCCCCCTACGCGCCAGTTGGTTAAAATTTCATGGAAGTCAATGTTTGTTTCGCTTTATTCGAAACATGTGCTCGGCTGTATTATTGTATTATGTAATAAAGCCAAATTTTCGGCATTATTTGATTTTGTTTCATTGTAAAAATCTTTAGGGAATTTGGTTTTTCAGTCGATAATAATTAAGTGGATTTAGAGTGACAAATAAATTACTCAGAGGTTTTTTCAACACACTTATTTAGTTTTTCAATCTCATATCATATTATTCTCGATCTGGCCTCGCTCTAGAAAAATAGAACGAGAATTTTAAAAAATATTTCTTATCAGAGTGGAAGTAACAATTAACATTTTAAAAGTTTGAAAAAAGATATCTATATCCGTGCGGCTATTTTTTCTATTTTCTAAACGTCAGATTATTGAACTACTGTCCTTACTTGCTCACCCCCCCCCCCCATAGCTATGACTTGCACAACCTGAATATGATATACAGCAAGTGAGAGTCGCGGATCTCCGACACCCACTACCCTTTATTATTTCGATATATAGCACCCAATGCACACACGGTAAACCCGAATAACGCTAACGCAAATTCAATCAATTGACCACTACACCAACGTGAGACACCCGAACGGTTATTAAATATATGGAAGATATAGTGAATATATATATATATATATATATATATATATATATATATATATATATATATATATATATATGTATATATATATATATATATATATATATATATATATATATATATATATATATATATATATATAGATGCACTGACGTTTTTCCAGTTTTCAATCCGTTCGTCAGTAGAACAATCTTCACAACGTTTCGCCAGTATCTCAGTTGACATATTCAAGCCACAAACAATAAACAAATTGTAGGGCAATCCCAAAGAGAAATGCCATTTGAAAACCAGGGAGTGTACAGCATCCCATGTAGAAACTGTGAAAAAGGAGGCATCGGCCAAACAAACAGAAGAATCTCTACCAAAGTCCAGGAACGTAAAAATAGCATAAAGAATAAGCAAACAACATCAGCTTTATTCTATCATTATCAGGAAACAGGACACACTATAAATTTCCAGGAAACCAAACAGATCGGTCCCATAAAACACTATAGAACGCACATAATCAGATAAGCTCTTGAAATAGAAAACACCAACAACCTTAACAAGAGAGATGATGCATAAAACATCTCAAATACATGGAAAACTCTAATGCAAATACAACCAAAAATAACAAACCACAGAAAAAGGACAATGAGCCGAGAAGAAGCCCAGACCCACGGAAGCAAAAAAAAACAACCAGGCAGAACCGAGGTATAACCTGCGCAAGCGCCAAACTATAAAATGGCCGACATAGGCCCAGCACGCTTACCGAGAAGACCAGAGGCACAGGGGTCCGTACTCTCCGCACCTCTATAATATTTGTACTCACGACCCCAAGACCAGAAATACGAGCATAGCCCTGTTCAAAGATGACACAGCAATCATGGCGAGATCTACTCATCCAATGATGATTAGTAGATACTTGCAAGAAGAGTTGGACCAAGTCAGTGACTGGTTCATTTCTTGGAAAATAGCAGTAAAAGCCAAAAAGAGTCAAGCGCTCTTCCTGACGAAGAGAATAAGACCGCCAGGCGAGATAATAAATATTGGTAGCGAAGAAGTCAGATGGACGAATCAAGCTAAACATCATCGACTGACACTAGACAGAGGATTGCGTTGGGAAAAACACATCACTGTTGCAATGAAAAGTTCAAGCTTGTGAGAAAACAACTGTACTCTTTGCTGAACAGAAGAAGCAAAATGGGTCTGAAGAACAAATTGACGGTAATCAAAACAGTGCTGAGGCCAGTACTGACCTATGGCTCAGCAGTGTGGAGCTACGCTGCTGAATCGTACATCAAAAGGCTTGGAGCTCAGGAAAGCGTAGTACTGAGAATGGCCTTAAACGCCCCGTGATTCGTCAGGAACGAACAAATACTCAGAGACATGAGATGAACCCCTTTAAGGGAGGTCCTGAGACAAAATTCTATTAAAGTCTTTCAGAAAGCAGAAAAGCATGATAATCGACTGATCAGACAAGCAGTGGATTATGGCCCTGAAGAGGCTGCAAGAAAACAAAATACCTAGAATGCAACTCTAGGCAAAGAAGCAGGAAGAAATAAATTTGAAATATCAGGCAGAAGAGAGAAGAAGGAAGAAGAAGAAGAGAGGAGAAACAGGAGGGAGGAAAAAACTAGAGAAGAAAACAAGATCGACAGGCATGCAGAGCCAAGAGAAGGAATCCCAAGGGCAGCACCGAGAACACAGGGAACGCAAGAAGCCCTGACAAGCTTTATTCCTAGGTATGAATAATTAATGTGTGAAAAAGGTACGAGATCAACCTTATATTGTGTACGAAATATAAGGAGGTACGATGCAATAGGTGCAAGGGCTCCTGGAGCGGAAACACCAATGCATGATAACCTGAGGTTTACCAGGCTTCAGCCTGGAAACCAATGGGACAGTGTGCTTGTGTAGACAAGAGCTTCTTTATAGTCAACCGAAGTAGATCATGGAGACCTTCAGTCCAGGGGAGCTTTTGGCCCGTAGGAATCCGGCACTACCTTCACACTTCGTGTTGGTGTGTATGCAAGATTTCCCCTCCTCGAAGAAAAAAAAAACGGCACGCTCATTCCAAGCCATGCAGCCATCGAGGAAGCATCACTTGAAAATGCCAGCTGAGATGTAGTGAAACGTCGTGAAGATTTTTCTACTGACGAACGGATTGAGACCGAATGTTATGTCCGATATCCTCACGGGCGTGACGTGTAATCGAGAATTTTCGAGTGTCCCGTGTGTGCTGAGTCCTTCTCAGGACTGTAGGGCAGCTAACATTTCAGAAAATCTCGTTCACCATTTTCTCAGCTCACTGTACGGCGTGTGTGGGCCCACTTAAAAAGAACATCTCAGTTAAAAATATGTCAGGTGCGGTTTTAAAATACGATGGTAATTTATTATAAGTGATTGGGTTGCAACAGTTAAAATAAAATGCATGTTCTTGCTAATCTAGGTCGGGGAGTCTAATATTTCCGCATCTTAGTGGGAACGAGTGAAAGGAATTATTGGATACATCTTGTTTATCGTGATTTTGGTTGTAAAAGAACAACAGATATACGAGGGACACTAAAAAAATTCTCCTTAAAAATAAAATAAAAGCTTTTTCTGATATTTTAATTATTCAGTCTCTATAGACAACAATCATTTATTGGTGAAAAATGATTATATTCCTTGGTTAATTTCAAAAAAAATGTTTTTATTGCTATGTACTTCATTAAACACAAAATAATAAACGAGTTGAGATTAAACTTGACACACAAGTAGAAAAAGTGCGTCATTATTCAACGTTTTTAGGCAACGCTCATTTACCTGTTAAATATGGTCTTTGTAATTATGATCCACAATTACATGTATAGTTTTTCAATGTGAAAATATGAGCTTAAAAGTTCTACATTGATTTCAAGTTTACAATTAAATAGAAAGCTACTCCACAGCCTGAATAGGATCCTTGTTGATATCATTTATGTAAATACACAATGCCTAATTTCTACGCAACTGTTTGGAATATACCATTATGTAAAATAAATCGTTTCTGAATATCAAGTAACTAAAAATATGTATGTTAACATAAAAACATAATAAAATTTAAAATTGATATGAATAGACATATGAAAATAAAACACCAAATTCTTTGAGGGTCACCCGGTATATTTTGCAGATCCGATTATCAACAGTTTCTTATTCTTGGAACGAAAGCTATAACCGAGAAAGGATACTCCATGGCGTCTGCTCGACCTGCACAATTACATTACTGTAAGGTAATATGACGGAATATTTATTAACACTGGCCATTGTGTTCTGACCTGACATTTCTAAAGTATGTAGTCATAACTTCCTGTACAGCGAAGCGTTTATATTTTGCAAAGGTTAAAGTAGTCATAGACTTGAAAAATGGATATATTCATTTAGAGGACAGTTTTGACCTTTAATATTTTCCTTGCTTTACATTAAGAGGTTTTTGAGGCAGTTAACGTAATAACGTTACTACAAATAAATATTACAGACTCTACATAAATACTGTATCTCAGTATTGATTTTAAGTATACCTAATACTAGATGACAACAAAAATGGGTGTACCTGTTACTCACCATGTTCTTATTTATCAGTTTTTTAATTTAAAATTTGGGTGCATTTGTTAATTGCGGATGATCAAATATTTCACCCATATTTTAAGTTGCTAGTACTTCCGATTTAATCAGAAGTAGCTGATATTTTGTAATATAAAATGAAACAGATTTATAAGATAATGTTTCATACTACTATCGTTTTCAGTTCAACTGTCACTGTAAAATATACCTTTCAATAGGCAAATATAAAGGGTGTTTTTTATAGTGGTATAAAACTTTAAGTTGGCAACACTTATTTAACTGGCGGCCATTTTGTCAGCTGTCAAGTGATTTATGTTTAGTTTGGTTTGGCATATCAACATGAATAGACTGACGCCTGAACAACGCTTCCAAATTGTGTAAATTTATTTTGAAAATCATGGTTCTGTTCGAAATACGTATCGTGCACTACGTCCATTTTACGGTCAACATAATCGTCCATCAGAGCAATTAGTTCGATTAACTATGGAACGTTTTCGCACCACGTTTACTCTAAATAATAATACGCATCCACAGAGACGTCGTACAGTGCGTACAGAAGAAGTCATTGGTGCTGTAGAGCGTAGCGTAGAGGAAGACCCGAATCAGTCTATCCGCCATCGTGCACAGGAATTGGATATGTGTCCATTCACTTTATGGAAGATTTTGCGGAAAGATCTTGGTTTGTGTGCTTACAAAATCCAACTCGTGCAAGAATTGAAGCCACACGTTCACCTAACAAGGCGTAGATTCGGTGAATGGGCCCAAAACAAGATTGCCGTTGATCCCATTCATAAGCGAATTTTATTTAGCGATGAAGCTCACTTTTGTTTGAATAGATACGTCAATAAACAAAACTGCCGTATTTGGAGTGATGATAATCCTCAAGTGTCTGTTGAGGCACCGTTACATCTAGAAAAACTGACTGTTTGGTGTGCTTTATGGGGTGGTGGAATCATTGGTTCGTACTTCTTTGAAAACGATACTGGTCAGAACGTTACAGTCAATGGTGACCGATATAGACCCATGATTACTGACTTTTTCGTTCATCAATTGAACAACCATGATGTGCACGAGCTGTGGTTTCAACAAGACGGAGCGACATGTCACACAGCTGGTGCCACAATTAATTTATTGTAGGAAACGTTTGGTAACCGCATAGTTTCACGTTTCGGAGCCGTGAATTGGCCTCCAAGATCGTGCGACTTAACGCCGCTAGACTATTTTCTGTGGGGATATGTGAAGTTGCTAGTCTACGCCAATAAGTCCGAAACGATTGATCACTTGGAGGACAACATTCGCCGCGTTATTGCCGATATACGGCCACAAATGTTGGAAAAAGTCATCGAAAATTGGATCTCCAGATTAGACTACGTCCGAGACAGCCGTGGCGGTCATATGCCAGAAGTCATATTTAAATTATAATGCCAGAAGGTTATCTTTCGAATAAAGTAAATTTCATGTCAATTTAAAAAATTCATCTTTGTTTTATTCCATTTCAAAGTTCTATACCTCTATAAAAAACACCCTTTAGTATAGAGTCTAACTGCATACTTCAGGTTGTTTGATCATAAAAAAACATTTCAAATTAATGTAACCATCTTATTTTTGATATAGAGGGAGAATTTTTTTTCTAATTGATATGGCACCCTTCTTGCAGTATTAATATTAGTTTCATGATTTTAGTTTACATATTAGTAAAAAGGTTTTCACTTTTTTCGTCCGATAATTTTTTTTTCAGTGAAGAAGATGCACGGCATTTATGTGCATCCTGCTAGTCAAACCACGCAAATTACAGCTATAATTGTTCGAAACGAAACGAATAAAAGATCAGAGGGTAAACCAAAACTAACTAAAGAAAAAATTACTGCTGCTGTAAGATCACCGAAAAAAACTTCAGAACAAGTTGATATTTCAATTAAAATAATAAAGAAATTATCCTAAAACATCTATTAAACAATTGCCTACCATATGAAACCAAAAAATCGGAACGAAACAACGGTAGTAATTTATTCAAAAAAGAGGATAGAATATTCTCGGTTGACTACAGGCTAATTATTAATATAATAGGAAAGAATCTAGATTATTATTAATTCGTAGATCTATTAACATTCCGTAAAGGATATATAATTGTATCTACTTACTATGAATATATTTATATGGAAAAAAGCTGATTACAATATACTTCTACTGTTGCAGACTATGAATAAATCTTTGATTCTATAGAATAGTCGGCAATAACGAAAAAGCCAGGCAAAGCACGCATAGACAATATACAGGCAGCAGCAAATCTACAGTAAAATTTTCCGGAAATACAAAACACATGTACATAAAAAGGGGTATGAGACAAGGGGAGACGGTATCATATCAACTGCACACGCTAGCTTTGGAAGGAGGACTTAAAAATCTAAACTGGGGTAATGTAGGTATCAATATGAAAAGGAAAATATTTTCAAGATCTTAAAAAAATATTAAAAACCTAAACAGAGAATCAAGAGTCAGTGGACTGAACATAGAAAATATTTGTTATGAACGTTGCAAATTTATTTGCACATTTATAAACAAAATAAGCAAAGACGTAATATTGACTCTGAAAAGTAAAATTATTTTTCAAAAATCATTAATAGATTCATGTTCTTAACTACAAAGCATACCCTGTATAGGATTTTATTACAAATAATAGTTATCATCATTTTAAATTAAATCTGAAAGGAGTAGCAAACAAAGTATTAAAATACGACTTTCTGTCTTGCTGAGGACACCCAAACTTCAAGTTTGTAGTTTAACAAAGAAAAAGAGAGCGGTATGCACACAATTTCCATGGTAATCAAAAATACAAAAAGAAACATGGGTAAGTTTGAGACAAATTGACTGACGGTTGTGAAGAGATAACACACATGTCAAAATATACAATTGATGCTAGACAAATCAGTACCAAATAAGGTAAAATTAACATCCGCTGTATAATCATGTAATCATACCTATGTATGCTATCTTTTTATATATTGTCTCGGCCCAATGATTGATCATTTACAATAAATTTAAAATTTAAACAACAACAAAAATTATATTCAAAATTGGGACTAGCTATTTTATTCTTGATCTTTTGCACAGCATATTTAGATTATAAATTTATATTTTAAACCGTGAACAAAAAGTTCCCTGAATTACCACAAGATGGCGCACTGAATCAGCTAATTTGAGTTCGCTTTTTTGGTTACGTTGCCACATCTATTGTTGACATTTCTACCAAATTTTATCCTCGTAATTTGACATCTGTAAAAGTTACTTCGTCTTAAATGCATCTATCTCTGCACGTATTTTCGATTTTTTATATTTCCATAAATGGAGCTGAATTTACAACGAGTTTGTACCAAATTTTGTGTTAAAAATGTCAAAGACTTCAAAAAGACACAATATATGTTAACATAAATCAATGATTATAAATGTACTGATATTGAGACTAACATGATTGAAAAGTTCAACATGTGTAAATAAAGGGTTTTCCAATAAGAGTGTCCCGATTTTGTTCACAAATATTGACAGTTGGGCAACATCGTAGGTTGATAAAATTTGGGCAGCGTGTTTCCATTAGTACAATTTTCATCATAGAACGATATACAGTACAAGAGCATATTCATGTTGTTAAAACTTATTATGAAAATGGGTCTTCTCGAAAACAAACATACAGAAAACTTCGTGATTTTTTCTGGTGCAAATAATCGTCCATCGGCGAAGACGATTGACAGAATGGTGCAAAAATTTGAGGAAACTGAGTCCGCTACAGATATACGGACACCTGTTCGTACCGGTCAAGTCCGCCGAGCTGAAAACATTTTCAGGGTGCGAGAAAGTGTAAACTAAATTCCTCGACGTTCGCAACAACTAGGCCTTATGTAAAAATCAACTTGGCGTATTTTAAGAAAGAAGTTAGCTCTTAAACCATATAAAATCCAGCTGACGTAGGAACTAAAGCCAAATAATAGATAGCGACGTGAATTTGTTTGATGGATACAGAAAAAGCAAGAAGCTGATAACGATTTTTGTCAAAAAATCATTTTTCCGATAAGGCAAATTTTCATCTTTGATGTTACGTCAACGAACAAAACTGTCGGATTTGGAGTGATGAAAATCCAAGAGAAATTCAGGAAAAACCTATGCATAGTCAACGCGTAACTGTTTAGTGTGGGTTTTGGGCGCGAGGTACTACTGAGCCATTTTTTTGTTCGAAAATGAAGAAGGACAAGCCCTTACGGTAAATGGCGAACGTTATCGCACCATGTTGCATGATTTTCTATGACCAGAACTGGAAGATATTGATCTGGAAGGTATTTGTTATCAACATGACAGGGCAACGTGCTATACAGCCGGGAGACAATGGTTCTTTTGCAAATCAAATTTGGGGACAGAATCCTTTCCAGAGATAATAACGTCAAGTGGCCGCCGAGGCTTGACGCCACTTGATTATTTACTGTGGGCTACGTGAAAAGTAAGGTGTATGTCAACAATCCACAAACAGTTCCCGATTCAAAGAATGGGATTAGGTGCGTAATTAGTGAGATAGAACCCAACTTGTGCTTATACGTTATTCAAAATTGGGACAAAAGAATTATTGCCTGTCAAAGAAACAGAGGGTGCTATTTGGCTGAAATTATTTTTCACGTATAATTGTACACATCTATAGAATTACCTCACATAAAAAAAAACAAAATTGTTAAATAAAATGGAATTCATTTATAGAAAACATCGGGACACTCTTATTAGGAAACTTTTTACCTGGAACAGACAATTAAAATGGGAAATTTTAATAAAGCTCGAATTATGAATGTATATGAAGGATTTTGGTTGCATCTAGTAAAGTTAAAGATGCCCTAATGATACAGGTTGGTTGAAAAGTTTTGAGAGCGACACCTATTAACCAGTACAGGAATAAAAATTTATATGCCATTTAAATATTTTACCTTCTATATGAACACACACAAAAGTTTATTTCTATCGGTCAATTCATTCTTTGTTTACAAGCCATTTGAAGTTAACGTGTCAGTGAATTTTTATACAATGGATAAAACCGAATATCGTGCAGTGATAAAATTATTTGTTTTGAACGGTTTATCAGCAGCAGAAAGTCATATAAAAATGGTGAAAGTGTTAAAGGAACCTGCTCCTTCATTTCCAACTGTGCATCGATGGGTTTTAGAGTTTAAACGTGGTCGTGCGAGCGTTGAAGATGAAGCACTTAGTGGACGTCCAAAATGTGCAACAATACCAGAAATCATTGAGCAAGTCTATGATATTGTTTGTAAAGATCCAACTGCGACTAAGCGTGAAATTGCTGATACCATAGGCATGTCGAACGAATGAGTACTCTATATTTTACACGAAGAATTATATATAAAAAAGCTATTCGAAAAGATAGTGCCGCATTCGTTAACAATTCAATAAAAACTGAATCGAAAACAAATTTGTAAGCGTAATTTGGAGCGTTTTAAGCTGAATGAAACCGATTTTGTGCGTCGTTTTCTAACTATGGATGAGACTTGGATTTATCATCATGATCCTAAACTGAAACAAGAATGTTTACAGTGAAAGGAAGCTGGTTGTTCAGCTTCAAAACTGGTCAAGTCAGGACGATTGGCAAAAAAGGTTATGACATCAGTTTCTTGGGATTCTAAAGGGACTTTGTTGATTGATTATCTTGAAAACGGTAAAGCAATTAACTTAAAAGTATTATTGCAACCTTTTGGACTAGTTGGATAAAAAAGTTCGTGAAAAAAGACCCGGCTTACAGAAGAAAAAAAATCATTTATCATCAAGACAATACACGTACTCACACAAGTGGTTTGACGGTGGCTAAATTGAAAGAATTAAAGTACGAATTGCTTGAACACCCACCGTATTCACCAGATTTGTGCCCCCTCCCACTACTACTTCTTCAGGAATTTGAAACAATTTCTTCGTGGAAAGCATTTTTCGTCGAATGGAGAAGCTATTGCAGCCGTGAAACATTATTTTGCAAAGCTTCCGGAAAATTATTACAAAGATGGTATATATATATATATATATATATATATATATATATATATATATATATATATATATATATATATATATATATATATATATATATATATATATATATATATACGCGCCAGTGACGACGTATGGAGTGAAAGAGTGGAGACTTGAAGCTTCACCATCGAAATATGGAGAGATCACCGCTGAAGTGGAATAATGAACTCAAAAGAGCGGAAGTTTTTAACTGGTACCAAATGGCGCAAAACCGTACTTAGTCGAAATATATTAAAGAGGCTTATACCACTATGATCGAAAATAGCTAATAAACATGAAGCAACCTTTAAATATTTAGATGATTACTAACAAACTGTGGATGAGAGAAAAAAACATGTAGGACAGATATGATTTCTGCATTTAGTATTTAACATAGTTGCAGCTGCACTAAGCAAAAAAGTTTCTATTTGTCGTTATTTTCAAATGACTACAATTTTCCTACCAGAGGTGTGTTATTATTCCGTCGTGTTTTCTATTGCAATGTTTTTTTATTCATTTTAAATCATTTGTATATAAAGCGAATAAAGCCTTGTAAACGAAATAAAGACAAACAAAAACTTTAAGTATTTTTACGAAATAGCATTCTTTTCTACGAAAGTTTTAAGATCGTCATAACATGGATATGAAAGCAAAATTTACAAATAGGATTTTACAACTTTTGAAAAGCTTGTTTGTTGCTTTGAACCCGAACATTTAGAAACATTTGCTTTTATGGGCTACATAACCGGCGGATGGAAACAAAGTTCTAGAGAATTTTGCGATGTGTTGACCGTTCTTGATCAAATTTGTTCTTTTCGAAAATATTTTTCTTTATAGGATTTAAATTTACATCTGACAAAGATAATGATGATATTCCAAAAAATGTATGTTATACCATTTGTCCTTGAATTACTATTAGAGGAAAAAACCTTTTATTAATTCATTTAAAAAAAACTGTAAATATTGTTTAAGTTACATTGTCCTGCATTTTGAAATTTTTTGTCCTTCCCTGATATATTTTTGGGGTTTTTGTGTCTACTATAACGTGCTGAATTCAGATATTCAAATTTGGAATTACATGGGGTTTAGTGGGTATCTCCCTTATTTTAAGCTCTAGATGGCTGAGAATTCGCAGATGGGAGTGATCCGGACCCCCCTCATGATGTGTTGCTAGATTGTGCTCAATTTTGTAAACTTCGATGAAACGTAAACTTGGCAACGTAGCACCCCGGTATGCTTAACAACTTATATATCGCATAGGTACCTCTTTATACCTACCTTGCAATCAATCAAAACATATTGTTGATGTTCTCTAGATTTTGCTAAGTAATACGACAATTTACAGTTCAGTCTAAATGTACAAAGGTAGAAATAACGCAAGACAGAATTTCATGCAGAACAATGTTATTTATTTTGCTTTGAGTATTTAAACTGTTTCATTAAACAGTGCATTCAGGAAAGTTTAGAAATAAAATTTTCTGATTTCTCAAGGTTGTCCGAGAAATTTTGAATATTTTTTCAGAAAGAGTAGGTTTTGAATCGTTGCAAATTCTAATAATACCTTTAGCTCAGGAAACGGAGTATTAAAAAAACTCACATACTGCCTGCGATCTGATTGCAAAAATTGCTATGGAAAGGTAGTAGAAATGACGTCTCAACAAATTTTGGTTGAAACATTGTTATTTTTTAAAACAAATAGGTCGAAAAATGATTTTTCTAAGATTTTTTGGATTTTACGGAAAATCTAAGGGATTTAGAGGAAAATGTTCCAGAGACGAATTGTACGTTTCGAAAATCTCTTCAAAATGAGTTTTTGTTTGTCCAAATTGGTCTGTAAATAAAAAAGTTATTCCAAATTAAACATAAAAAATGGCTTATTTTTCAATTGTTAATAACTTTCTTAATATGTATTGAATTGTTGTCAACTTTTACCAGAATGTGAGTTTTAAAGTGCTTAAAAAGTGTGCGGAAGTTGGGCGCTGTCGATCTAATACTTTTTGTAAAATTGCAATTGTTTATTAGAAAAACGAAAAAAGTAATTTTTTTTTTGATTGGCTGTACCATCGTCGAGGAAACTGCTACAGAGATTCTGTCAGTGCTCATTCTCTTCAAAAAGACTTAATCTATCATGTAGTAAAAAAAAATGGATATTTTTCATATTTTGTTTATGCAAAATCGTCATGAAGATATGGGTAGGTTTTCGCTTATAAATAAATTAATTAACAACCGCATTTTTTGTCCGATTTGTTATTGAAGCATATTATTGGAAAGCTGGAAAAAAACACAAATTTGAAAAAAAAAGTCTCTAAGACCAATAGGAGCCGAGTTAGCAATTTTTTTTCAAAAAATCACAGAGCGATTGTTTTTTATAGTAAGAGCTCAATTTTTTACAGTTCATTAATAAGAGCCTAAAGTATATGAAATTATTCAATCGAGGTTAATTTATACACAATCAAGCCTTCAGCAGATCGCTAAAGTGAGGGTACGTGCTGGACGCCAAATAAGGTAAGTTGGAAGGGCTAACCGAATCTCACCGAGTACAAAGTGAGAGCGCGTCTTCAAATCGGTACGCGCTTGAAAAATTAGCATTATCTCCACTTCTAAATAACGTAGAGCTTCCATTCTTTAATTTTTTTGGGGTAGATCATCGAGAAAATAATAATGGGCACATGTTCTACATTCTCGGACCCCCCCCCCCCCCCGAAAATTGCATTTTTTACATTTGATTTTTTTTTACTTGTTTTACATGTTTTTTCATTGAAAACGACTACATACCTTATTATATATATATATATATATATATATATATATATATATATATATATATATATATATATATTTACTTTAATGAACAATTATATTCCGCCCCCTCCTACTTCATTAACAAATCGGGCAAAAAATGCGGTTGTTAATTAATTTATTTATAAGCAAAAAACTATCCATATCTTCATGACGATTTTGCATAAACAAAATATGAAAAATATCCACTTTTTTTATTACATGATAGCTTAAGTCTTTACGAAGAGAATGAGCACTGACAGAACTCTGTAGCAGTTTCCTAGACGACGACACAGCCAATCAAAAATAGTCACTTTTTCGTTTATCAATAAACAATTGCAATTTTACAAAAACTACTGGACCGACAGCGCACACTTTTTAAGCACTTTAAAACTCACATTCTGGTAAAAGTTGAAAAAAAATCAATAAATATTAAGAAAGTAATTAACAATTGAAAAATAAGCCATTTTTAATGTTTCATTTGCAATAACTTTTTTGTTTACAGACCGATTTGGACAAACAAACACTCATTTTGAAGATATTTTCAAGACGTACGATTCGTCTCTAGAACCTTTTTCTCTAAATCTCTTAGATTTTCCGTAAAATCCAAAAAACCGGGGAAAAATCATTTTTCGACCTATTTGTTAAAAAAAACAATGTTCCAACCAAAATTTGCTGAGACACGAGATGAGACGTCATTTCTACTACCTCCCCCTATCCATTTCTGTAATCAGATCCCAGGCAGTATTTGAGTCATTTTTACCTCCCAAAAATCGCTTCGTTTCCTGGCCTACTTGTTCCATTTTTGATAAAAATATTGCCGCAATAATACCTATCAATAAAAAGGAATAAGAAAATTAAATTACTTTAAGTTCTGTAAAATAAAATATTTTTTCAGAGAATTACCACAACAAAAATAGAGTTTTTGAAATCAACAACATTTTTATTTCGTAGAAAAGTTTTATTCGTCATATGACGATCTCTACAACTTTATAAGTGGTTGTTGCTCCTATATTACAAAACGATTCATCAGGATGAAGCTAACGTATCTTTCCTGCTGTTTTCTTTGCTTGAAAATAGTTGATAAAGTGCGATCGCATTGAGAATACAAGGATAAAGTATCTGTCGTTATCTTCTAGACCAGGAGTTTTTCCATTATTTTTAGAGTTTTCCACACTATAATATAATAAGTAGTTAGGCTCATTGATAATCCATGTCCGCTCGTCTCTGTTTGTTAGCTTTTCTGTTTATTTCTAGGTTTAAATATAAAATATATTCATAAAAGTTATTTAACATTTAATAATATACATATGATAAATATATAAAAAAAATAACAATAAATAAATTATTCCATATTTTACGATATAGAAGTAGTTGTTCACTACAAACTTTACCTAACTTTAGAAACACAAAACGTTAAAATTTTATTGACCAAAGTAGTAAAAGGTTTACCTATTCTACTGCCACGGGAAGATACAAAATACCAAGCAAACATCTTTTAACAGATTTTACAGCAGACGAAAAAATAATATTTACATTTTACTCGTTTCGTGTTACATTCCACACCTATGTTTTATTTTGGGAAAACTTAAAATAGATATTATTACGTTCAATATATTATTTAATCCATTTTATAGCTGATGGGTTTATATAGAGAGATAAGAGATGTCTGACATTTATTTAGGACAGCTTCTCATTTACTGTTTCGTTATCTCCTGATAACACTTCGCAAACTTGTTTCTATATTTGATCGGCATAAATGCAAAAGATAAGTGACGTTAAAATGTATTTATGTACTTAAATCCAGAAAATATGATTAGTATTAAATATGGCACAAAAAAAATATAAATTAGTATTATTTAGGTATAGAGTATTAATAAATAATGAAAAAAAATCTTCATTGGCCAGTGAATAATCAAGTAATCATATCATAGTATAACTAAAATTATCAGTAGGTTAACTCGGCTTCACGCCGGATGAAATTTTTTAACCGACTTCTAAATTCTAGCCCAAAAGAGTTCAGTCCAGTAGGAAAGCCACAAAGTTCTAGTCGTGATAATATTAAGAATTTTATACTTTTGATTGCTTTCCATTTTAAATTGAGAAAGAAAGCAGATATCATTTTTCACATGTGTTAAAAGTTGGAAGTTAACGATATTTTATGTGAAACAACAGTAATTATTTAATTATATTACACCATGCTACAATTAGCCTATTTTTTAAAATACAAGTGTTTTGAGGCGAATGAATTTCGCGGAAACGTTTAGTTTTTTATGTATTCCGTCTTAAAATATACCTACTTCAAAAGTTAGTTTCTTTGGAATAGGCTTAAATTATACTAATTACTATTCTTTCGCTTTGGAAATATGAATTTTTAAGCAAGTGTCGTTTTTGAGTCCAAGACAGTAACAACTTGTAGGGTGGTTCTACAATGCTATAACATTGCTTAATTTTTTCTATAAACTTTCTTAATATTAATATTTTTACTTCTAACGTTTGCCAATACTTTCTTTTTGCATATTAATTAATTCGACGTCTGGCAATACAGAAATAGCTTAAAATGTACGGATTTTCTATAAGTGGCAACAAGTGCCATTTATTCATATGGGAAAGTGGAAAAAAGGAAGTTCTAACGGGGCTTATATGTGAACAAGAAAGATGGAGCAATGTTTTAATATTTTCCGTATGATATGTAGAAATATGCGTTAGATATTAAATGCCTGGAATGTCATTAAATAAATCGAACATAAAATGCAGCTATTCCCGGGTGACAGGTGACATTTTTATTTCCATGTGCGTCTTTTGTCTGCACTTAGCGGTTCTAAAAAACTATTTTATTTCAAATGTAATTATCGGTATTTGTTATGAAATAACCGAGCTATTTACATAATATTTATTGTTCTAAGTTAATGTTTTTGTTTTGTGCTAAGAGCCGTTTCATTTGCCGCTACGACTATGAACAGAGTTAGTTTTTTAGAATACTCTTTTATTGCACTCTCTTAAGAGGAAAAAATGAAAGTAAAAGAATCTGGTTTAAAATTTGAAGAATAAAGCGGCAATGAAGAAAAATTTATTAAAAATGTACAGGTATGATAAAAAATACCTTATTAATTAAGCATTAAGAGATTTAGTTTTTAAAATTGTCAATTAATAAAGTAGTTGGTAATTTATCCCTACAATTATCAATTAACAAAATAAATTATAACTTCATTTGTGAAATTATCAATTGACCATGTTACTAATCAATTTAAGAATAAAATTGGAAACATCATTTTTTCAAATTACCTTTTATAAGAGTAATTAAGTATTGAATTTTGCAAATTATAGAATAATTAATTGGTAATTTTTTCTAAATTAAAATAAAAAATAATTCAATTCAATTCAATTCAATTACTTCGCATTTCGATTATCTATCCTGTTTGTGCAATTATGATTACCATTCATTTTCAATAAAGAACAAAATATTAATGAAAACCATATAATGAAACGGTCCAAAAACAAAATAAGCTTAGCTTCCACTCCGATGCATTGGTCTCAAGCTATTGTAATCAAAAGGTACGAAAAAATATCAAATTATTGTTAAAAACTTAATTAGGCACCGGATTAAAATTTTTCGTCATCCTTTTTTTTTGCTTTTTTTTGGGATTTTTGAGTTAAATCGATGATATTAAATTTTTTCAACTGACAAGAATAATGCGTATCATCATAGGCAGAAACAGTGTCATTTTGTTTTGAATTATTTATTATTCATTTTTTTATACTGTTAATTTTCCACTACTTTATCTAAAGAGGTGGAGTGTTTCCATAAAAAATATTTTTTTAATTTAATTCTGGTAAATTACCAACTAATAATACAATGATTTGAAAAAATAAATTATTAATTACCCTTGAAATGGGTAATTTGAAAAATTAAATTTTCAATTACTCTGGTAATGAATAATGTTATTTCTAAAATTATCAATTGTTTTGTCAAATGATAATTTCAAAAATGATATTATTAATTACTTCTTTAATTGAAAATTACCAATTCCTTTATTAATTATTAATTTTTGAAATCAAATTTCAAATTACTTCATTAAAAGATAATATTATTTTCAAACTTATCAATTGGTATTAATATTTTTATTTTGTGAATTAATCCAATTGATATTCCGATTTTTAAAATTATTCTTACAAAATTCATTGATAATATTACCCGATAATATTACTAAAAAAATATTATTGCCTGTCTCTGGTTGTTTTACATATTTTGTAATAATTCTATATTTTGTCACATGCACATTGGTACTATATTGGTGTATAAAAATTCACGCCACACCACAGGTCTAAGACAAGAAATTCCAATTATTAAACAGCCAACATCGCACCAAGATGGATTTAAAATGAATGTTTCAATTTTTGTAAAATATCTCAAAAACTCAAACAGTTTAAGTCTCTCAGCAAGCACCATTAAATTACGTGGTCAGGCATGAAAAAATGAGTATTTTAGACAATTTTTTTTGAGAGTGGTTTAATTTATTTAAAAATCAAATAATACGAAGTTATTATATTATGTTTTAAATTTATTTGGCCAAAATTTTTAAAAGAATTGTTTATTGTAGACCAAGTTATCGCCATATTTGTTAGACCCCGTCCCACAAGTCGTATTATGAGGTGACCTTCATAATATTTTACTGGTACACCTAAAATCTGTCGAACAAAAAAAATCGTTAGTTTAATAATTATTCGAGTACTCGATAGAAGCTTTTTTTTTGAAAATAACCAAAATTGTGGTTTTTCAAGGAAAAAACACTAGTTTATTTTTAGAGAAAATATAAGTTTTAATAAAAATATCCTTAGGTACTAGATTACCTATTAAGCAAATGATTTTTTTTTGTTTGATTTTAGATGAATCAGTAAAATGTTATGATGATCACCGTAAAAGCATGTCTTGTAGGAAATGGTGCAACAAATATGACGATAACTTGGTCTACAATAAATATTTCGTTATCAAATTTTTGTCAAATAAGTTTAAAATATATAATAATAAATAAATTTGAATTATTTCTTTAATAAAACAAAATAAATTATTGTAAAAAAAAAACAAATACTCATTTAATTACGCCGCTGACTACCCCGAATCTCTTCCTTACAAAATGTTCTAAACTTCCCCTATTTAACGGTTTTTCTACATCTTTTTTTTTTTTTCGATATTGCAATCCACCCACAGTGTATGACTTCTTTTACAAACTATTTGTAAAATTTTTTACATTGGTGAAGTTAAAGGCAGGAATACATGTTCACAGTAGTACAATCACTAACTTATATAAAAATATGTTTCGCGATCGCGCCTGTTTGTATGACCCGGCTAAGACCAACAACTATTGAGTGAATTCCGATCCGATTTCCAAAATTAGTTAGGTAGTTTCCGCTAGGTGGTTTCTTAGCTTACACTGGATAAACAATACATCAAAACGATGTACGACGAAATTTTACATTAAATTTAATGATATTGTACCAAAAATCGTGAATAATTTACATTTACTTTGAATTTAAAGCAATTGATTCAAATATCAGTTCATTGTACATTAAATTTAATTAAGTGGTATCTTAAATTTCAATAAAGAAGTTGAAAAGATACTTCATCTTCTGTATATTAAAAATAATTCACATAAACATTAATATTAAAGGAATTTACATTATTATTCCATATTCAATAACGTACATTGCATGAGATTCCCGGAGATGGCACAACTTGTATTGAACTTTTTGTTTAGTATAATATGTCGTTTAAAGGACTCAATTCTCTTATGGTGAGATGTACATGTCTTCCGTACTGACGGGAACCAGTGAGTTCGAAACCAGTCTACAGATGGCGGTACACTACCTATAGGGAAAATTTCCACCTTTTCCTGGTAGTTTCTTGCAATTTGAAGTAGTACTTTTGATCCTTAACGAGAATAAAGGACCCCCGTCCTTATATAGCATTTCCTGTTGAAAATTAATTCACATGTACAAGAATACAGAATTTTCTGCACTCGTATTAATGTTGGTGTATTAAATATGTGATAACATATATAAATTCGGTACATATTTAGTTATGTAAATATTGTATTGTTATTCTGAGTAATATTTGTCGTTTAAAAAATCGGCAAAAAAAATCGTATCCGAATGATGCTGAGATGGGTCATCAGTACTGAATCAAGTCTAGCAGAATCTCGAACATTATCTTTTATTTTCATGAAAACATTTTCTTAAAAATAAAATTTATTTTAAGTCAATAATAATAACATTTTTTTTTCTATCGGATATAAGACAGTATTATTGTTATTCGGCGAAGAATTTTCTGTTTTTATTATAATTTTTAAATATATCCTCGATAGAATCGTCAGCGGTTGATAATACCGAAAAATAAAACAATATTTAAAATTGATGTGGTTTTCTTTTTAAAATTACATCTCATTTTTATAAGACTTTATTGTTTTTATAACAAAAAAGGAAGAACTTCGTATTTCCTTGAATATTTTATTTTATTTAACCACAACTTTCCGATATAACTTTAAATTAATGAACAGTTGGTTGGTGATGTGGTAAATGACGTCCTAAAAATATTATGCAAATCCCTCGCAACGAGACGTTTTCAGTTTGGATATTTTATTCACTAATTACAATGGTATTTTGTTTGTTATACATTATATCAATAATCTATCTCTGTTGAAAAATTAAAAACTAAATTCGGCATTATAAATAAAGATTTAACCCAATTGTTTTAAAACAAATTAGGTAATAAGTAAGGGTAATAAAAGAAAAACCAACGCAGAGGTCTAGAAAGTTGCTGCAGAGAAATAAATTTTTTAAAAAACGATTTCAAAAATAATTTATAGACAAAAAAATATACGGGGTATCCGAAAAATACGTGTACAATATTTTATGATATCCGGTACTGGTTCGTTTAGGCGGTAGAAGACGTTAAAGTTTGAAAAAAATATTGATTTTTCACAAATTTCTTGAAAATATGGTAACTGAATTTAATGATTTTTGGCCTGTAGTCTAATACTATAAATTGGCGTTTTCTGATTTTTTATGCCATTAATTTCATAACAACCTAGATATTTCCGTAAGATCATCGCTTGTATTTACAAGGTTTTTATTTCTTGAAAAATCTTCGTTAGATGAACGGTTTCACCAGGAAAAAAATATTTTTAATTATATGCAAACACCAATTAACTGTAATAAGAAAATATAACTGTAACAATCATTTTTCAAGTGACTTTGTTGCCATGGCATTTGATAACTTAACTCTTCACGAGTTGCAATCACTGTCTAAGAAGTCGACCAAAATAAGATCAACATTTTACATTTTTAAGCTTATTTTACTATTAAACATGGACAACTACACGCACTTCGAGAAAGTTGTCATGCTCCAGGTGTATGGGTTTTTACATGGAGAGGGTTTCTAACCATCGAATACCAAACGATAAAACATTTGCCAATATTGGGCATAGTCTCCAAGAAACGGGCAGCTGTGAGAAAAAATTTGAAAGTCGAGGTCGTATTCGAACAACTGGAACAGTCGAAAAAGAAGAGGGAATTTTGGAAAGAGTTGAAGAAGAACCAAGTGTTAGTACCCGCCGCTTAGAACGTGAGTTGAATATCCCTAAAACTATAGTAAATTATATTTTAAAAGAACAGTTGTTACATCTATATTATGTCCAAAAGCTAAGGAACTTTCACCGATTGATCCCCCCATGCGCCTTACATTTTGCCAATTTATTCGAAACAAAAGAATTCGTGATCCAAATTTTGGTAGACAAATTTTGTTTACTGACGAGGCATGCTTCACAAGATCTGGAGTCACCAACTCACACAACATCACTATAACTTTAAAATAAATGTTTAGGCAGGTATTATTGAATGCTATCTTATTTTTCATATTGTAATTCCAAACAAGATAAATGGAAATATTTATATAATTTTTTGCAAAACACATTACCAGTTCTTCTGGAAAATTTGCTTATTTTACTTTTTTACTTCGGCAAGAACTATACTATATACTTAATGGGGTTTCACCCCATTTTTCCTTTGCTCTTCAGCAATATTTAAATGACCAATATCCCAACTGATGGATTGAAAGAGGCAATGAGGCACCAGTAGGATGGCCACCACTTTCTCAAAAGCCAAAAACACACTGTTTAATGTAAATGTACCGAAAGCAAGTTTCACAAACGTTTATTAAATGCATATAACGTAATACATTAAATTTAATAATTTACATTAATCTAAATTAAATGTTCCATTAAATTTAATGTAATCATACATTAAATTTAAAGTTTGATCATTACTTTTAAGGTGACTAACAAATATAAATTAAAAAATTAAATATAAAGCCAGTGTTCATTGAATTTGAGATATGTTATCACAAATTCTGGAACTAACAGGAAAAGGTGAATATTTTTCCCATAGGTAGTGTGTGTCCGCCATTTAGACCGATTTCGAACTCATTGGTTCCCGTCAGTACGGAAAAGACATATACACCTCACCATAAGAAAATTCCTTTAAGCAACGTATATCATACTAAACAAAAAATTCAATATAAGTTGCGCCATCTCCCGAAATCTTGTGCCATGTGTATTGAATAATAATGTAAATTCCTTTAGTATTAGGGTATATATGAATTAATTTTAATGTACAGAAGTTGATACATCTTTTCAGTTGCTTTATTGAAATCTAAGATACCATTTAATCAAATTTCATGTACGATGAACTGATATTGCAATCAATTGCTTTAAATTCAAAGTTAATGTAAATTGTTCACGATTTGGCACAAAATTATCAAATTTAATATAGAATGAACATTAAATTTGCATTAAATTTAAAGTTATTTTTAACGGTGTGTAATTTCTTTTTGTGGGCAGCTCTTGAAACAGAAGTATACAAGACACCGGTGAACGGTGGCAACCTGTTCAATAATCCTGAGATATTAGATAGAGTTCAATTTCATTTTTTTTATAGGTGTTAATAATATGCTTAATTAATATTTTCTTTTTAGTTACTTTTTTCAGTCATTTTAAAATACATCATTTATTTTAAAAATTGTTTTATTATTACAGCAAATTGATATAAGCGTGTAATGGAAAATATTTTCTACTGGCAAAACTGCGCATCCAATAAAAATTTCTCGAGAAGTAAAAAAGCTTCCAAATACATGCGGTAATCTAACAGAAATATTTAAGTTGTCATAATGTTGAGAACATAAAAAATCAGAAGCGATGTTTACAACTGATGGCACTTTTATAACACACTACTATATAGCCGATCACCACACTACTAGAAAAGGTCGTATTATAATGTTAGACCACACACCAAAAATCTGTAAATTTACTTACCGTGTTTTCAAAAAATTTTGGAAAAATGATAATTTTCTTAAAACTTTGAGGTCTTCTACCACCTAAACGAAGCAGTATCGAATATAATTAAATTGGCTTAAATCAACCTACTTTGACGTCAAGAGTCTGTCATTAAACACTGAACACGTATTTTCCGGATACCCTGTAGATTAGCCTACATTTATTTTTAATTTTAAGATATGTAAAGATAATTTTCCCCTATTTTGAATATTCTTTATCTTAACTTATAAAAAAAAAGAAAATTTCCATTATGGTATTTTAAAATAAGCATATTTAGATATTTGTTTTAAAATTTTTTAGAAACAAGGCATGGTAGAAAACAAATTTTTCTAAGAATTTCGGTCGGAAGTTCGAATTTTATGCGAGCAATACCGAAATAATTACGTCGTGCGTTATCCAGTTACTACCTTACTTTTTATAATTTTTTTTTTATTGAAATTAAAATGAATAACATTATGAATTAGGAAAGAACAATAATGTAAAAAAAGTTATGCAATAATTTAATTTCGTGCATTTAAAATAAAATAATTAAATAAAATAGAAACACAAAATCGCGTAACAACACATAAAAATTGAAAAGCATTTGAACAAAACGAATTTAACATATAGCAGAACATTTTCTTATGAAGTAAATACTTCATGCTTAAGCTAACCATATAATTCTCGATATTTCAAACGAAAGTGTAAACGAAACTGCTGACACAAAAACTTATGCGGTGTCGGTTTCCCGCGAATATCCGCTTTTATATTAAATTTCAGTAAATTACATCACTAAAATAATTTTTTAAAGAAAAATAATATAGCATGAATATAGATTTATACCATGAAAAATAAAAAAAAAACGTACATATTTTTGTTATTTAAAAGTTTTTGAAACATAATATATCAATCTAAAGTAAACAGAGGTGTTTCAGTAAGTCATACAATGACGTAAGGATACTATACATCAAAAGGGAAACTTATTTCATTATTAATTCTAAAGGAGCTTTGACGCATGTTGCGTATATTATTTTAGTGACGTCCAATAGAACATGAGGTAATCAAAGTGTATTAAATTTTTTGGAATTTTTAAATTTTTACAGATTACGTCACAGCAAACCTGACAATATTTTAGTGAAATTGACTTACGGTATTTTTCAATTCTTTTTGAAAAAAAAAATAGTAGCGCAACAGTTCGAAATACCTATAGTTTTAAAAGTAGGTGAGAACCCAACATTGTATACTACATATTATCATTCTATTTAGATTGGTTTTCTTCTAGATCTAGTTATACTGCCTAATTAGACTAAATTTCTATCATCGTCTCGTTTTGATACTGGAATAGAGAAGAGAATCAAGAGATCGAGACAAAGCGAGGTTGTCTTCTAGATTTGTTTAGACAAAAAGATCATAGTAACTTCGTGTCAAATGCCTTTTAGTTCATTTTTAGCCTACTGTTTAAGTGAATGTATTCAAATTCCTAAATAACAATAACTATATTCAATTTAATATTGTATATTTCATATGAGAACGAAATAAACTGTCCATATATATTCTTCCTTCAAGGAGAGAAAAACGAAAGATGAAATAGAACCAGTTTATTTCCTGCCAATATAACTCTGGTCCTCTCTCGATATGCGTTTCGGCCTCCTAGCAACATTCACAGGAGACCACTGCTATATAAAATATTAATTCCGAGATATGACGGCAGGATATTAAAAACCTGCCGACTCTGATGTTAGACTGAAAAATGTAACCAGTCGAACATCATCTACACATTTACCGGAGTAGTGCAATAGTTTGAAAATCAAAATTGTAGTAAGAAATAAATAAATATATCTATATCTGCTGTGTTTAAGTTGTCAATATGTATTCTCCTTTGAAGCAGAGAAAAAAGAAAGGATATTTAAACACGGCACATAGATTAATTTATTGCTTAACTGAAATTTTGAATTTTCAAAATTTCGCACTACTCAGGTGAATGTATAGACATCGTTCGTCTGACTATATTTTTCAATCTAACATCGAAGTCGGCAAGTTCTTAATATCCTGCCGACATGTCTCGGAATTTATATTTTATATAGCAGTTGTTTCCTGCTAATGTTGGTCTCGGTTCGATACAGCTCCACCGACGAGACATTAAGGTAGTCGAAACGCGAATGGAGAGAGGACCAGAGTTGAATTTGCAGGAAGTAAACGGTTTCTATATATTCTTTTCTTTCTCTTTGCTTGAAAAGAGAATATATATAGACAAATACACTCGTCGCTTAGTCTCTGTATTTAAACTGTCCCGGCAACCATAGGGGGTATCTTTTTTCATCCCCTTTTATATCGCAGAGTAGATCCCATCCATTCCTGAATTAGCGTCATCAAAATGAATTTTCTGTACCTACTGAGGTGGACTAATACGAGTTCGTCATGGAAAATTCGCAACAACCAAGTCAAAAATTGCTTTTGGTTATCAAAGGATAATTCACCAAGAATTGCTCTAGGAAAGGCAAATAAGAAGTATTATTAAACCGTTATGTACCGTCTGCAAAAAATGGATAGAAATGGGATCCAACTTCAGTTGGTTCTTGTACCACAGTAATAAACAAACAGATTTCACTGGTTATTCAGGTTTTTAGTTTAAAATTCGACCACTATCATTCCACGTACCGTAGTCCCCTGATATGTTACAGTGCGAGTTCTTTCTTTTTATTCTAAAACTGCCCCTGCATAAACTTCATACCATAAAGCGTATACACGTAGGCGCTTGATTAATGGAAAATCCGTTGGCATATGTGTCATGCCTGGAATCCTTTGAAGGGAATAAAATAAGTATTGATCAGTAAATAACCTTTCGAGTGTTTTTTTTCGGGCAGAAGGTATTTATGTAATTTTAGTAATTATTTGTGACCTGCAATATGAATTTATACTATCACTATACTAAGGCATTAAATTTTAATTAAGATTTTGGTACCTTTAGTAAAATTTGTTGTCTCATGTTAAGAAGAGACTTTTCAAGACGAGTCGAGACGAGACAAACTTTCATTTTTAGGTAAGTTATCCTCTCTAGCGAGTTAACGCATAAGCTGCCGCTAGATATGAGTGTTCGTAATAATTAGCCTTGATGCTAAATGTATCTATCCAGAAGTAAATTCAATAATAATTAAAAATAAAACAAAAGATTAAAATTTACCTGCAGCTAGGGAACCATTGAGAATTTGACATCTTTGCAAATGGCTTAGAGTAGACTGTGAACGATTGTGACAGGATGCGGTTGGAACAGAGCTCACATTACCGAATCAGGGATAGGGTAAAGGATATAGGGGAGAGAGGCAGGATTTGCCTCTCCGAACATGTTTCACAATATTGCACCAGCCATAGCGCGCAGTTGCTGCTAGGAGGTGCCAACGTTTTATTTTAGCGATCATAAGTGAGTAATTTTATTAGAATTATTTTATTAATTATTATTTTATTTGTACAGAGTATTGCTTCCACGTTATACATTAAATATAAGTAGTTAAATAACACTGATTACTTTCTACGTGTAGAAGACCACAAGAAGTCAGAGCAACATGGCGATGTATACTGCTGCTTATAATGAAGTGAAAGGTTGAACTTCTTTACGTAGGGCTGAGGAACTACAAGAAATGCATCTCGTTATTGCGATGTATACGGAAACAGGATGGACCAATGAAAAGGAAGATAATTTGGGCCTGAGGAGCGCCGCCCACAACAGTGTTTAAAAATAGTCAAGAACGTGGACTTTCGAAATATATGACGCACGTTCTGCTAACATATCTACGGATTTCTCCGAAAGAGGTACGAAAATTTACTTTTGAAACAATGTGCAGCGACCAGCTGCTTGGCCTAAAACTGAGATTGCTGGCGAGGCGGAGAATGGTTTTATTCAGTACAAGAGCTGATATCATAGTAGCAAGATATGGCACATGGCAAGTATGTAAGAGCCCTTACTTCAGCTGAAGTAGGCACATTAGTTACCCTTGCCAATGCGGCAAATAGCTTAAATAATATTATTTCTCCCTGATTTATGTTTCGATGGATTCGTTATTACGATAATTTTGTTAGAGATGGGACTGTAGGACGGATTTGAATTGTAAATCCTTCAGGTTGGATCCAAGATGTAACGTTCCTAGGTTTTCTCTAACATGTGCATTGCTAACGCAGGACAACGATTTCTCACACATTCACATAATTGGTTTTTTTGTAAAGGAAACGGTATTACTTTGCATTCATTTCCACCACATTGTTTACATACGCTTTGGACCCTTAAAAGAATGACAAAAACTGTTATGCCTTTGTCTGTGAACATTCAGGTTTACAAAGATACCATCCTTTGTAACCGACAGAAGAAACCCTGACCCTGGAGAGAAAAATCCTGCAGCCAACGATGAAAAACCGCTGGGTTTTCCTTCATTATTGAACATGCCCTTATCGAATTAAACTTACATCAACAACATTAAACCAAGCTGGGAACATCCAAAAAAGGGGCCGTTAGGTCATAATACGAAGAGAAACAAACACGGATAAACACATAAAGAAGAATATCGTTGAAAATCCTACGGAACGAAAAAGCAAAAGAAAGAGGTAAAGGAAAAGCAAAGAAAAGGAAGATACAGGTTCCATGGTGGGATGAAGAGGTTTCCTATGTGGTTTGTGTAGGACAATACTCTGAAGGTAGGCGTAGCGAAAAATGGATACAGTGTCAAAGAATATGTCGATACTGGTTCCACTTAGAGTGCATAAATGTTAGTCGCCATTATATTTGTCATAACTGTGACGAGTCTGATTACAAAGCTATATGTATATCTCAAAAAAAATTTGTTTTTTTTTTTTTTTTAGTTTTTAGAGCAGCGTTTATTTTTTCTGAAAAAATTTATTTTCAGTTTTTTGCCACATTTTATGATTTCGTAATAATTAAAAGATTTTCCTTACCTTTTAGTGGTAAGCAATTAAAATGATTCTAGTATTTATTTCTTTTGCCAGATAAATGTTTATTTTTTCCTGAAGAAGATATATTCAGGATTCTTTTTGGTTTTCCTAATTTTATGAGTATTCTAAGATTATCCTAATCTTGATAACATTTTTGAATGACTGTAATATTGAAGAATGGTAAAATAATTGAAGTTAAGATGCTACAGTATTTTATGTTCGTTTTTAGCAATAAAAGTGAATCGAGACCATTATGGTGTATTGTTTAAACTTGTCACTACCGACCCCAATCACCGTCACAACCACTCTTAGCATGGGGTCACTTATTCCTATGAGTGAACTATTGTGTCTAGAGATTGAATTTTAGTGTTTATAGACACTAGTACACTCTAATATTATCAAGACCTTTCTTCCAGCCAATTGGCATACTAGTGAAATTATGGACGATAGAATGAAAATTGTATCCAGTCTACCCTACTACTTTCATTTTATCATATAGAATCACCTCACTATGTCTTCTTATGCTTATACATCCCGTATATAAATTCGACAATCACTAGGTTGTTCCTAGAAACTTATAAATTTGACTAGAGATAATCCACCATAGTTAAAATTTCCGTATTTTCATGTCAACAAAGATGAGGGCTAACTTATCTTTGTTGCAAATAAATATAAAAATATTGGACAAATTCAAATAAAAGTGATATTTTTCCTTAAATTCCCTATATCACATTTTAGTCTTTTCAACTACTATAGTAAGTACACAGCTAGTAGAGTTTACTTTTAACTCATTTTCCAAGATCAAAAAACTGTGAGATTGGCGTAAAACGTAAACTGCCATGAAGTAAGATAAGAATTTTTAAAAATCTATTATGTTTGTACAAACGTCTAATCTTGTGTAAAAAATATAATGAAAATTAATTTCAATTTAAAATTTTAAAATTAACTTATAAACAAAAAAAAACTGAACAGAATAATCGCTATCATCTAAGTTTTTCTGGCAAATTTCTCTCTTGTTTCCAGATGTTACCTTCAGGCAACCGCGGATAAAAAAGAAGCAACAACTTATAATACTTAAAAATGTAAACAAGATGCTCTCTTTTGTTTGCTGTATTTTCGCAACATAAAAGTGTATAAGCAGGACGGAGTTTCCAAAAAGGAATTCATTTTCCACTAGGAAATATGCCACGGTTACTTGGAAGAGTAATTTGTAAAACGGGTAACAGGCTAATTAGAAAACAAACGCAAAATAAACGAAATGCAAAGTAGTTTTTTTAATACAACAATGTTTAAACTGATAATAAGCCTAGTCACAAATTATCAGATTAGTCACACTGCGTGTGTTCTAAAAAAATATTTATTTTGATGGCTTTGCAATTAACCAGATATTTATGAAGCAGATATAAGTTCTTTATTGAACAATTTTTAGGGCTTAACTGGTATTTGGAAAGTCCTTTACAGGCTATATATGTCACCTAAATTACTTTTCCCTTTTAAGTTATTCTTTAGCGGTTGACATGAAATTTAAAGTAAATATAATCAACTTTCAGATCATGCTGTACTGCTGAAAATATCGATGGTGTGAATCAAAATGAGAATAATAACACCGATCAAACAATTGCACGTCGTTTTCTAAAATTTGGTTTGCCTTTGGAGCAACTTAAAATTGATCATCATTTCATGGATAAATCATCTTGAACGATGAAGTGCTTTTTTGGATAAATGCCTTTAAAGACAAGCAAAACTGTCGCATTTTGGATGATTTTAATGCACACGGAATCATTAGGACGCCATCATATCCACAAAAATTAACTATTTTGTATTAAGACACCATCGAACCTTATTTTTTCGAAAACGAAAATCGTGTTGCTGTTACACTTAATGGAGAATGCTACGGAAATATTGCTGGCTATTTCCGACATAAATTGGATGATTTTGATTTTGACATTATGTAGATTCAATAAGAACGTGCAACGTGCCATACGTCTCGGAAAAAAATAAATTTATTGAAAGATAAATTTGGTGAAATTCCGCTGTTGACTGACCACCAAGATCATGCCATATTACTCTATTAGACTTTTTTCTCTAAGATTATGTTAAATCTTTACTTTATTTCAATAAACCGCAACCATTAAATAAACAAAAAATACATTGGTATAATAACAATTAATAACAAGGAAACATTTTTAAATGATAACATAATGATTCAATTTTTCATAGTAAAAATCGCCTCAATATGATGAGTCAATTTAACTCAACGATTATCATTTATTCCTTGTTTTACTAAGCACATATTATCACTAATTATGCAATATTTTGTCCAGTACCAATAAGTGGCGTCTGTAATTTTTGGCTTCTTCCTTAAAGGCTCGTATTATTGTAAATTTGTATATCGGTTAGAGTAATCAGAATGTGCTACCAGTAATTATTTACTGATTCATTTTAAAATTCTTAACCGACTTAGTTGGAATCAAAGTTCTCAAGAAAACAGCTTTTTCGGGTTTATTTAAAGGTTAAGAGCAATATTTACAGATGGCAAATCTAACCGTATAATGATAGAGATTAGAACTCCTAAAAAATTTGAATCTTATTACATCAGTGTCAGGATTTTTAGGAGAAATTAAAAGTCAACATATACATCCAGGAGACCCAGATTATTAAATAGCTCCCTATACTGATTAAATCAATCATCGACAACTGCCAATTCCTTAATATCGATTATTTATTTGACAAAATACTGGTAAAAAAAGAGATTTAAATTGTTTTAAATTTATTTTCACCCTTCAAAATATATATTTTTTTATTTAAATAATATTCATTTTAATATAAATAAATCTTATTGCATGAATATACAGTATAATGTTTTTATTACCGTACTTTATGCATTTTAAACAAATTAAAAACTGTTTTTATTAAAAGTGCAATACCTAAATTTCAAAATGTGATTTTTTATCGGTTCTTTTTTTACTAGTCACAAATTGCAAAATTGAAATTGAAGTGATAATATAGCAGCAGTAATATTCGAGTAGTTGTGCACTGTTGGCATTGCTTATGACATTTTTGGAACTGCTAACGTACATTTAACAAATCTTTGTATATAAAAATTAAGAAACATAAAAATGAGAAATGAGCCCTTAAAGCTGGTAAAGACACCGGTTGTCTCAAAATTAAGGGAAAAAAAATTTGGTGGCGTGGGAAAACATATTTGCATTATTGTGCGGTGATGGTATTGTTTTGACACTTATCATATAACTGTTAAATTTCTATATGATTTAAATTTTGAAAAACTCACTTAGCTTTTTGGTATATTCTTAAACGTTTTTAAAATTATTAAGTTTGATTATACAGCAGGAAAAAATACATCCTAGTAGTTCAGCATCCGTTTCCTTACAAAAACGATAATAAAACGATAAAAAAAAATCGAGAAGAGAATTCATATTTAAATAAATTGATAAATTTGAATCATTATGTCATTAACCTTGACTATTGCTGAATATATAATTTAAATTAAACAAAAAGTGTGAAATCTATGCAAACAATAACAGTTTTAATATATGTGATAAAGGATAAGATTTTATACCAGTAACTGGAAATATAAAAATTGTCTCATGAATTTTTGAAAAAAGAAAAAAATATTTTATAAGACACTTTCGAAAACTACATGTATTCCACCATTTTTAAATTAATTAGTAAAGATACAGGGTAAGTAACAAAAACTTAATTATTTTCTTAGGGAACAGATAAACTTATGAGTAATGAGAATGACGATAGTACTTTATTTTTGACATTAACAAAACCTAAATAGAAACTATATTTACTGGTTTAATTTTTGCTAATTTCAAAAACTTGTAGATAAATTACAAATTATTTCACACATACATACAGAGATTTATATTAGTTTTTGAAATATGTTGCGTGTAATTGGCCTGGATATCTAGTTTTATCCGAGACATTGCCAAATTTATTATTTTAACATCAATTAAAAAAAATCCAAGATAAAGTAAAGCTTTAGATGCACAATTATTTTTTAATTTTAACAGATACCTAAAGGTTGTAAGTTTTATCTATCCAACGATGAAAAATGGTGATTCAACAGGATGTTTAGGATACTTAATTATTTTTTTGGTAATTCACATGTTTTTAAAACGTCATCTCATATTGCTTGTCATAGTTTTAAATGACATAGGTCGGTAAACATTCCTAATTTAGGCGCGAGAATATTTTCGCATGCAAACTTGTAAAAAGTGACAAATAAATTAATGTCCATGCAGAACTCACATTAGAAATTTCAGCAGACGGTTCAAGAAGAGAGTAGGCTGACCTGCAGAGTTTAAAAAATCCCAAAAAGTCAAAAAACAGTTTGCACAACAAGCTTTCAAAAACTACCGGCTCCCGTCAAAGAGGATCGCACCACGTTTTCCCTCCACTGGCGCGCGGCCTGGGCAATTTTCCAGCAGATGTTCAAATACGCCTACGCAGTGTCGTCGTCGTGCGAAAGTGGATTTTTTTTAGATTCCGACAAATTTCCAAGAGAGAGAGTGGATGTGTGTGCGCGCCTCGAAACAGACACAACGTTTCTGAGAAAGCTTCGGCGGGCAAGCTAAGCGGTCAGGCGATAGCAAGGGACTGGCGGCCGCGAGAGAAGCGCGGCGCGTCGAGGCGCGGGGCGCAGAGAGACGCGGGGGCAGGGGGCGGTGGGCGCTGCGCGGGCGCGCACCCCTAGCGCCGCCGGGCCGCCTAATTACGTAAGCCCAGGCGGCGGCGGGGAGACGCCACCACCGCCGGGAAGACGCCGCGACACGCACTCACGGGGCTGCCCACAGCCACCCGCCAAAGCTGCGGTCACTTCTTGCAAGAAGTCTTGTGGAATTGTCTGAAAGTCGTTAATGTTAAAATAGAAAAAATAAAATGTAATTATTTCGATTAAGTTGAATCTAGAAAAAGGACGAAAATTCATTACATACTCCTTATTTCGAGATCGTAGAACATGATTCTGGCATTGACATTCCACAATTTTCCCAAGAAACATGAAAAAAAAACACCATTCAATTTTTATTTCTTGAAACCGCACTTTTGTAATTATTATTGATAATACTAATTAAAACACATTGTGTGTGATATATTTAAACTATTTTCGAACAAATTTTAGCAAACAAATTAAGACAAACCTGTATTTTCTACGAAAAAGCAAAAATAAGTTTCATAAGCTTCGTCGATTCTTTTACTATTTAGAAAACTAAATATTTGTTACGGCGTTGCCAGTTGTAAAATATTTTCATGTCATACACATATTCTTAAAAAAAAATTATAAAATTTGTATTCATCTCAGTCAACAAGATATTTAAATTATTTTAGCATGAAAAAAAACTGCAAAATTAATTCTAACCAACTAAAAATTTTGGTTAGTTCTGGTTATTTCTGGATAGTCCAGGTTTGGCTTGGTTTCAGTAACTTCAGAAAACTGAAGTAATTAAAACTGAAACTAATCCGAACTGTCACAAATATATTATTTATAAATTCTATTGTTCACCATCGAATTTGTCATTAGGAAAGAAGCTTAGAACCGAATTTTCTACAAAATTCTAGAACATTATATTTAAGAACTGGAAGAGATAGCGAGAAGCTAACTTCACTATTCAATATTCTAGAAATTTTTATGCTAAATATTAAACAGCTGAAATGAAGCGAATATATAAAACACATTTTGGATATTGTACAAACGACAGTTTGAAACTGCCGCTAGTGCAAATAACTGGAATTACGAAGAGATGGCTACTGCATTAGTAATCGCACTCCGTGGATCAGCACTGGAGTTATTGCAAACATTTCCTATAACCCAACAAAAAGACTATAAAATTCTTAGTGCTGCACTAGAAAGAAGATTTGGAGATCAGCATCGGCGCCATTTACATCAGTCACAGCTGAAATCAAGACACCAGAGAAATGGAAAAAGTTTGCAAGAATTTGAAATAGATGTCAGACGCCTTGTGTATCTAGCTTACCCAGGAGCTCCAGAAGAATTCCGAAAAGAGCTCAATATCCTATTGATGAAATCAGGGATCAAGAAATACAGTTTATATTGCGTATAAGCAAGCATAGTTATTGTAGTGAAGCACTGGATAGAGTTTTCGCAACTTCAACTTAAAGGAAAAGTCAATGCTACTCCTATTATCATAACTGTTGATAGTGGTACTGCAGTATCTCTGATGAAGTCAAGCCTTGTTGATAAATTTATAGTTCTACCATTGTCTAAAAAAGTAATATTGAGAACTGTCACTGAAGAAGCAGCTGATATGATTGGAGAAATGCAAGTTGAGCTTCAACTTGGAAGTCTAAAAATGAACCCATTTGGTAATAGTTGCCGACATAGAAGATGAGTTTATACTGAGAATAGACCTAATTCGTCAACATGGATTTTCCTTCGACAATAAGCTTAACATTATAAAGTTTGACACCGAAGAATTTATTCTGTGTTAGAACCGTGATGGCGAAACAATCAGAGGCATTGCTGAACAAACAACCAGAATAAGGGGAAGCATTTACGTAAGACTAGACGGGAGTTCTGGAAGCAACATCGGATTAGCTCAAAATTCTAACAATTCCTGTAAATACCTGGTACCGAAGGCATTAGTCAATAACATCAAGGCAAACTTGGCAGGCTTGCAGCAAGGTAAAAGAGTTAGATTATGGAATCCACAGAGTAAGAAAAGCAAATCGCCTAATTCCATCATGGGAAGCACCATATACTGTTCTGAAAAGATTCGATGACGTTGTTTATAGAATCCAGTGACGTTCCGAGACCAAAATGAAAGTAGTACATCTACACAGGTTGAAGCCATACCATGTAGATATGGAAGCTTATCAGGACGACCAGAATTAGGAGAGGGGCAATGTTACGAACGACTAGAAGAAACTTTATTGATACGCCCTCGTATTCCGATGTGATGAGTCATCTTTATTATAATGTACCGAAAGGAATCGTCTATCGATGAATCATGTTTCTAGATAGATCTCAACTTTTATGTTCTAGATTTATATAGGAATATAAATAGAGATAGGATAAGCGTAATATAGTTACTCGTATAGTTGTGTAGTTAGGATGTGTATAGTGGTATTTGAATAGTGAAGATTAAGTAGTAGTAATAAGAGAGTTGTGATAATATAAGTATTGGAAGTATTAGCGAAAAGTGTTATGTTTTATTCTGCGGACCCAGTGAACGATTTTAAAGAGAAAAAACCGTAACAATATTCTTAAACCAGCAGACATAAGCGAGTCTATTTTTCTGAATTCGAAGCCCTTGAGGGAATCCCCTCGAATCCGTGACTGTCCTAACCTAAACAATAACCAGTTAAAACGAAAGAAGAGATCTTTAAACGTATTATTTTTATTTCTTAACTATAAAATATTAAGATAATAAATTTTCGGTTTTGAAAAAAAATTGGGAATACACATTCTAATCTACAATTTCAGTGTTTGGACAATTTCAAAACTATAAATAAATAATACTCAAAAACTCGTATATATAAGTTGAAGTTTGATTACCATCATCACTTCGCATGGTGCATTCATCAAAATTCACACTCCTAGAATAGGGCGACAATTGTTAGTAGCAGAAGCTGAAATGTACTCCGTTAATAAGGAAATGAAAAATATTATATGATATATTTAATATCATTTCTAAAGACCTACAGTCCAGGGTGAGTCAACGATTGGATGAAGTAGGTTTGTGCCTTTTCGGTGAAATTAACAAAGAAACTATATTTATTGTTTGATACAGTTTATTTTTACGCAGATTTTAAAAATATTTAGGACTCTACAGGGTGAGCCAAAAAACTAGGACAGCATAAAGTTGTGTTTTTTAAAATAGAATACCCTATATACGAATCGTATTTTCGATTTAGCTTATAATTTTAAATCTTTTTTATTAAGGGTTTACTATAACAAAACTTTATAGTTTCTGAGATAATTAAGTTTAAAGAAAAAAAGTCACATTTTCAAGCATCAATTCAATCCTAAATAACGTTTTCAATTTTGTGACAAATATATTCAAATTTGGAATTTAGCAAGGCCAAGGACAAGTTAACATAATTTTTACCTAATATTTGCAATAAAAGCTACAGGGTGTTGAACACATCGGCTCAAATTTGAACAAGTTTAAATGAATAAATATCTTTTTTTTTAAATGGTACACCCTGTATATTTTCATGCTATTTAATAGAGTAATAAAAACCCTAAAAGTTTTGTTCAATATATCCTATACCTATTTATAATAGTTTTTGAGATATTTCAGTTTTTCTTATTTTCCATACTTTTTTACAGAAATAGTCTTCATTATCATAGTAGCCATGGCAAAAACAATGTAAAAGAACATTTTTCTGTGTGTCAAATTTATAACCGCAATCGCTTCTTTTGGTTTTTATGTAGTGTAGTTTGGTTTTTTTTGCATTCATGTTATATTGTAAAATGAATTTTCCGAAGAATGAGTTAATAGATATGATTTATACAATAGGAGAGGCTCAAAAAAATTGCCTTCTTGCTCAAAGAATTTACAAAATGAAGTATCCTGATCGACGCCAGCCTAATACCCATACTTTTCAAAACCTAATGCAAAGATTTGATTCTTCTGGTACTGTTGATTATCCAAAACGTAAAGTGGTCAACAAACCAGTAACTAATGAAGAAAAAGAACTACAAGTATTGTTAAATGTTCAGGAAAATCCTTATATTGGTAGCCGTCAGTTAGCAGCATTATGTGAAACATCACAATCCACCGCTAATCGTACTACCAAGAAGTATATGTATCATCCATATCACATGGAATTACACCAAGAATTGCATGAACAGGATTTTGAAAGTCGTGTAAACTTTTGTCGTACAATAAATGCGGAGATTCAATTAAATCCAAATTTATTATGCAAGGTAATGTTTAGTGATGAAGCTGGTTTTAGAAGTAACGGTGCCGTAAATAGACGCAACATGCATTATTATGCGACAGAAAACCCATTTTGGATTAGAGAGGTGCAACATCAAAACCACTGGTCATTAAATGTTTAGTGTGGTATTCATCATAATCGAATTATTGGACCCCACTTTTTTAATGAACCACTAAATGGCCATAGTTACCTGAACTTTATACAAGAAGAACCACCCCAACTGCTTCAAGGTCTCGATAGGGATGAGCTCGACAGTATGTGGTTCCAGCACGATGGTGCGCCTCCGCATTACCATCGCGAAGTTCGTGCGTTTTTGGACCAACGATATCCGCAAAAATGGATTGGACGTGGAGGTTTCATTGAGTGGCCACCAAGGTCTTGCGACATCACCCCATTAGATTTCTTCCTATGGGGTTATATTAAAAATAAGGTGTATGTTAATCCACCAACAACAGTGGAAGATATGCGAAACAGGATTAGGGATACCTGTAGAACAATAACGCCACTAATTTCGTCCAGGGTCCGAGAAAATCTGCAAAAAAGACTAAATTTGTGCATTGCACAAGAGGGTCGTTTATTCGAACACTTATTAAAAAGAAATAATTAATCTCAGTATTTAATAGGTAATTTTTTTGTTTCAATTAAGTATAAAAGTAAATATATATTTGCCTTGTCGTTATTGTTGTGTTAATTTTTTCACATTATGTTTAATTAAACTATTGCCGTTGTAATATAACTAATAATGTATTTCATCATATTTAACCACATTCTGTTTGTTTCTGCAGTTTCTTTTTATTATTTTACATGGCTACAATGATAATGAAGACTATTTCTGTAAAAAAGTATGGAAAATAAGAAAAACTGAAATATCTCAAAAACTATTATAAATAGGTATAGGATATATTAAACAAAACTTTTAGGGTTTTTATTACTCTATTAAATAACATGAAAATATACAGGGTGTACCATTTAAAAAAAAAGATATTTATTCATTTAAACTTGTTCAAATTTGAGCCGATGTGTTCAACACCCTGTAGCTTTTATTGCAAATATTAGGTAAAAATTATGTTAACTTGTCCTTGGCCTTGCTAAATTCCAAATTTGAATATATTTGTCACAAAATTGAAAACGTTATTTAGGATTGAATTGATACTTGAAAATGTGACTTTTTTTCTTTAAACTTAATTATCTCAGAAACTATAAAGTTTTGTTATAGTAAACCCTTAATAAAAAAGATTTAAAATTATAAGCTAAATCGAAAATACGATTCGTATATAGGGTGTTCTATTTAAAAAAATACAACTTTATGCTGTCCTAGTTTTTTGGCTCACCCTGTAGAGTCCTAAATATTTTTAAAATCTGCGTAAAAATAAACTGTATCAAACAATAAATATAGTTTCTTTGTTAATTTCACCGAAAAGGCACAAACCTACTTCATCCAATCGTTGAATCACCCTGTACACATTCGACCGAATAAACAAAAAAAAAACGAAATTCAACAGTTTGTGTTTATATCTCAGACGTAAGCTATTCATAATAATTTCCGTTGCCAGTATTTTTAGTAAGAGCAATTATAACAAATTATTTCAGATTTTTAAAATTTACCGTTGCAAAATTAGACAGTGAATCATTTAAAAAACCACTTTAGACGCTCATATTTCGAGATACAAGCGACTAAATAAAAAATCTGTGTTTTGTGACGTATCAAATAGGATTAACGAAAATTTTTTTCATCCCTAATTTTCATACAGGAGAAGTTATTCCATTTTTTTTTCAATTTTGCCTCAGGTCTGTTTTTGGATTAATGGAAATCATGCGATTGCAAAATTTCACTAAAAAACTTAGAACCCCAAAAGCGTTGAGTGACCTAATTGAAATTATAGAATCTAAAAATCACGATGAGAAAAATATTTAAATTATCGTGTATAGTAGTAATATTTTTTATTAAAGAAAAAACACCATAAAAACTTTGGTATAAAATAAAGCCCGTACATCATAAAAATATATTTATAATTTTCAGATGGTAATCAAAAAATAAAGTTACAGACATGGGGAGTTTATGAAATAGCGAGATATGCTTTAAATGGATCTGTCATGTCACTTTTAAGACTCGAGACGAAACGATGTTAAAGATCTTATCAGCAGTTAAATTCTAATTAGAAGATGCCTTACATGTCCAAGTACCATCTGGCTGCATTTTGAATGAAGGTTTAATACTGTTTACACACGTTTAAAGATTGTGTTATGGATAAAACGCCTCAAGAAAATTGGTTGGATGTTTTAAAATAAGGTGTGTTTTAGACGAGTAGTCGTTTCCTTATAGCGAATTATATTTCTGATAATACAGTGTTAGTATAAATCTTTATTATTAAAAATAACATAATATTATTTTTTCGTACAAATAGGAAAATAAAGTTATTTTATTAATAGACTTTTTATCTGTTTTTTAAGCACTATATAAAGAAAAGCTCCACTGATGCCAAGATAATTAGAACCATCACTAGAAAAATATTTTGAATGGTAAAGCCATATCTCTGTCCACAATAAAATTGTGTAGAGAGAGTCAACGATTGAATGGAAGTTCTTGACTTGTAAGTAAGATTCAACTATAAAATATACTAACTACAATATTGTTATGGTTTTCTTTCTTTAAAATCGCTCACTGGGTCTGAAGAATTAAACACACTTTTCACTGACTTACTTCCAATACTGTATTAACTACTTAAATCACAACTATCTAATTACTACTTCTTAATAATCTTCACTATTTAACTATCTTAAAACTCATCCTTTCCCATTATATACCTATAGAACCTCCTAGAAATAACAGGAAATAAACTAGCATTAAAGTTGAGAACTATCAAGAAATATGACTCATCGATATAATACTCCTTTCGATACATTATAGTAAAGATGATTCATCGCGTCGAAATATTATTTTGTAACACAAGGGCGTATTAAAAAGTTATTTTAGTCTTTCGTTACAATATAAAACTATTAAATTTACACATTTTAAAAATATTTGAGTGCTTTTTAAAATAAGAAAAGCAAAAAATTTTATCAGCCACATTCACTAAGAAGATTTAAGATCTAGTTACCATGAAATTTAAATCTTATAGTAGACCAATTTTGTTTTGCTTACGATCTGGTCATAATTTATATTACATATGTCAACAACTAAATTATATAGGGATATTAAGGATAAGAACCTGGCAGTAAAGCCTTCAAATATGTAAGAGAAATAGTTGTATCTCGAGAATAAAAAAGTTCTCCATTTTTGCCGGTTCAATAATAAAACAAAATTTTTTTTTGTACTTGTATTTTTAGGGTTTAAAACTTACTTGGCTTATTGTTGCTCTTGTCAGTTTAAGCCATCTGCTGTCAATTTAGGATGGTTTTAAATTTGAGCCACGTTAGTGAATCCGGCTGTAGAAGTTTTTAAATAACGAAGTCTATAGAAATAAAGTCGCATTGTCTACCACCTTGCGTGAAAAAAGTAGTAATATTTGAAATGATTTATGCCATAATGATCGTAGACCGCGGATCCTATATATATATATATATATATATATATATATATATATATATATATATATATATATAAGAAAGTTGGCTCAAGCTTAGAAGGAGACAGAGCGTTCTCGATAATAAGTACTCCTCTTTCTAATCGTGTAGCTAAAAACGATACTTCAAACGTCATGGATACCCCTGTGGCCGAAATTAGAAAGAGAGGTACTCATCGAAAAAGCCCAATCTCTTTCTAAGCATGAATCAACTGTCTTCTATAGGATCTGCAGTCTATGTTAAGTACTATTAATTTCTTATGTCTATGGGCTTTATAAAGACAGCCTAAACAATATGTCATACGAGAGTTACAATATATAAGAGTAAGAAGTGGCTGAACTACCGTATAATAATGATAATCCAAGTTATCAAAATAGAAACTAATATTGAGATGCCAGATCGCCGAAAAGTTATATAAAATATAACGTCTATACAAATTATATAAAAAGAACTGTAATATAATTTATTTATAGACCAAATAACGTGTATAACAGAAAAACTGAATTTTAAAATATCACACCTGCAGTTTACAACAGTGATTAATGAAACAAATTGTCATATAATAGCTGTTTTGCAGATTACAACGAACTTGAGAAGTGTGGCACAAATTTAAAACATTCTTCATCCACTCTTTAATTGTTTTTGTAGTATGTAAAATCTCCACTTATCAGTTCCTGAACTAAACTTTAATAGATTTCTTTTAAATCGCGTCTTGCCACATACGTCGTCTTTTTTTGGCAAGAAACATATTGTTACTATAGTACTTATACAAGCAAAAATATGTTCTTTTTCCATTTCAGCTCTTTTTTTCCTAGGACATTTCAGATAAATTAAGAAATATATGACAAATATTTTCTTTCTGGCTTAGCAGTTTAAATTTAAGATTTAACGCATTAAACATCAAAGGAAATGTAATAAAATATACTGGCCTAAGCCCACTAGCAATGAAGAATAACATGTTATCATAAAATATGAAACTTTTTAAGAGAAAAGGGACATTTTTAGTTACCACTAAAAATAAAGTATATTTTTTTAATAAACAACGCCATTAATATAGATTAATTATTTCTTTTCCGTAACTATAATTGTATTACTGCTTAAATCTTCTTCTTCTTCTTCTTCTTATTTTAAGACAGCGTCCTGTTGTTTCATAGTTGTAGCCTAAGTTGTGACTCTGATGACCAGCTTTCATACCAGCGTTTGGCCAGTCTTCCGGTAGGTCTGTAGGGTTCGGTTTTTCCTCTTTGGCAAGTTTTGCAAGTCGATTATCAGCCATTCTATCAACGTGGTCTCTCCGTGCTCTTCTGTTTGCTCCAGACCATTTTACTACATCCTGAATATCACATAGGGACCTAATATCACTATGTCTCATTATATCCATACTCCTTCTTAAATGAACACAATAATTATTCTAATATATCTTCTCCAAGGAATTTTTCAATTTTCTTTTTAAAATGATGTCGACCAGTTAAGTCCCTTCAAATTACTATCCAAGAAAGTTGTGAATTATAGGGACCGACTAGCTCTGAAACTCATGACTTCATTTTTTACACCCTATATGATAAGAACTTTTTACAACATTTTTTACATACCTTTAACTATTGACTAAAAATTAAGTATTCTTCATACATTCATGTCCCTAATCCTAACCGTTTCCGAGAAATACGTCATGTTATTTACATCATGTACTTGGCGTATTTCGATAAAAGATACATCTTTGTTCCTATCAAATGTTTAAGCTTCAACCTTATGATAAAAAAAATTCGATCCAAAATTTTACCTCTTTACTTAAAAACCTGTATTTTTGTGAACTGCAGTTCGACCTAGGGTTTCCAATATATGCGTTTTATTTCATCGGCACCAAAAACGAAGTTTATTGAGTGTGCTGATATGCATCTTCTGTATGGTTTTGCAACTTACAATGCTTTGAAAGCCAGAAGGTTATATCACGACAGATATCCTAATCCTACCCTTGTCGATCCGAAAACATTTCAACGAGTCGACCAACGTCAAAGGGAAAATGGTGGGCGATTTCATTTAATAAGGTAATATTATTAAATTTCTCCATAATTTTAGGAAATTTTTGGAAAAGGAGTAATGATGCTGATCAGGGAAGAACAGTACGTACGCCGCAATTAAAGGAAAATATATTAAATGACACTATTTCAACAAGCATTAGAAAATTATTAGCGCATTTTAATAAGTCGAAAACAATATTACATGAAGTTCTTCAAGAATAGCTGTTATATCCATATCATTTGAAAAAAGTGTGTAAGTAAACTGATTCCTGAAGATTTTCCCCGTAGAATGCAGTTTGCAAATTGGCTATTGGACCAGCAACGAAATAATGTAAACTTCATTAACACTATTCTATTCACGGATGAAGTAGGGTTTACCAAAAATGGTATCATAAATTTACACAACTCATATGTATGGGCTGATGAAAATCCTCATACAACTATTCTTTCGCATCATCAGCATCAATTCCAATCAACTAATGTCTGGGCAGAAATCAGTAGCAAATTTTTGATTGGACCATTCATATTGTCGACACAACTGGATGGGGCACTTATCACTTTAAACCCACCGAAACATATACTACATGCACCAGGGGGCTCCACCTCACTTTAGCATTTCTGTGCGGGAGCACCTGAATAACATCTATCCAAACCATTGTATAGGTAGAGGAGGACCTATTGCCTGGTCTCCTCGATCTTCCTACCTAACGCCATTGGATTTTTACCTGTGGAGACACCTCAAAACCTTGGTATATTCCACTCCGGTCAATAGTAGGGTAGAACTTCTACAGAGGATCACGTTTCACGGTAATCAAATAAAGAACAATGCTGAGTTAATGTGGCGAGTACAGCAGTACTTAATTCGTCGTGGCCGCAAGTGTATCAGACTTCACGGAACCCATACTCAACCCCCTTACGAAGTTCTTAGCTAAACATTAAGTTTAACTTTCTATTGAAACTCTGGTGACGGGAAAGTTCCTCTTTTTCATATTTACCCTGACTAATCATGCAAAATAAAATGACGTTTTTTCGAAAACGGCGAGGATTAGCGACAACAATGAAGAGTACTTTGAAGGGTCTTACCTAGAACACATCATATTAAAAAAATTGAAATATACCAGATGATTCAATAAATATGTGTAAAATCTTGATTCCATTATCTCCGACGGAGAGGTCTATATGAGAAAGGTTTATGTGAACTTGTAGTATTCGTTTCAAGTGTTTTTTTTCGGATACCCTGTATATGGCATAAGTAAAGTTTTAGCAAGATGGAAATCATGATTATTGAATACAAATTGAACACAACATCAAAAATAAATTTAGAATTCATGGAATAAGTACATAGAAGTTCTCTGTCTCCAAAAAACGATATATTTTAGCTGAGAAACCTACTCTAATATACTAACAAAATTACGATCAACGACGGCCTGGCTTATGATACAACAATATTATCTTTCTTCTCTCAATAATGTGCCTAACGCAGTTTAAATTCGATCCATTCTCCGTAAGTTTCATTTCTTTGAGTTGGATCTCCCACCCACATTTGTGTTCGTGTACTTTCTTTTATTGAAAAACTTATGCTGAAGGCCAGGAGGAATCTTTTTTCTGGATAGCACAGGTGGCGCAAAGCGTCTAGGTAAGGAAGCTGATGTTAAAAAATAATTTATCATTTGCAAAAATTCACCTCAAAATTAGCAGGGTTCTTTAACACACATCGTAAATTATTAAGAATAGTATTTAAAAATAACATGCCACCGTTACAAATCAGTCTGGATACAACTTAAAAAAAAAAAAGGCAAATTGGAACGTTTCTTTATGGACCATAAAAACGAATATGCTCATTTACTCAGCCACACCTTGATCAATCAAACCTAAAAGCTATTGACATTCCTAAGGTAAACGGAAAAATTCAATTCGGGCTTTCTTTTATCGGCGCTGACCCAATATTGGATAAACGCTTGATAAGACTAAACCCCCAATATTCGAAACATTTTAGGGATTTCATCCGCGTGTAGTTTTCCCAGGTCTGCAAGTTAACCTAATCCCGAATCAAAATACAGCCGCAATTCAGTCCAGAAAAAAGAAAATACAAAAGTGGAAAACCAAAAACAGGCTAACCGGGTTTTCAATATAATCGTCCCGTTCGTTTAGAAACATGAAGGCTATACGTCGATAAAATAAAACTCTACCATATCGTGTCTGTCTGTGTTATTCAATTTTGCAAAACTATGCTGAAAATAATGAAGAAATAGATTAAATATACTTGTTAGAATTCAATGTATAAAACAATCAAAACATTTTTTACTCTGAGATTTACAACAAATTTTCTTTAGTCTCAAATGTAGTACGAGGAATACTAAAGAAAAAATCTATACTCTATTCAAGAACTAGAGAGAGTAATAAAATTGCCTCCGAAACCTCGGACGTACCTGCTCCAGTGTCGCAGGTAACTGAGGACTGCCATAAATCTAATTAAATTTAAATATTATAACCTTTCATAAATTTGCTGCAACAATAAATTGCTCACAGTTCAGATTAATTTCTGTCACTGAGCAGAGTACATTTTACAGTGTAACCTTAACGATTTATCTTGTTTGTGTTTGTTTTTATATATTATATGAGATAAGTGAGATACCCGAAAGATGTGGCTTCCACCTCTAAATTTATTCCAAAATCGTTAAAACCGGGGCATTTTTCCCTCAAGGAAAAACTTATTACGATGAATGTGTACGATACCTGAACACATCAATATCCGGATAATAATGTTAAAAGCTCTGTTGAGATATGTGAAGGAGTTGGAAAATCTACTGTTTACCGAATGCTGAAGGAGAAAAAGACGACTACTATTGTTAGTGCACCCAAGCCACATTTGGTCACAGGAATACGAAAAACCTCATTGAAAACTGCAATGGGAAGCATTTTATTATGAGAAGCAGGTCCCAACCGTCGACAAGATTCTAACTAAAATTGATGAATATCGGGATTTACCTGAAATTAGAAGAACTGAGCTATGGAAATTCCTCAGAGAACTAAATTTTTGCTAGATAAGAAATTTATTCTTTTAGATCGTCTGGAAACTGTTCGTTGGAGAATGAAATATCTCCGAACAATTAAGCATCGAGAAGATGTAAAAGATATTTATTATTTAGAGGAAAATGGTGGAATGAAGGACATATTGTACCGAAAGTATGGCAAGTTAAAAGTGTTCAGAGCTACCGACAAGCCTCATTGGAAGGTTGGTCTACTGAACTAAAACAACCTATACGAAAAGGCCGCAGGCTCATAATTACATACATCGGTAGTTCCAAAGGTTTTGTTAAGGGTTTTATTAACTTTTCTGTCAAATAGGACCGAAAATTATCACGAGGATATGAACGGGAATGTCTTCGAGGAGTATTTTCAACAAATGTTGGATCTTCTACCAAAGGAATCATTAATAGTTTTGAATAACGCCCCGTACCACTCGCGTAAAAGTGAAAAATTCCCAACAAGTGCATCGAAAAAAGATGAGATAAAACAATAACTTTGCTTTCGAAGAATTTCGGTCATTTTGTTACAACTGACATAGTCAAAAGAGAGTTTTTAGATATAGCAAATGGGCATAAAAATAAGTACAATAAATATATAATTAATGAAATGACTGCATAAAAAGAAATATCTGTTCTTCGTCTTCTACTGTACCATACTAAGCTAAACTTAATTGAGCTGATATGGGCTCAAGGAAAAAGTTTCTAGGAATCACATAAATTACAAAAATTTAACTGAACTTTTGAACAATTCTTTGAATAAAGTTGCTACGGAAAATTGGAAAAAATGTGTGGACCATATAATAAAAGAAGAGAACAAAATGTGGAAACTCGATCACATGATCGATAAGATAGCGGCACCAATTATAATTAATTTGATTATGACTTAGATACGTAATGTTTACCAGTGTAAACACAATTTATTATTTAATTTTTTTTGTTGTATTTTATTGATTAATGCTGTTAACAATTTACTTATTTTTATTTTAGTGTGTCTCATTCTTTAATTTTATATATATTTTACTCCAATTAGCCGTAGTTTTTTTATTATTTTATTTTTGTATTGTGTCGTTTTCTCGAGAGTGTAGAATTAATTGTTTCATTTTTAGAGCTATCGGATTTCCGTATAATTAAAGTAAATTAAATTAAGATGTCAGTGTAATAGAAATAAAAATAAATAAGTCGAATTTTAACTATAACATGTAAAAATTAATTACATTTCAATCCCGTTTTAGTGTTTAATTATAATTCTGCAGATGGTTTAAAAAATAAATAAACCGAAACGTTCAATATCCTACAAATGTTATAATTAACCATATTTTGTAATGTATGTGAATTATTGAGAACTCATAAGAATAAAATAATATTAATATAATATCTTACTTCTATTTTGAACTTATGACCGAAATAATATCATATGCAATAAATTCTTTGTAAAAAAATAAATTTCCTTCCGACGCCTATGACAATGATTAAAATCCCTTTTAACATCTTACACTTCCAAATATTTATTTTTATCCAACCCAAATGGCCCATTATTATAGATCGATAATTTTGATTATAATATTTCTAATCCAGTCACATAAAAAATATATGTGTCTAACCGATTTTGCCAAAGATACCGGACTAAAGAACACAGGTAGTTTGCGAGGAAAAAAAGGGTAAAAATGATTTGTTACTCTCTCTAGTTCTTAAATAGACTATAGCTAGCAATCAAGAAACAACTGATTGTGCGTTGCCTATACCTAAAGTCCTTCATTTCTGTCAGTGACTAGTCGCTCACATATAGAGTGCCCCGGGTTGTGCGTCGTCAGAGGAATCAATTCCAGTGGCGTGCGCATTTCAGAAAATAATAAGTGATAAAATTTCGTGGACATATCAATGTATCATTTTAAGTTAAATTTATTTCCTCACATTTTAATCAACTCTTAAATTTTTTTTCCTGGAGACTAAACCTTGCATAGGCACCTGCACAAAGTGTGAAAGGTAATGTCGGATTCTTATCCACTGAAACCAGTACACCTAATAACAAGTCTGTACCATGAAAAATTATAAAATTATTCTAATTGTTTATAAGCAAAAAAAAAACACCTCTTCTTCAACCCACTTTTTTAACAACAATTTTTTCTAATAAATATATTATTTTTTTAACTTTGTAGTTTGACCTTTCAGGAATACATTTCACTTTTAAAGATGTCTCAAGAAGCATTATTTTCTTAGCAACAATTGTTTAAACTTTTGGTGCTTTTAATAAACAATTGACATTACTCATAAACTATTCAACCGATCTGACTGAACTTTCACACATTTATAAAGACCTGTAATGGCCTCATCATCAAGGTGTTATATGTAACTTTCGGGTATTATTGTAAAAGTTATTCACATTTACAAAATTAAGCAAAAAAGAGGTTTTTCCCCTTTATCTCGATAAATTAGTTATCGATTTTGGCGCAGAAAACATGAAATAAAAGACATAAATGAAAGACAAATAATAAAAGACATAAAAAAGACATAAATAAAGACAGTGCATCTTATTTACTTCTGGAAAAAAGTCAATGCAAGAAAGCGAAAACTAGAGTAAATATTGCTAAGAAAAGAAAACACGAAAAAGGTAAAGGATATATCACAACAGTAAAACTGTTACCAAAGACAATATTCGAGAAAATTCTCGAAAGAAGTCCAATAAGTCCAATCCACCACGATTGATGTATGTAACACGTAGGAATACAGGAAAATAGTAAGCAGAGATGAAGATGAAGGATACGGATATATAAAAAAGTTAATGAAAGTTAATTGAAATTCAAGGTAAAAGCGATCCTTCAAATAAAACTCAACAAAGACAGGATGAATTCGAGACCTTTTATATTACCGAGACTGACATTCAACAAGTTATTACAAAATTTAACAATAAAATATATCAGAAAATGATTTTTTGTTACTTTAATTTTAAAAACCCAATTAGAGACCAGCGAAACACAATGGTAACATTTTCTGGCTGAAATCCCTATTTTATTACATACATCCGATACTAAAACAAATAAAGTTCTCCATAATCCTATTTATATAAAACCAAATTTAAAATTTAATACATAGAAGCTTTTTATACATCCAATTTAAATGAACAGTAAAATAAATACTTCCCGAATTTAAATCAAAATTTTGAATGCCGAACACGATTTTTACATGCATTTATTTCAATTATCACTTGAACAAAATGATAATGAATATAAATTCTTTAGCAGATTACATATAAATTTTATATATTTTGGCTTTTATTTGCTTAATAAAGATTTGGTTCGAATATACTTTATAAAATATAAATTATTTAATAGAAGTTTTATAAAATATTTACGCGCAATGATCATTAAATGTAAATTTTTTTTTTAATTAATTCACAAATTGGAAACATCTTACTGATATGGCCAACCTTCTTGAGATTTGCGTACAACACTGATGTTTATGGTAATATTTGTTTATTTTCCACAACACCGCTTATCCGTCGATTCAACAACTTACAACTTTTCACCCTTATTGGGGTTGAATATCAGAATATGCGGAAACATACGAGATTGTAGATTTTGAGTGGGTCGTTAAGGCTTTCTTTGCGTCTCTACAGCAGTTCGACCTATAAGACTTTTTGTACATTATCCTGATCCAGGCGCGGATCCAGGGGGCGGGGGGGGGGCGGGGCGATCCCCCCCCAAGAGCTTGGAGCTCAGAAAAATAGACCCGATTTTGCCTCTTATACTGTAGTTTATTCTAGAACTAGAGAGAGTAATAAATCATTTTTTTCTTCGAAAATTACCTGGGTTCTTTAGTCCTGTTTTTGGCAAAATCTGTTCGACACATATATTTTTCATAGGAATGGGTTAGAAATTTTATAATCAAAAATACCGCTCTATAATAATAGACTATTTGGGTTGGATAACAATAGATATTTGGAAGTATCAAGTGTTAAAAAGGATTTTAATCCTTGTCATAGGCGTCGGAAGGAGGTTTATTTTATCACTGAATATTTATGGCATAGAATATTATTTCGGTAACAAACTTAAAATAGAAAACTTTTATTAGTATTATTTTATTTCTTATGATTTCTTAATAATTCACATACATTACAAAATGTAGATAATTTTGACATATTTGACACAAATCACAACTGTAACCGTTTTAGGCACATTCAGATTAAAACGTAGCCTTATTCTCTTAAAAAATTCTAAGTTATAATTTCTTCTTCTTCTTCATGTGCCATCTCCGTTTCGAAGTTTGGCTATCATCATAGCTATTCGGATCTTAGACACAGCTGCGCGAAACAGTTGATTGGAGTTACATCCAAACCACTCTCTTAAGTTTCGTAGCCATGACATTCTTCTTCTCCCGATACTCCGTTTTCCCACAATTTTTCCTTGAATTATATTTTGCAGGAGTTGGTATTTATTTCCACGCATGATGTGGCCAAAATACTGCAACTTTCGACTTTTGATGGATAGTAATAATTCTTTTTCTCTCTTCATCCTTCTAAGTACTTCCTCGTTTGTTATTTTATCGGTCCAGGGTATTTTCAATATTCTTCTGTAGATCCACAGTTCGAACGCTTCTATTTTATTGCAGCAGTATTTATTCATGGTCCATGTCTCCACACCATACAGAAGGATAGAGTGAATATAACACTCTACCAAACGTATTTTTAGTTCCAGGCTTAAGTCTCGGCTGGTTAATATACTTTTCATTTTCATAAAGGCGCTTCTCGCTTTTTCAATTCTTATTGTGATTTCTTTCGTGTAGTCATTTTTTTCGTTCACAGATGTTCCCAGATAGTTATATTTCTTAACTCTCTCAATTTGTTTGTTGTTTACTTGGAGATTGACATTATTGATGTTTTTCTTTGATACTATCATAAATTTAGTTTTCTCTATGTTGAGTGTTAGACCATATTCTTCGCTTATTACTACTAATTTCCTGAGTATTCTCTGTAAGTCGTTGAGATTTTCTGCAAGGATGATGGTATCATCTGCATACCTGATGTTATTGACTGGAATTCCATTCACCTTTATACCAGCCGTTTCGTTTTCAAGCGTCTTTTTAATTATATGTTCTGAGTATAGATTAAATAAAGTTGGTGATAAGATACAGCCTTGCCTGACACCTCTTTTTATGTTTACTTCCTCTGTTAATCTTCCTTCGGTTTGTATTGCCGCTTTTTGGTTATAATACAGATTGCTGATTATTCTTATGTCTCTGGAATCAATGTTTTTATCCTTAAGAAGTTGTACAAGTTGTTCGTGTCTCACTTTGTCGAATGCTTTATTGTAGTCGATAAAACATATATAGACCTCCTGGTTTACATCTAGACATCGTTGTGTCAGTATGTTGTATGCAAACAGAGCCTCTCTGGTTCCCAGGCCCCGTCTGAATCCAAATTGGGTGTTTCCGATGTCCTCTTCAAGTTTGGCGTACAATCTGTGATGTATGATTTTCAGGAAAAGCTTAAGAATATGGCTCATTAGACTTATTGTGCGATATTCATTGCAGTGTTTGGCGTTTGGTTTCTTTGGGATGGCTATAAAGATGGATGTGAGCCATTCCTGAGGTATTATGCCGGTTCTATAGATGCTATTGAAGAAGTCTACTAGGATATTTAAATATTTCTCATCTATGAGTTTTATAACGTCTATTGGGAGGTTATCAGGTCCGGGCGCTTTTCCATTTTTCATATTTTTCAAAGCATATTGTTATATCCGGTCCTGTTTCATCTTTTTGGATTTCTATTTTGATTTCTTTTCGGTTGTCGTCGAATAGTTTTTCTATATAGTTCCTCCATAATTCAATCTTTCCCTCAGCATCACTTACAATTGAGTTATTCTCGTCCAACAGGTAAGGAGTTTCTTTCGTTTTTATTTTTCCCGTTAGCTCTTTCACTTTTCTATACAGATTGAATGTGTCGTGTTTTTCTTGTAGTTCTTCTATCTCTATGCACTTCTCTGTAAACCAATTTTCTTTAGCATTTCGAATTTTCTGTCTAATTTTGGTTTGGATTTCTTTGTATTTACCGGTGTCATTTTTATATTGTCTTCGAGTGTCCATGAGTTTCAGGATTTCTTCTGTCATCCAGTTCTTCGTTTCACATTTTACTTTCTTCAGATGTTTTAATGATGGTGTCATTGCAGCTTCTTTAATGGATGTCCATGTTTTATTTATACTTTCGGCGTTGTCCTCACATGGGTTCTCTATTCTATCCAGGTTTTCATTCATTTCTGTTCTCAGTCTTTCCCTTTTCTCACCGTTGTTCAGATTCTTGACATCCATTTTCTCGGGGTTCTGTTTAGGTTTTAATTTTTTCTTCAGCCTTACTTTCATCTTAGCAACAATGGGGTTATGGCTCGATGCTACGTCTGCACCGGGATATGCCTTTATTGATTTGATACTATTTTTATATCTAGTGTTAATCATCAGGTAATCTATCTGATTTTTCACGTTTTTGTCTTTGGTGTTTTGTGGTGATGTCCAGGTGTAAAGTCTTCGTTTTGGGAGTTTAAAGAACGTATTTGAAATTACCATGTTATTTTCTTGGCAAAATTGAATCAGGCGGTCTCCTCTGTCGTACCGAGTTATAATTTAAATACTTACAAAATACCCATTGTCAAAAATACTAGAAATTAAGCATATATAAAAAAATAAATTCGTACATATAATATTAAAATTTTCTTGAGGCTATCGGTCGTTTTATTATTAATAAAAAAACATTTTTAGGACACTTGACGTTTTAGTTTATTTATTTCTTAAACCATCTGCAGAATTACAATTAAACACTAAAAGGGATTCAAATGTAATTAATTTTTATATGCTACAGTTAAAATTAGACCTACTTATTTTTATTTCTGTTGCACTGACATCTTAATTTAATTTACATTATTATATTGAAATCAGATAGCCACAAAAAAATAAAATAAACATGTTAATTCTACACGTTTAAGAAAGAGAAACAAACAATAATAAAATAATAAAAAAAATACGGCTAATTGGAATTAAATATATATATATATATATATATATATATATATATATATATATATATATATATATATATATATATATATAATTAAAGAGAGGGAAAATATATAAACAACATTAAACAATACAATACAACAAAAACAAAAATTTAAATAATAAATTGAGTTTATACTGGTACACACTACGTATTTAATTCGTAATGAAAGCTAGTAAAGCTATCTTCGCTCAAATTAATTATCCTGAAGGGTACGAGGACCAGGGTGCAAATTTTCATTGTGAAAATGCTGTATAATTAAATAGGTAGTAGGATGATTTCTTGGCAAAAGCATTGGATGCTTAGCACCATATGCTATATTAGCGTTTTTTAGGCATCCGCCCACCCTAATACCTCCGTCTTCATCTAAGAAGGGTGCAAGTTTGCGAAGAGGTTTGGAGCATGGCAAATTTGATTGCAATTTCAAAATATTAGATGTGAAAGATTCCACTTAAACCATTTTCACAAGTGTTCTCAAAACATGAGAAATTTCACTAGGAAGCAATACACCGATTTGACGAGACGATTTTGGGGGTTCTTAAGTTATTCATGAAACGAATACAGTACGCGATAATTCTTAGAATTTTTGTCAAAGAGGAATATTTGGTCAGAAGAACATCACATATTTTCTGTACACGAAGTTACGCACACAATTTTCCTTTCTTCAACAGCCAATTCATCAGGTAACTCCTGACAACGATTTTAAGACCAACATGATTCGTCCTGTCGAAGCCACGGCGGCCCTGCCCACCATAACGAATGCTAGACAAGTTGTTCAGGAAAAACTCCTCGCGAAGCGCAATGAGCTAGATTGACCTTGCCATTCACAAAATACCAGAAATCAGAAGACAATTTGGTTTGAATTTGAGAAACACGATTTGTCACGAAAGTCTTCCATTTCTGAGGGGGTGCATATGCTAGGGAAACTGCAATATTATTGTTAGGCAACACCTGCCTCAAATAAACCACAGCTCCATAGCCCACTTCGAAAGCATCACAGAATTCATGAACTTCAACACCACCTCTTTTATCACATATAAATCGCCGAGGTATAGACAAAGAAGATAAACAAGGAAGTTGATCACAAAACACTTTCTACTGTTCAATGATATCTTGAGATGGAGGTGCATCCCAATCTAGTACCTGAAGCCACAATTTTTGAATTAAATGTTTAGCGACTAATATGACAGGAGATAAAAAACCAAATACGTCATAGATTCTAGCAATTTCCAATAAAATGTTTCTTTTGGTACATTCCTTCGACGTAGGTCTCACAGCGTAAGAAAAATAATCAGAGATGGGGAACCACTGCAAACCTAAAACCTTCATTCCCGAGACATCCTTGTCTCTAAATGAAATAATCTGCTGATGATCAGTGGAGACATGTTTCAACACCATGGGATCATTGATACACAATTTTCTGAGTTCAGAACATCCCAGAGATAAAAATTCACCAAGTTGCCTTTGCAACTTTAAAACTTCTACAATAGAAAAAGCACCGGTCATGATGTCATCAACATAAGTATTTTTTCTGAGAACATTTTATGCTAAGGGATAGTTATCACCATCATTATTTTAGGTATGATATCATCTTCGTCTGCAACTTTTCCATTTTTTAGATGCATCGAGGCTCTTTGAGTTTCATCACCTTCAATATCGGGCAACTCTTCAGAGCTAACGTTGCATATTTTGTCTTTTTCATGTCTCTTTGGCATAAGCGTTATCTATCTTTAACTTATATATGTCTGGGTAGATTGCCTCTATTATATGCAGTATCTCTCTTCTATCATCTGTTATGTTCCCTGTCTATCACTCAGCCTATTAATTTCTCTATTGTTTGTGCTTTTCTTTTTAAAAACATTGAACCCTCTCTTTTGTTTTACTAATTTCTTGATTTGTTGCTTTTAATAATCTCTTATATCATGCTTTGGTATTTTTCTGACTGTTTTATTAAGTTGAGCATATTTTATTGTATTTCTTTGGTCATTTCCGAGTAGCTATCTCTTCATTTTCAATAAGTTTTTAGTTTGTGTTATTAGTATTTCTGTTTTTCAAATTAACGGTACTGCCAGATTTGCAGCTGTTTCTCGGTACTGCCAGATTTGCAGCTGTTTCTTGCATTATTTTTGTCAGTCCATGTGTTCGTTTGAAGGTATCATTTCCTTCCCTAACATTTTCTGATTTTATTTTGCTATAATCTATTTTGTTGTGTTTTATTGTATGTTTTTGGTCTTCTTTGCTCTCCCTAGCTTTGAATTTACTACAATACTACACTAGACGATTCTGTGGTAGCTGCCTATGGTAATAAGATGTTAATACATAATCTATTTCGTTCCTTGTTCTTCCATCTGGACTGATCCAAGTTCGCTTTTATTAAGCTTCTCTTTGGAATACGCGTTCTTTTATCTTCACGACTTTTTTTCACCGTCATCTGGTTAACATTTCAAGAAAATGGGAAATATCGGTTTATTTATTTTTATTATCGAGTTTACATATACAGTTCATTCAAAAAGTTCCCGGACTAATTTTGTATAAAAATTTGTAACTAGCGGTATCCGTTATCTGACGGCATAACTATGTAAAATCATGTCTTACTTACCCACAGTGGAGATGTGAGCGCTTCAACTTCATTTATTGCCTAACTGTGTTCTTTTGAAGTAGATGTGCTTTTATTACTGCGCCACAATCAAAATTTGTTTCAAATTGGGAAAAAGTAATTCGGAAACATTCGAATTATTGAAAATAACGTATCGTGAGGATTGTTTAAACCGCAGCAATGTTTTTGAATGGTTCAAGGACGGTAGCTGGAACACGATTCACGGGAGGAGAGCACTTTAACCTCAACTACAGATGAGAATGTCGAACGTGTGCGCATCGCATTATCTCGCAATCGGCGAGTTATGGATGAAATGTTGTCAGAGAAACTCAACATCAGTATAAAAATCTTGCACCATTTGTTACCGGAAGAGCTGAAAGAGCGCCGCGTGGAAGCTTCATGCGATTTGGTGAAATGGGCAGAGACGCATGAAATTTTTTTAAAAAAAATTATAACCGGCGATGAGTCATGGTGTTGTCAGTACGATCCATCGACCAAACGCCAAACTGCTGAGTGACGAGGCAAGGACGAAGGGTGACCCACCAAAGTTCAAGCGACAGAGTCGAAAATCAAAACGATGCTCACTTCGTTCTTGGATTCTCTCAGGATTATCCATAGCGAATTCGTGCCCCTGGGCCAAACAGTGAATGCACAATTCTGCAAAAGTGTCCTGGATCGACTTTTGAAACGAATTCGTCGCACGAGACTGGAATTGTACCGCACCAGTGACTGACTTTCAAACTAGATCTAAGACAATGTACAAAGGTAAATAAATAAATTTTCCAAATTTGACTCATTGGCAACTAGCTTAAACTCTTAAGCCTATCACTCGTGTTATCAAATTTCTTAAAGCAAACAAATCTACAGTAAGTATTCGGTTTCTAGTAAATACATCCATAAACAATATTATTGTAACAGAATAGCGAAAAACGAGCAGTTCACACAATTTTTTTTGAAAATAAAATTTACATAATTCTTATTACTGTAGAGAATTTTTAGAATACAATATGATTTATGAAGCAAATAATTTACATGACCAACAAACTTCAGTTCACTATTTAGAATTAAACCTGTATTTTTTCACTATATTTGAGTAAGAAATTACTGATTATAAGATTAAAATAATCTCCATTAACTTTTTCTACTTGCTTATTACCACCAAACAACAAAAAATGTGAATCAGTAACATTTATTTTAAGGTTATGAGAAGGTGCAAAATATTTTATCTGTAAAAATTCTAAAGAAGTCCCAATGTTTTCTGAAATTGTTTTATTAACGGTCACTACTGTCTGACTACTACCATGTAGATAATTCTTAAAATAGTTCAACGAAGTCCTATCAAAACAAATATGTTTGTTGAGAAATAAGAACTTTATAATCTACTATGTCAAAAACTTTATAAAGTCTAAAAGCACTAAAGTTGTAGTCTTTACCCTCATCGAATGCTATAATTATATCATCAGTGACATTTACCGATACAGTAAAGTACTGTGTGTCTTCTTCAAACTTAATTGTTTTTCTGGTTTATTATTATTGACTGCATATTCAAATATTTCGGACTATTCTATGTCTTTAGAAACATAGATCTGTAACTTGAAAAATTATGTGGGTTATCTACTTTTGGCACTGGTTGATTTAGAGAGCTTCCTTCCAACACGAAGAAATATTATTATTGTAAATCAAATTGTTTTTATTACCCATACAGCGAAACGGACGTAAAGTATGTGTAAATTTTTAAGTAACAAGAGAACAGACGCGTGAGTCTTTGACTGCTGTCGAGCAAAGGTCAATAATAAAATAGTTTCAGAAGAAATGATATTATGCGAGCTGAAATTCAAGAAGACTTGGGCAAGGTTTCTTATGATATTGTGAAAGAAAGGTGCTGTGAATTTAGGTATGGCAGAACTGCATGTGAAGTCGAACAGGCAGGTGGACCTCTGGTGACCATTATGACTCAAGAAAAAAATAATAAAGTACATGAATTTGTTCGGCAAGACAGGCGACTTACGGTGAGAGATTTTGCTGGACAAACATAATTATCGTCTGGTGAGTCAGTTTCTTTTAGCTAGATTTAGAAAGAACTAACATTACTTTCTCGTAACAATGAATGAAGCAAAGATTTATTACCACGATCCTTGGAATAGAAACATCTAGCTTTCTATCCTCTCCAAAATTAAAAGGGAAGACGCCTGATTTAAAAGTTAAACTCTCTTAATTGGGATACTCAAGACGTCAATTTGTGAACCATTTAAGGAAAAATCACACAATAACAGAGCCCTATTTCTTATATAACTTTACGGAAGCTGCAAGACGTGAGTAAAGAAAAATTAAAAGGAAAGTAAAGTGTTAATCCTTCAAGGTAATAAGGCCAGTGACATATATTGCTTTCCATGGCTGATATTAAGGAATAAGAATTTTAATTACTTCAGTACTTACCTTATTTATCCGACCTATAAGAGACATCTTCTGTATCTGACCGCCTTTTGACAAGCAATTAGCGAGGAGAGTTTAATGAAGACAACTTCATTAATGTTCACTAAAGTGTATATATCAGTTTAATGTAAAATTAGTCTAAAATAGCACTCATATACGTTATTAGGGAGTAATTCGGGGATTTCTATGTGATAATGTGACTAAATTTTTAAGTAAAAAAATTCCCAATCTCAATGTAGGGATACCTGCGAACGAAAAGATGTTTAACTTATGTTGTAAACAGTCAGTTTATTAATGTGTAATGTTAGATTCCTATTCTAATTTTTAAAAAATGTGTTTTTAGTTCTTATAACTGTAAATGTAAACAACTACGCAAAAATATTTATACAAGAGGTAAAACAATACGAGTGATCATCCTATACAAAACATTATATATCGAGTAATAATAAAATAACATTTCAAGTTTGACTTTATATTCCAAATGATCGACACAATTTTTTCATTCATTTCACAACAAATTATCTAAATTAATTTTCTCCCGACTCAAAATAAGCTTCAATCAAATTAGTTTTTGTTTTAATTGTAAAACCGTATTATCGGGTTTTATTAATTTAATTGTCATGACAAATAACAATGGATTAAAATCAATGTAATAACATACGCACATGTTTTCTCTAATAATATACATTGTAATAATTTGTGCGATTCGACAATCAAATCTAATTTTTGAATTTGAAACTGACAATGGATTTTACTTCCTGTTTAAAATAATTTTATACTGTTTGGTTGGGTTTACAATCTAAGGTTCATTAAAATACGATCTATTTTATATATTCATCTATTGTATTATAGAAATAAATTACTGCTTTGAAAAAAATGTATATTTCTAAAGAGGAGTTGTTAGAGTTAAAATAGTATGAATCAGGTAATACCTTTACCTGGTCAAACTTATTCTTCGTAATTGCTCAGATGTTCCATGTTAATTCGAAACAGCTCTCCATGTATGTCTGTTCTGCTATATGTATTTCCTTCTTCTTCTCTGTCGTTACTTCTACGATCAATTACGGGATAATTCGAACTTGTACAAGTAGAGATTTAAATATGATCCTTTCTTCGACTCGATTTAGTACTGCTTGATTAAAAACCCTTAGACGATGTACGTCTTCTTTTCCTATTGTCCACGATTCACACGCAAATAGATAATGCACACATACGCCATCACAGAGTGCTCACTAATACCTATATCCATGTAGCTTGCTCTATTTAGTAAAACTGCTATCACATAAATTCTTAAAAAAATCTTTGCTTTTAAGGTCTACAAAGTAGAGTAGTAAACTGCTACATCCCGTAAGCACAAGTGATATTAGCTAATTATATCTTCCTAATCATGACAAAAGCTACTGACTGCGTTCTCTAGTAATGTTCAATAGTGATACCCTTATTCTACTTGGTGAATAAATCTCATCTTAATTATTGTATTATTTTGTATTTTATAAAGTGTTTTTTTAACCACAACTGAGTTTTGTAAAATAAAACCACGGAATTTTAAATTTTCATAATGCGTATAAGGAGGCTGATGAAAATCCACATGCCTCTATAGAAAATCGTCATCATTGAAGATTTTTTTCAATGTTTGGGACCAGATTATGTCGGACAGCCTAAGGACCACACTTTTTTAAGGGGATGTTAAATTGCGACGTATAGTAGTAACATACGTGCATATCTGGACGAGACAGGCATAGACCGAGGCGGACCATTTCCTTGGATACCCCGATCCTCTGATCTTAATTTGACTGATTATCTTTCTGAGGACATTTATAAAATAGTTAATGTAAAAAACTGCGTTCTTGATGATTTACAATTTAGAGCTGTGAACAAATTGGAAATATTCCAGATGTTTTTTATGGCAATATTATATAAAAGCTGTTGGAATATGCATATAAATTAATGGCATGCAGTAGCGAAATTCTAGAGAAAAAATATAAAGGTATATACTTTATTTTTACTTTATAAAAAAATATTTTTCTTTTTTTGAACAAACAATAATTTAATATCGATTTGCGACCAAATGGTATTTTTAGATATTATAGTTATAGATGTTAAGTAGGAGTACATCATTTGATGTGTTTTTCACTACTTTCAAAATGACATTTTGATCGTAATCGTCAGAATAAAAATTTATGAGGGAAATAAACTTGATAAACTCTGGTATCAAATTATGGAAATAGTTATACCTGTAGGAGATAATTGTAACGAAGTTACTATATTTTTGGGCATGAGTATGTTCGCCAGGATTTAATTTATTTATTTTACATCCGAAAAATCTGATTCTTGTGGGAAAAGAATGATTAAAGTTTCAATATTACCGGTATATAATTAGATTTACCGCGCTATGCCGAGAAATATAATTTTCAGAGATTTTTAGAGCGTCCGACCATAGTAATCGCGCGCCGCATACAGCAGTATTGTATGCGCGATAACCGCACGCCGTCACACGTCAGCGTAGTAGGAGCTCGGGTCGATTACTTAAGCTCGAGCAGACAATTATTTCGCAGAGAACTGAACGTTCTCCACCCGGGTCAACAGTCCAAACGGGCTGGACTGGGTCGCCAGCCGGACCGCGCCTTCCTGGTCTAGCAATGTAGGTGAGGCTAGGCTTGTATGTATATGGTGTTTCACCATACACTACCTTCCTTACGTCCTACCCCGCTAATGGCCCGCATTGCCGAGGACCCTTGTAAGGACGGGCAATGTTGTGTCATCCTACCGTCACTGCCGAGGACCCTTATAAGTACGGGCCGTGTCGGTTCCTGTCCTAATTTCCTATCGCTATTGGTCGACATTGTCGAGGACCCCTATAAGTACGGGCAATGTCGTTCCATCCTGCTGACGCTGTCGATGACCCTTACAAGAACGGGCAGCATCAGTTCCTTTTGTTCCTTCACCGATACACACATGCTCTAAATGCCGTCAGTTTTTGTTTATGTTGCCGTATTGTGCCCTCCGCTGTCCGTTGATAAGGGCGCTTAACAACTGTCGCCCCGACGTTTATCGCCGCCGCCGCGTGTAAAGATCGCCGCCGCCGTATAGAGACGCCGCCTACCGCCGATCGATGCCGGGTTACTGTTAGACATACCGTGTGTACCGTCGTCGGTCGAAGTTTAGTACGAAGCGCCGCGAACACGTCCGCGGATTTTAGAAACGCAGCGCGATAATTTGAGTACGAGCCGTCGTGAATAGCATCGAAACCGTGTAGTACGAGGTAACGTAAATAACGTCATGAATAATACCGCTGGGTTACCGTCAATAGCGCTACCGATCAGTACGAGCTACCGTGAACAGCTCTAATAACATACTCTTGCCCTCCAGACCGTTTAATTGTTTATATTATTGTCCATCTTAGATTGTAAGTTAGTTTTAGACCATATCTTTATATAAGTATGGAATACAGGATACAGGATGTTTTAAAACCGTTTGTTTCATTCCCTAGTCCCATTTTTAACATTACAGGTAACAATTGGCAGCCGGCAGCCAGCACTAATACGCGCTATTGACCCGTGGCTTGCCGTTTATCCACTGTAACAAGCTGTCCGGTGCAAAAGTGGACCCTCGACCACATGAATCCCGAGGGTGGCGCCCGAGAACCGACCACCAAGTGGATGTTTTGACCTTCAGGCAGTCAAACCGTTGATCAGTTCAGAGAGCAGAGATATCCCGAATATAAGTAGATACCGTCAAACCGATACCCCTGCGCTGAGCATTTGACCGATGACTGTCTTTACGAGAAATATCCACTGACCGATGTTCCGCTGCCGTAAACAAAGTAGATCCGTAGAATACGACCTGCTCCCCTCCTACGAAAAACGCGTCACATAGTGTTCATTAAACTTAGCGTTCATGTTATATATGAACTTAATCCATCAAGAAATAAATTAAATGAAAATTAGAAACTAAATATTTACTTTAAATACCTGTAAGTAAGAAACTGTTGAGATTTTGATATTATTTTTAAATAACTCAATGCCTTTGTTCTTACAGTTTGATTTTGTTGGTCGAAATCCATAATAGTTTATGACAGTGATAGGTAAAACAATTTTTTACGTCAATTTCCACTGTATTCTATGACTGGAAAACATGTTTCACTGAACGATAGCTTTTTCAGGTGGTGTGTACAAAACAATTGATGTGGCCTTGCCACGCGTCATCTCCATATTTTGTTGTGTCTCACATTTTCCAGCCAGATTTTTCTCCCAGAACGACAATATAAATATTTTTTTCTAAGTAATAAGAGCAGACTGTAGAATATATTACCTTCTATATACCATTTTCTTGAAAAAAGCTCTTTTTTCAAAAGTTGAAAGAGTCACGATACTGACAAGCTTTAGGCGCTAATACTTGAGAATGAGAATATTTACATAAGGAGCAAAATCTAAGTGGAAAATACTCCATTAACCACTCAATAGACGAAAACGTTTCTTGTGTTGCGCTGAGGCCTTACTTTTATTATTATAATTTGTATAAGTCAATTTTAATGATATATTATTTGAAAATCCAAAAGACGTTTATCAACAGCAAAAAATTTCAATTCTACTTAATTTTCTGGCTCGCAAGTGTAAAAAATTGTAATGAAATGAATAAGCACATAAAATAAAATGAATGAAAAAAATAAATTTTTTGTAATCGACACTGTGGGAAACAAAAATTCGACAATGATAACAATTTTCTCGTTAAAAGATTCTTTAGAGAATAAATCAATGCAGAACATTAGCTAATTGTTGTGGAACCAACATCTTACCACCGCTTTCCGGCAAAACTGGACTTAAATAGAGGAGTTTGTGGAAAGTATAAGGATGGCTGGGAAAAATACCGGTGGATCCTACTTATGAGTCCACCACCGGTATCGGGACGAAACATTTGTAGATTTTGGGTGGTCGCAAATAGTTCGATGGTTATATGCCCTTAACATCATGGCGCCCGAGCAGGGACGACAAGATGGAAGGCCGTCGAGTCGTGGTTTTGTGCTAAAGCCGATATCCTGCTTTGGAAAGACCACCTAGAATGTCTGCTCCACTTCCTTTTCAGGCCTGTGCTTTCTAACGGCTTGGACTGTCCGATAGTTAAAGCCGGAAAGCAAATGCCTTACGGGGACATGTTGTGAAAGAAACATCTTACCACCACTTTCCGGCAAAACTAGACTTAAATAGAGGTTCAAGTTTGTGGAAAGTACAAGGATGTCTGGGAAAGATACCGGTGGGACCCACTGATGAGTCCACCACCGGTATCGGGACGAAACATCCGTAGATTTTAGGTGGTTGCAAATAGTTCGGTAGTTATATGCCCTTAACGTCAGGGGCATTACTACGACACTATTTTTTAGGATATTTTAATGCTGATATAAATAGTATTATAAGCGATCTAGCAAAACAGCTTCCACACATCCTCCAGAGAACATTTAATTATCCCATAAGTACTCAAATATCAAAAGGATTCGGCTCTGTGAGAGCCTCTCCCATGCTATTAGGCTCTCCTGGATAGTTCGAGCACTCGTAAATAATACTGTCGTCCACGAAACGTTATTCATGTGCCCGCTAAGGCCTAATCTTTTGAGGACTCTTTGAAAGACCTTATATTGATGAATTATAGGAGTCATCTGGATGCTATTTATTTCCCTCTATCTGGACATTCATCCAGGTCTCTCTATTTGATGACACCCTTATAAAGCTTGTTGCTTAGATAGTTATAATTAGAAATGACTTAGATTAGTGTTGTTTATTGAAATATTTTTTCTACCAAAGCAAAGTCTGATTCACTATGAGCGACTATCAGGTTCATAACAATTCTAACTTTTCTGCTGATCTTGTTCCTATTAATTTTAAATGAATTTAAAATATATGACACTTGAAAAGTCTGCTAATAATTCAGAAAAATTTCTGATAATTAAATAACAATACTAAATTACCATGACTAGCACGAAGTAATTGAAATCAATAGAACAATTAGAATGCCTTAATCTTACTTTTCGTTAGCAGTTGATAATTGAAATATTTTTTCTCGAAGTGCAAGTCAGTAGTATTTGACATTTAAGCAACTTTTTAAATATAATTGACAACTGTAACTTTCGAAAAGTGATTACGACAGCTGTGGTGTATGCGTTCATGACGTTTATAGCCCATATTGTATATTTGAGTTCCGTTGAAAAATTCTAAGGTACAATCGTATTAATAAATTAATTCATTTTATATTGATTGACTTGCTGTAAATAACAAAAATAATAAATATAAATAGTGCAAACAGTACCGTCGAAAAACTCGTCGAGTATAAATATATTACGGAAGCCAGTTTGAGAAGAAGACTACGTTTCTAGGGCTAGGTGTTGGCTAGTGATGAAACTCTTAGAAGAACCCAAAATTCATGGCATGGCGCCCACTCAGTGGCTGGGCATCCCGATCTTTGACTTGTTTTGTCAGTTACACTCAAATAAAATAAGAGGTCCGAATGAAAACTAATAAAATAAAGATAATATTTAAAAATATACAATAGGAGCTGTAAATTTCACTTTTCATTAGGAATTTAATAGATCTTTTATATAATGTTCGAAAACCTCAAAATTGATAAGAAGAATATGTGAAGCAAATTTAACCCTTAAAAATACAAGGATAAAAAAATTTTCTTTTATTATGGAAACCGACAAAAAATGGTAAGTTTTGGTTATTTTAGGAAGACAACTATTCCTCTTCAACGCTTAATCTATAGATCGCTACCAAAATAGTACCGTTTCTCGTAGCGACAAAGATAGTCCGTTTTTATTTCATGTTAGAGTGGAAAAGTACTTTATCAATGTTTTTATATTTGATTTTAGTTATAACTCAAAAAAATTCCTTTTCCAAACCTTGAAAATGCTATAGATGAATTTTTTTATGGAATTCATGACCTAAATCTCAACAAATCTTGGCACAATAATAATTATAAATATTTGTTAATCTAAATTTTGTTTAAAGTTAACCATTACTAAAGTTTTAAGGATAATATTTCATTAAAATTAGTTAGAGATAACAAGTTTAAAAATATTTTTGCTAAAGAACGAACGCATTTTGTTCCTCTACTTTTCTCCAATGCCTATTTATTCTCGAGTATTAAGAAGATTCGGAGGTTTCTCTCAACCAATGAAAACTGATGATAATATTACTAATGTCCTAAAGTTATCTGTATTTTCAAAGAATTATTAGTTCAAGATTTTCTAAGATATTTGATCGTGAAGTGGGTAGGAAAATATACGGGTATTTTTGACAATATAGGGTACGACTAGATTTATTCATCGAAGAGAATCTTTTCTGAGTAAGAGCAACGAACATCATTTATACAAGTAATAGGAAAATCTATTGCATTTCATTTAATGTATTGATGAACTTGTTTGTCCTCGGAGTTTAGGAAATATATTGCTTTAACTTTTTATAAATCAGCCGATTTCGAACTCACGGATGATCGTCGAAACCTTAAGCAACGACGCTGTGTTGTTAATGCAGGATTATTTGAATTTGAAAAATATTAAATATTCACGGGAATACTATAGGTGTCTCGAATTTTGTTTGGGAAATAGTTTTTTTATTAACGATTAAAAGCTAAAAATATCTTTTCTTCATTCAATGCAATACTATTATTTTTACCCAACAAACTTGAAGACAAACAAAAACTGGTGTTTTTATTGTTATTTTAAATAATTTTGCAAAAAATTATTCAAATTTTTAACGAACCGATATACATTGTATATAATAGTGATACAAAAAAAGTTCGCAAACGATGAACTCTCAGAGTTTAATAGTCTTTGCACAGTAATTTTTTATTCCGCTAAGGTGAAAACCTGTAATTTTTTATGGTGCACAACAACGATTTGTAATTCATACAGAGACACACAAGTGCTTAATTTGTTCCTAAACATTTGTCCTAACGGCTCCTAAAGTAGGATCGTCAAGTTAGCGAGATTAATTGTTCAAAATGTAGAACAACAAAGCTGCCTCTTTTCTACTTATAAAGAAAGTATACAATGCGACTATTTTGAATGCTACGAACCATTGGGTATCATTCGCAAGTTTTGGAAACGAACATATATTCACAACAAATATGTAACTCTTTACGATCAGCAGGAGCCGAGAAAGCTTTTGTTTTCCAATAATCGTTGTATCGTTGTTTTTTAACATTAATAGCTGAAATGTGGCTTATTAAATAAAAGCCTAAAAAAACAAACCGGGCAGCTAAAGAGTGAATATTTCCAGTTGTTACCACTTAAAAAAATACAAGAAGAAAGTACCAGAATGTTCGAACTTATCGCAAATGAAATTCAGGAAAAAGGATATTGACAATTCTCCCTTAACACGGAGCTAAAAACTATCCAGATTCAAATAAGTGCAGTAAAAACATTAATGAAAAATGTATCGCTCTATACTACCAAGGGGACTAGAGGCATGAAACAAAACTCTGCATCTAAAGTTATCTCAAAAACACCAAGAATACTCAGCAACACTTTTAAAAACAAATTTCAGGAGCTAAAACATCACGAAACACCGGACCGCTCGAGTGTTGCAACAAAATATAGGAATTCACAGTAGAACTAGAAGAATTCAATGAAAAACATACCGAGGAAATCGCATGTATACCGCAGACTATGCAGAAAGAAAAATCACTTGAGAAAAACTATAAAACAACTACAAAATCAAATGTAGAAGTTTGGAAACGTACCTCACGAAGAAATGGAAACATAGGACCCAGACCCGTCGAACAACAATGAGGAAGATGGCTTCGCCTTCCTCAAACCCAGAAGAAAGCGTAAACGAAAGCAATGAGATGGCGCCCAATCTAGGGCCCACTCCATCCTAAACAAACAGAAGATTGCCCCAATTACTCCGCCAGTTAAAAAAAAAACATACCATAAACTGAGAACCAAATGTCAAACCTAAATTCGCAAAGACAACGCCAAAAGAGGTGAAAATATCCAGACCACAAATCAATCAAAGAGATACTGGACACAAACAACGTCCAGTATCACAACTACCTACCAGAAAAAAAAATCATCAACATTGTTGTGAGAGGAATACTTGAGGTACTGTCGGAGGCAAACATCGCCGAAGACTTAAGTAACAAAGTCTTCTATCAAGAAAAAATTCTTAGATGGCACTACAAGAGCAAGAACGCTATGCCCATGATGCTCGCCGTAGCGCCAAGCTGTGAGAAATGCATTCCAGCAATGAGCAATAACATTACCGTGAAACAGCGAAAATCAAAATCGAAGATCTTTCAGTGTTACAACTACTGGGCCTGGCTATATTGTGTCAATTGAGGAGACAACTACACATCTTTATCGTGTATACATGAAGGAGGAACTGGCTAGATGTGCGAATTGCGGTAGAACTCAACCCTTGTCGTTGAGGTGATGCTCCAAAAGAACGTAATCTAGAGAAAAAGCACCCCACACATCCCACCAGACAGCACAAAAGAGTCAACACGAAGAAAATTGGGGATCTTCGATTTGTATGTATTACACTGGTTAATGTAATTGTAGCAGATAGCAACTATGTAACTTACTCAGTCAATAAAGAAACTAGTAACTTGATAAAAGACTATCAAAATGATGGTATTCATCCACTCATCCACAGAGCGCTGGAATAGGGGAATCCGCATCTCGCGTGCATCGAATTAGCGATAAGAGTAAAGTTGATATTTTTTATATACTATTAACCAAATCAGCCTTTTCTCACTCTAGCATGTAAATGGGAGGACCAGCACCACTACTTTAACTGGCTTATATTTAAACAAGTTTATATCTATTATAAAAAAATTTATTGTATTCTGTAGCTTGAAGTTTCAATTGAGAACAGGCCCAATTTGAACTATTAATGTTAAAAAACAACATTCCAGTAATTTTTTGAAAAAAAAGGTACCTTTTTTTGTTACATTTTTTGCATAATGTATCTTGCAAAACGTGGTGATCCTTTTTGAGGGGCTGTTAGTGCAAGTTTTTAGCAACAAAATGATCCCTAGTGCGTCTTTGCATCATTTAACAAAAAATTTTACCATAAAATAAAAAGGAAAACTCTTCATCGTGCCGGGATAATCAATTGCAATTAGACTCTCGGAGTTCACCTTTTGCTAACTTTTGTTTTGATCACTAGATGCATATTATTCTGATCGTGTACGAATTGAACAATTTTTTCCGAACATTAACAAAAAAACCAAATCAAAGTCGCTAGTCTAATACCAACCCTACGACGCCGATGTGGGGCCAAGCGGACGGCGAGCTTGACAGGTTTACTAACTTTCGATGCCGTGCTACATAGAGCGTTGCCAAACTTTTTACCGTATTTTATGATTTTACTCATTAAAGATTTTTATTGAAAAAAAAAACTGCTTAAAATGTGTTTAAAATGACATGCCATTTCAATGATATTGCTTAGGTGGTGTTATTATTGTTGTATAGTTTTTTTTTTCTTAAATTGTCATCTCGGTTACCTTTCCATGTTAAATTATAGAAGACTGAATGAAACGACCGAACTTCCTTAAAATAAAAACATTAAAATTCATAAAAAAAATCAAAAAAAAAAACTTTAATAACTGTTCAGTGTGTTTTATTTACCCTCCATACATTTCGAGACTACACAGTTCCAAAACTTTTTATCTTTACTAATATGTTTGTTATATAATTTGGAATGTGCCCATTTAAATTCTATAGCGTTAGACTCGCAATGCTATGGTGGAACTCATAATACTTCTTCACCATGCTGACTTAACAACTCATTTTGTCACTACTAATAACTCAAGCATGGTCTTCAGCCATGAAATAACTTAAATTCTTGTAAATGATGTGGATGGCCATTTGTCTGTAACAAGACTATGATATGGTGCATTATCTGTTAATAATGGTTCTTCCAGACTAGGTATTACCTTATTTTTGACCAATTTGGTAAAAAACTTGTCCATGAACAAATCCTCTCGCAGAGCTGTCGTGAACATTAATAAATCATTTACCATCATATCCTTCAGGTGTGTGAACACATTGTTACCCTGTCAAGAATATATTTTGTTGCCCTTGGAATATATTCTCGTCTCATATAAGACAACTACTTCTGTTGGATAAGAACTATTGAGATTCTCCATATACTTTGGAAGAAAAAGAGCGCTTAGAGAATCAATACATATTCTTTCAATTGATTCTCATCTGTTGCCATCCGTGTTGATATGAATGTATTGTATTTGAATATTTAAAGATGATTTACCCATAAACACAATATATTTGTTTGTGAGTGTAATGTTTAAAAGTGTGTAAAAGTGTGTAATGTGTAAAAGAATTATGTTTTATTTTTCCCATCATTTTTTCATTTATAGACAAATTAAGATAAGCATGTGTTAAAACTGTCTTTGATATTATAACCACTATTACTTATTATTTATTAACTGTATGGTTTATAAGTGATTTAAAGTGGATAAGGTAATGATGTTAGGTTCCATTCCTTGAATAATCCACAGTTCCCGAGTCAGCTAGCTCTTATTATCGCGGCAATTGTAAATGGGCGGATTTTTAATGATTCACTTGCTACAAAACGTAAAAACAGCCCGTCTTGCAGTTACTCCTATCGAAAGTTCAAATTTGAGGTGCCATCTGTAGCATAAAACTGAAAAATAAAAAATAAAACTCAAGGTACTTGTATTAAATTATGAACTTTGCTTTAATAAAAATACTCGTCAGCTGTAGTTAAAATAATAGAGCAGCAATTACATCCCTATGTTAGCTTCAAATATAAATAATAAAGCAAAAATGTCAAAGATATGTTAACTGTAATTTTCTTTATACTACGATTTAATATTTCTTTTAGTTATATATTTAAATTATACTTGCTAATGGGCTGCAGTCTCTATAATGTTGTCTCGGCTGAGTACTTGCAAACGGGACTGCTGTCGGATGTTTTAATATCCCCTTGTGAATAATTTAATTTAAATAAATGTTAAAACACGCAGATGATCACCGAATTTACGTTTTAACAATTGTATACTCATTTAGCAATAAGATCAGACCCAGTGACAGAAGTTAGAACTCGACTTGCTAAAATGCATATTTCAAGGAGTTAAATGCAACAGAAAGAAACAATTTGCAGATACCTAAAAATGGATACCGATACAGAAATCTGGCGAAATCGCGATTCCAGTTAAAACCGATGCCTATAGATAGAGAGAGGCATACCAACTTTTAAGAAATTCAAATTTAAATAGAACAGGTGTAAAAGTAAAAAAGAGCCTATAATAATATGTTCGTAGATTAATGACATACGGGTATTCTTTCGCTCGACCAACTTTTTATAATTGCCCTTATTTTTTCGCCTTTCTAATATTTTGTAAATAGATTCAAAATGAAATTATGTACTACGGTTATATCCTATTTTCATTTTGGGGTTAAGAAAATATAAAGACTGTAACTCTTAATTAGTACTTCATATGTTATTTCACACTTAATTATCTAATGATGAAATTTTATTATATTATTGATTTTAAGCAAAACCATTAACATCATTTACCTTTTATTACAAATTAATGTGATTGTTGGAGCGTGAATATTACAATTTGATTTTAGGCAGGCGTATGAATATGTTTCTATCTGCCTCAATTGTGCGAAAATTATATTTTGTATGGCAGTAAATTCAATTATTTCAGCTAATGAGTAATTGTCATACAAAAAGAAACTTTGAATTAAGTTTATATGATCGAAAAATGTTGAATGTCAAAAAGTGTAATTTGGCTTTCGTTTACAAGTGTAAAAGATTTTACTATTAAGTTGTTGATTTGTTTATACTCGTATACACAAAATTATTGAATATGGTCGTTATTTCGATTAAGTGAAATCTAGGAATACCAGATTTTATTGAAAAAAAATCTACACATCCCCTATTTCGAGGTCATAGAACACGATTCTGGCCCTAATTTTCCACTATTGTTCCTAAATTTCTCGGAAAACAAAGAAAATCCCTTTTACTTTAGGTTCAATTCTTTGCACTAAATTATATTACATCCATAAACTTCGCACTCATAGAAACTTCTGTAATATATACAATTTCCTAAACTTGCAAGTTTTTAATCGGAGATTTAAAAAAACTCTCAAAAAACAAATCAAAATAAAATCAACTCTTATATCTGTAAGGTGACTTGTTTGGAACGAAAATAATTTGTGGTGTTGCCAGAGCATAAATACGATTTCTGTGAGATTCACATATATTCTTTTCTATTAAAGCAGTAAAGAAAAGGGCCCGAAGAACATATTTTTCCTTCTTTGATTTTATATTAAGCACGATTTTTCCTGCAAATATTAAAGGATTTAAGGATCATATTTCCTCTTGTCTGTTCCTCTCCAAATATTAACGGTTTTAAGAGGATCAAATTTTTTTTGTCACTGTTAGTGGAAAGTGTTGAGTGAAAACAAAATGCAAGAAGAAAGGCAGGAATTGTATCCCGGTTATTCCTCAACTTTTAGAGAAATCCACAGGCTCTTGGCAATGATGACCACCTTAAGAATTTCCTTCTGGTATATGGGTTTTTTTCATTAACTCCTCCTATTTATCCTGATTAAAGTGAATCCAGAAAACTTTATTGTTTTCGGTATCGCTGCACCAAAACTATTCCAATCAGTGAGAATATTTCGAAAAGGAAACTTGTCCTTAAAGGTCGAAGCAAAAGGAAACAATTTTTTGAGAATGCATGATTGCCGTAGAACAAAGTTTGTTTTTTGGTGAATTGATTTAAAGCATAAACAGGAGTGGCTAATGAATAAATTAAGATTCAAAGAGGCTCTTTCTTATTCCCGTTGTAGAACGGTCGATTTTTGGCAGGCTGCTTAGTAGATGAAATCTGCCGACACCTGACCTTGAATCATTAAAAGAACCTGGAAAGATTTAGGTGGAAATGTTCCGCGATTTGGTTGGCGCAAAAAACACTTCCACGGAAAAAAAATTCCTACCATGTACGACGAATTTTTTAAATACATGATTTATTCCTATTTTTTTATGGTGAAGGAGAAAGAATAAAATACCCATAAGTCATTTTTATTGGATCTTTCTATATGCCGCCTATTTCTTCTATTGTTCTAGTGCCAAAGAATATCCTGCTTTCATCTAATTTATAGTCTTAATTCACTTTTATTCATCTTGGTCTTGTAGTATCTTATTTGTACAGCAGATTCTATACCACCCGGTTCCTTACTAATACAAAGCGTTCCCAATATCCTCCCTGGCAGAGATTATTCCGCATTCACGTGATCTCTGCCGGACAATAACGTTTACTAATCGATATATTAGATTAGTTCAGGTTAGTTTCAGTTTTCCAAATAAACTAAAACCGAGTTAAACCAAACCTAACTAAAAATATTGGCTGGCCTACAAAAATTACACTATGAAATAAAAGTTTATTGTACGAAAGTATTTTATATATGGCAACGTTGCAGCGAATATTAGGCGTCTTTAGTAGTATAATGACCGATGACATTTTTCTAAATTAGTGTTGGGAGTTCTGTAAAAATAGTTGAAATATATAACATACATGGTATTTTAAACTAGTTCCATTCAAAATAAAGAGTTCGGTGTTTTTTTTCAGAAATAGAAGTGACCTTGTGGGGTGAAACGTGGTTTTTTTGTGTCTTCCGGGAAACACAGGATAAATTGTGAAAAATCAAGGCCTGATTATTGTTCCATGACCTCCAAATAGAATGCAAGTGTCGAAATTTCTTCAAAAAACTTCGTTTTTCTAGAATTCACTTAATCGAAATAATTGACTTGAATATTGATGACTTTTAATTAAAATAACAGCATAGTTAGTAACAATTATTTCCTCCTCAACTTCGAATTAAGGCATCTCGACATACTGCTAAGTACAATTTAAATGTATTCTTGAGGAATTGCGTTTTATTTATGCTATGATGCAAACTGAAGCTCTTGTGTTGTTCTTGGAACAGGATTTTTTCATCATATGCGACGTATTGCTTGATTCCACAAGCTAATTTTAGAATCTGGACAGCCTCAAGGAAATTAACCACTCCATCAATTGTATGTAATACAGAGTTAATTAATACGAATTTTTCTTATTCAATATGCCCAGCATATAGCAAGACATGATACTGCAATAAGCTTTTGATATAAAAATCATCAGTTCCATGTTCAGTCACTTACACGGGTGCGATGCTTCCCTTTCAACTGATACCTCCAATACTAACGCTCTGTATAAAATTGAAGCTAATATACTAATAGACAGATATCGTCAATCTGATTTCTCTAAATTATTTCTTGTCTCATCCGTGAATAGAAAATGTTTCAAATTCTCAATATCCACTGACGGATTCTAATCAACAAATTTTGTGTCTTTGAGTTTTGAGCCTTTTATGATCTTCACTTGATGGTAATTTGAAAAGAAAATGACATTACTTTTTCTGATGTTTACCCTAATGGTGTTGAAAGAGTGGGAACCTGATGCCATACCAAAACAAGTGTATCAACTCCCATTCTACTTTCGCATCGTAGAAATATGTATAAAAGTTGTCCCAAAAATTAAAAATGACGCTATTCTGAACTCTTTTAATATTTTTCATCAAAAATTTAATTTTATAAGCGAAGTAGAAGACGATAATAAGTTTTCGAGATATGACATTCTATCGTATTCAAAACACAATCAGAACATAATCGTATACCAAAAAAATATGATAATGAGTCTAACTGACAGAGCATTGAAGCTAAGTGCCACAATGTATAGAGGGACAGCAGAAAGAAGGCTATGATGTATTAATTAAAAATGGCTACCCAGTAAAACTGCCCACTTTTTACATAACGTGGCGGCAATTAAATAATCATCCTGAACCCATACAAACTAATAAAAAATTTGAAAGATCCTTATCATTACCAGGGGCGCATCCAGCCTCTCTTTTTCTTGCGGGGGGGGGGGAGTGGGGGGGCAATGATATACTAAAAGTACAGTATGGCAAGCGAAAGAAAGTTGTAGACAGGGGGAGACGCCAGCAACATTCTCATTTCTAATGTAAAAGGCAGGGTCGGGGCTATTTTTTTGAATTTGAAGCTCTTGGAGGGGACAATCGAAAGAAAAAAAAAAGTACTCGGCAAGGGGAGTAAAGATACCAGCGGTACACACATTTGTAGTATAAATGCTGAACTCAAAGCTCTGGGGAGGGCAATCGCCCCCACTGCCCCACCCCCTTAGTTCCGCGACTGTATATTACAGGATATATCAGAACAGCTACACAAACTTTTTCAAAAAGAAAATATATCTATTGATCACAAAAGATATAACATTTTTAAACAGAATTTCAATTCATTAAAGAATAAAACTCACACAAAATAAAAGAACACATTCTATATAAGCAATTTTATGTAATGATAGAGTATACAAAGGACAAAGGTCGCAATACCGACAAAATCGATTATATAGGCATAGCTATAAAAAAAAATAAAATGAACCTAATTAACCTTGAGTCGACATTTCGTCCTGAATTTGATTTTTCAGAAACAGACATCCTAAATATTGAAACAAATCAACGTAATCACAAAATTTTTAGGGTGATTTATATAAAGAAAAACAATAAATAATGACAAAACAAATTTAGATGGTTTAAGTAAAATCTATCATAATATTTTCCTTAATTATTAATTCAATAACAGGTTTAACAAATTAACTTAAGGGGTTCTTTTAGTTTTTTACAATTAATAAAAAATTATTAAACGAATAAAAAAATACTGACAAGGGAAGCTAAGTCCAGATAGTGTTATTCAAGATAAATACTCACATCGTTAAAATAACCCTAAATTGAATGCAAATTTAATGTCCATTCTACATTAAATTTAATTATTTTGTACCAAAAATCGTGAATAATTTACATTTATTTGAATTTAAAGCAATTCATTCAAATATCAGTTCGTTGTACATTAAATTTGATTAAATGGTATCTAAAATTTCAGTAAAGTAACTGAAAAGATATTTGAACTTCTGTACATTAAAATTAATTTACATATAACTTATACCAAGGAAATTTACATTATTGTTTAAAATACATTGCATGAGATTTCGGGAGATGGCACAACTTGTATCGAACTTTTTGTTTAGTATAATATAAGTTGCTTAATTTTCTTATGGTGAAATGTACATGTCTGCACTGTACTGAAGAGAACCAATGACTTTGAAACCGGTCGAGATGGCGGACATTACCTATGGGAAAACTCTTCACCTTCTCCTGGTAGTTTCAGAATTTTTTGAACTCATATTAATATTGGTGAGTTAAATATCTGATGGCATATCTCAAATTCAGTGAACACACAAGTCACCTTAAATAGCAATGATTAGACTTTAAATTTAATGTACGATTACATTAAATTTAATTGAACAAATTAATTTAGATTAATGTAAATTATTAAATTATTACCATAACATTAAATGCATTTAATAAACGTTTATGAAATATGCTTCCCGCACGTTTACATTAAATTTAATGCATTTTTTATTTTTACAGTGCAGCCAGGTTTGAACTACCAGAATTTTACGAATGTTTATATGACCAGATAATTTTGTATATATTTTTAATATAGCGTAACGCATTTTAAGAAAAAAATTTTAAAAAGTAATTGTATGTATGTAATCTGTAATTTTGACAAAACTTGTAATTAAAAATAGTGAGGTCCAAAAAATTGTCTATCACTGTTCTATTTATAAATTTGTATGTAATACACTGCACAAATTTTAATGTAAAACAACTATACTTAACGAAAAGAGGAAAAAAATAACCATAGGTTTCACTATTTCAGATAAGCGGTGAAGGTCATCAAATGTTTCAAACGTTTTGAAAATAAAAGCTTCATGATATTATAAAGTCTTTTTAACATTTGTATGAACCTTATTCCCAAGAACTAGTCTGCATATACATATATATATATATATATATATATATATATATATATATATATATATATATATATATATATATATATATATATTTCAGAAATTATTTTGAAATATTTTATTTTCTAGATGTCTACAACAGGGAGAAAAAAAAAGAAATCTAATAGATATGGATCATTAAATTTTGGTTGCCATAAACCAGATCAGCCTGTACCCATTCAACGATTATCAGAATTATATGTTAAATGGCGACACGTTAAACTGTTAAAATGTTGTGGAGCATTATTGCACATAAACCACATCAGAGCTCTTTGTATTACAATGCTTTCTTCCAAAACGAATCTGATAATTCTCAATGATCCCCCTCCAAATGTTAAAATACATTTTTGTTGGTGGTGGTTTAGTCTGAATTACTACATGGGGATTTTCCTCATACCAAAAGTGGAAATTATTAGAATTTCTAGCGAGTCTCTTGTGAAGCTAACTCGGGATTTCTTGCTATTTTTGGATGCCAATAAATTAATTTTTTACGCAGGTGGTTAATTCTTTCGAAAAAAATGCAGAATACCATTTTTAGATAACTGTGTAAAGTATTTAAAAAGTTGATTTGGCTCTAAGAACTGACGCCTGTCAACATTTTGCATTTGTGAGTTTAATGGCGAGTCCGATCCTGACTTTCTTGGTAATGTTGAAGTTTGTTTATAGCCTGGATTGACAAGTCTTTATCGGTTATACAACCTGCCAAAATTTCGTTAAATTATACGGGTCTGATCAAAGGTACATCACGATATTGGGTGCACCCAAAAAAAAAAAAAAAAAAAAAAAAAATATATATATATATATATATATATATATATATATATGAAACACTAGGGTTATTTTGATGCTTTCAGTATAGTGCCGAGAGTTTGACCTGTACTGACCTACAAATTTTTTCCAAAATTATTGACAAGAAATATTCAACATCAAAATATATTATAAATATTATAACAATTTATGTTTATTAAAGTCACATACAATTTGCAAATTAAACTTTATTGCTAAAGTGCGCAGATTATAATGTATATTATTAGAGGTACATATGCATACGTTACAATTTCTCCAGTGTTATTTGTTATTTAAATTGGTTTAATAAAAAGCAGTCACTCGATTTTACAACACAAACAAAGGGGAATTGATTAAACTCCGTTCCGAAGCCGAATGGCGAAAAACTAATTTATGTAATTCGATTTTGATCCTATTTTAATTCAATGCATCTGATTTTTTGAAATTAATGTTGAATTTAATAATTCATTAATCTCCAAAAGACCACATTTTTCTTACTTGTTTAAGTTCAAATAATTTCAAATTAACTGTAATTTGGATATTTCTACTCCAAACCAAAAATATTTTCATTTTGAGAAGATAGCAGATAGAGAGGGGAAAATTTCTTTCTAGGCCATTAAAAGAGCAATATTTCTTTAGAAAAATCTAAATATTGCAAACAACTGTAAAAATTCAGAGTAGCCCTTTGCTTCACTTCAATAAAAAAATCTCCCAGCAGAGATTAAAATACAACCGAGGAAAAACTGATTTATATATCTAAGATAGTATATTCTGAGATTCATTAAATTTTAAATAAAATCTACAGTATTTGTACTAGTCTTCTCCATTTTTTAAGGCAATACCAACAAATTTTGTTATAAAATAGTCCATCAGCACCAAATTGTTTAAATTTTTATGATTTATTTAACATTTTTTACTGTCTTATGTTTACTTTAACTTTGAGGCTAATAAATCGACAAAAGAAATCTGAGGCCCGATTCTGTAAGCATATTTTTTAACGTTTCCTTTCCTTATCTCTTTTAGAACAGTGATATACTTATGTGTCACTACTGAACAAAGATGGAACATCCTTATTATGATATTCTCTTTTCCTTTATTTTTAAAGAATCGCATCCCTGGTCATCAATAAAGTTATTAAATATTTCAAAAAATAGTAGTCTAGGCAAGTTACCTGTTGATCTTAGCAATGTTGACGGAATTGGTGAATAATAATATTTAAAATTTCAAAATATAACATCTAAAAATAAAGTAAAACGACGTCCCCGATGGAATAAATATTTCTACGCTAAATTTATGTTTAGCTATTTTCCTTCCAGTAATAATGCATATTATTAGCCCCTCTGTTTTCATGCTGAGAAAATGCTGATCAAAAATACATAATCCGAAATCCTTCAATATTTTTCAACCTATTAGTAGAGCACTGCTAACATTTTCGAAAATTTTAGAAAAAACAATGGAAATGCAGTACAAGTAAATAAAAGGGTAAACAAAATTTTACCAGTTACATAATGTGGGTTCAGAGCTGGTCATAGTTGCACAACTGCGATGCTTAAAATTACCGATGACATAATAACTGCCACAGATAACAATAACTCCACACTTTTAGCTTTACCAGATTACACAAAAGCATTTGACACCCTAAATTATTCAATTCTTAGTTCTGTTTCGCATTTTATCGGTGTGTTAAGTGGAGGGGTTAGTATGGTCAATCATTTTCTTACAGCACGATCACAAATATTCAATCTTAACAATCATGTCAACACTTTTAAACGCCTTAATCGGCGATCCACAAAGTTTAAAGTTTTCCTTTATTTTTTATCCTGTACGGAGAGCTACAATACCAAAGACAAAATATACCTAACTCTCAAGAGACCAGAAATGATTCAAGCAATTAATTACGACCTCTATAACGACAAAATTAACTTTGGTAATCATTGCCTTACCCTTAACATAAGTAAGTCAGGTGTCATCGAGTTTGGGAGGAGCACAGATTGATCTGAATTTTTAATTAGACGCAGAAAGTCTATATTCATAGAAAAAGACATAATTCTTATTTATGACAATACCAAAACCCTGGGTCTTACAATGGACTCGGATTTAAGATTTCCAGAGCATATAAGCAGAAATTTCCAAAAATCCTATTTAAATTTCAAATTAATTTATTCAAATAGAACAGTTTAAATCAACATATTAAAACAATGCTCTGGTGATCACTGGTATTATTACAACTAAATTATTGGGATGTCATCTACAGACGACATATATAAAACGTGTAAAAATGAATCAAAACTGCCATTTACGGCTTATTTATGGTATTAGGTTTATTAGTACGAAATTACAAACCAACCAGAATTTAGTAAAATAATCAGGTAACCGTTTATAAACTGTATTTAGATGATTTAACTAGCGCTGGCTAGTTTCAGATTGTTCTGTGAACGGAGAAATGTGGTTATGCCAGTGACACTCTTAAGCAGTCCAAATGGTTAAACATGGCTAATAAAAGAAAAGTACACAACGTAACACACCTTTTCCTTATAATTAAAATACAAAGTCGCCAATAGTTACATAATAGAATCAGATACAGGACAGATGTCAATGTGGTTATACTGAGTTTTTGAAAACGTAATTTTCTTACCAGATACCTGATACAAAGAACAATATACCACGTGACTATGAGAAAATAATATGCTAAATGCATAAAGTTGCCAGCGAAACGTGAAACTTATTCGATTAATACCCGTTTAATTTTTTTTTACAAAAAAATAAGAGGGAGAGAGAGAGAGAAAGAGAAATGTGCTTGTTCAATAAATCTTCAAGAATGTTCAAATTTCGTTTGTACCCTAATAAATTAATATTTTTCTTATTTTCTTTTAATATCTGTTTATTTTCTTTTAGAAATGTTTAACCATTCAATTTAGTTCTTTTATTAGCAAATTTTTATTTGCTCTAAATACGTATAATGATATACGTATTTAGAACAAATAAAAATGTGCCTAGAAAATATTTTTATTTCTATTACCATTATATTAATAATGTATTTTTTATAATCTTAAAAATAATAGATAATTACCATTATTATTATGAATACTACTTTTTCCTTCTTTTTGGACTATAAAGTCGAGAAATTAATTTCATTGAAAAGTCCTCAAACTACAGTACTTTTATTTCGTTGCTTATTATATAAATTAAAAAATAAAAAACATTTGTTGGCTTAAAAAACGGATCGCTTTCTAAGTATGAAATGTGCTAAACTCTCGACAATTGATTTTATATATTAATGAGATTTCGAAGAAAATACCGAACGGGTGCCTCGCAACCCTAAGAAAATGTCTAGTGAATATTTTATAATAAATTGTCTGGCAGTAAGTGCATTTCTATGATATTTTAAACCTTTAACGAATGAGTCCTTTTAGTTTTTACCCCTTTGTTTTAAACACAGATTGCAAAATTTAAAAAATTTAATACAATACAATATATGTGGAAGCAGCAAAGATACAGATACAACAAATAATAAATGATAGCCATACTAGTAAAATATATATCACTAAATTACCTTCAACCTTCTTCATAACTACAAATTTTCTATTTGCCAGTGATAGTAACAGCTATTGGCGATTTCATTTATAAAGTTTTTATTTACACTGTAAAAAGGAAATGCATTAAATTTAAATGTGTTTAATGTAATGCAGTAAATTTAATAATTTGCGTTAATCTAAAATAATTTATTTCGTTAAATCTAATGTAATCATACATTAAATTTAAAGTTTTTAAGGCACTGTGTACATTAAATATACAACCAGAATTCACTGATTTTACGTTATGTTCTCACATTCACCGACATTAATATAAGGTCAAAAATTCTGCTACCAGGAAAAGGTGGAAATTTTTCCCATCGGTAGTGTACCGTCATCTGTAGACCGGTTTTGAACTCATTGATTTCAGTCACTACCGGCAGACATATACACCTCATCATAAGAAAATTGAGTCCTTTAAGCAACTTATATCATACTAAATAAAAAGTTCAATACAAGTTGCGTCATCTCCCGGAATCTCATGCAATGTAACATGAATATTAATATAAATTCCTTTAATGTTAAGGTACATGTGAATTAATTTTAATATAAAGAAAGTTGAAATATCCTTTTAGTTACTTTATTGAAACTTAAGATAACATTTAATCAGATTTCATGTACGACAAACTGATATTTGAATTAGTTGCTTTAGATTTAAAGTAAATATAAATTATTCACGATTTTAGGTACAAAATTATTAAATTTAATGTAGAATGGACAGTAAATTTGCATTAAATTTAAGGTTATTTTTGAACATTGTAGACTATTTCGTCTATTATCAGTTATTTTAAATCTCCAACAAATTTATAATATTTTTTGTATAGCAAACTCCATAGATAAATTCAACTGTTTCGAAAATATTGGGAATTAAACGCCTAAGAATACAAACTCTCTTAATATTAAATTAAATGTTGGAGTTGATATCCTTCAGCCAAGTGTCTAAGCTTTCCTGAAAACTGGAAAAGCACGTTTCGCAAATGTTAATGAGGGAAATTATGCACTGCATTTGAAATTCTGTTTTAAAGGTTCTTTAACGAGTTCGACTTTGCCCTATAGACTGCAGTCTTTAAATTGCTTCCAAAGATATAAATCTAAAGGGGTTGGATCGAGTGATCTAGGAGGTTATCCAATGCGCCCTTCTCTTACCATTCATCTCTCAGGAAATATTTCATCTAGGTAGTTCCAACATCAATATCAAAATGCGAATGTCATGAAAAAAATATTAATAACTATAATTAAATCGGGTACAATTCGTTTTCGTAACAAATTGCAGTACAAATTAGCAGTCAAATTTTCAAGAAAGACGAAAGGTCCAATAATGTGGTTTCCAGTGATACATGTTTAACTTTTATTTTTTGAGGAGGTTGCATATAGAGTTCCATCATTCAATAAGGATTGTTGTTAGATCAATACCGACAGTTGTTTCTGTTGATACAACCATTGAGATAGAATGTAGCCTTATCGGAAAATAAGATATGGTTAACAGAATTAGGTTGATAGTCTATACTCTCAATTATTTCGTGCTAAAATTACTTACGTCTATAAGGATTATTTTGAAATAATGTTACTTTTTAATTTTCTTTGAGAATTCCTCTAATGAGTCTTTCCATATTATCGTATACAAGAATAAATTCTGGTACCGAAGTCGGTAGTTTTGCTTGCAAAGCGAACATAATGTCCAAGGGTTGATTATCGTTGACAGCTCTATCATCTTTGTTAGGTTTTTTACATTACCCATATATTCAAAATTATAGATATGGACTCCTGTTCAGGGAAAGTTTGATTGAAAAGTCTGTTGTTGTGTGTTGGAAGGATCTACGTTTATTCCCATATCTTATCATCATAAGCAGAGTAATACGTTTCGGAATCTGTTAGCGGAACCACAGAATTTTGTTTCACTCAAGAATGTCTTATTTTATAATAAAACTAAAAACAAATATGAGTAAAAAGCCAGATAGACTATCAAAACTTATTTCATTAAATATGTACTAACCATTAAAGGTGACATTTTTATTTAGGAAGGAGATTAAAGGGTAGGATAAGAATAAAATGACTTTCGAGTTTGTTAAATTAAGAAGTCAATATTTTTGAAATAGTTCAATTTACCCATAGGGTAAGCCATAGAAAAAATATTCTAAATTTGTTGTGGATTTAAAATAACTTACAACATACAGGATGTTCCATTTAAGAAAATCATAAGTGACATCCTCATTTAATAGTTGTTGATATCATTGACATATGGAATGAACAGTCAAATATAAGAATTATAGTTTCAGAGGTGGAAGAAAATCTGGATCCGCTGTCACTTTTCGTTGGCTCTTAATTAACCCATTTCGAAACATCTCCCCACCCTGTTTATTCTAGGTACCATATTTTATTGATATATTTAGGATGTAGCCCAAAACATCCAATATTATTTTTTTAATACAACTAATACTTTAGAGATCATATATTTTAAATTGCGTTTCAAATTTTGCTCCAAAATTCCTATACTTGTCACTTGATCACTGTGGCGTCACATTTTGTTGAAGACTGGCAAACTGACAAGCAGATATAAAGTGTTTTCGTAATTTTTGTAATAAAAGGTGAGTTCTAAGTTTTATAAGAGTTGTGCCGTGCCTCAGTGTACAAATGCTACAATTAAAACACCCGAAAGATTATTTAATCACATTCAACGTTAGGAAAATAGTAGGAAAATATGGCTTCAGCTAGCCCGCAGAGATCCGGCACTCGTGTCTACACAATCTAAAATATATTTCTATGAAGATATTTTGATGTAAGTTTTGATAATATTTGTTTATTTTTCTTACAATGAAAGTAGTTATTTTTCAGGTTTTCAAAGATGAAAATGGGAATTCTAAGGTTAGAAATAACGTAATCAAAGTTTGTTAACAATGTTTTGTACTTGTATTTTAGTTTTGGGCAGACTTCAGGAGCGGCCATGGAATCGCCGCTGTCACTCATGGTAGCGAACATCTTCATAAAGGCTTTCAAAGACAACGCCTTAGCATTAATACCATATCATTTTGTAGCGTATTTAACTCATAAAAACAAAAATGTAAGTTATTTACAGAAAAGACCAATTTGGTCTCAGAAACTATTGGTAAATTATTTGAAGATACGGAATTTGTAGCACTAACAATAAAATTGAACGTACTCTCCAGTCCCTTTAAAAAAAAAACTATTTTTGGAGGAAGTAACAAAAAAGATAAATGGAATTTAGTGATAAACCTCACAAAATGATGAGCCTGAAACTGCAAAGCAGCTACCACTACTAAAGCAGTTTTTGTGTGCAGTTGCTTCTTCAACGTCGGTGGAAGGTGTGTTTAGTGTAGTTGGTTTTGTGCACTCCGATTTAAATTTGGGAATTGCAAAAGATGAAAAATTAGTATTTCTATTTAAATTTTACAATAAAAATGTAAATGATGATATATTATAATGTGATGTCAAAATGTCGTTTATATTTCTATGTTTTACTTGCTGTAAGTTTTAAATATTTCAGAAAGTAAATTATTTTATTTACAAATATATGGCAATTAAGTAGTTCAGGGTAAAGTTTATCTTTTTTTACGTTCTTATGTCTGTAAATTATTTTTCCTTAGTTATTTGAAACATAATACATATTTTTTTATCTGACTCATGATTTTTATTGAAAAAACAAGTAATTTAAATAGTAATTTTAATCATTTGATTGAAATCAACCCAAGCTTGGGATGCAGCACAGATTTGATAAGAAAGTGAAAATTTTAGTTCCAAAATTAAAACTATTCCCTAGTCTTTTCGGCAATAAGATTAAAACATTCGTTTAGCAATTTGGACAAGATACAAAAACTTAATTAGAGATATCTTCTTCTTATTTCAATGGCGCGGAGCGATGGAAAATATCTTCTCGGAACGAGAATATTATTTAAGGACCATAATGAGTCTAGTTACACTTGCAACGCCAAATTGGGTATAAACCGGAACGCGAAACGATTCATAAATAACTTTTCTAAGCCGTTTAATTTTCGTATGAAGGAAAACCGGGTATTAGACCAGGAGCAGGTCTAAAATATTTTAGACAGGAGTCAAACTGAATTAATAATAAATTATATGCTAATTATAATTACTACCAGAAGGGGAAGTATTTCGGAGGACAAAGGCGTATTGAAAAATAAGCAAAGATTTTGAAATTAAATTTATCTCTAGCAGTTTTCGTATTTTGCTTACCTTCTCATAAAGCGATTTTTTTTTGATTCATCATTAATAATGTTAGACTCATGTATCACAAATATATCGATGAGATTATTGTTATACTTAAATATCTGTAAGAGAATATCTACGATAATATAAGAGGTGTTATGTTGAAACGTTTTTGAGCAAGCAGATGAGCAAAATAGTATATATTAGAGTTAATTCCCAAGTTAAAATAAAAAAAACAAAATGTGCAATTTTCTTATCAGGGATTACAAGCTGTTTATGAAACCGGTATGTTAAGTAAATTAGTATTAGGTCAGTTCAGATTAATGTTAGGCAAACTTTGTCGAGTATATAGAGGTGATTGTTAATTTCATAGTGACCTATATAGTGTATTCGAAGGTGGTTGGGAATGTATTGGGATCTCTGAGACTATACGAGATAAAAAAAGAAAGTTAAATAGCAAAAGTTTTTAGACAATTATGTTAATAATTTAATAGCGCTGGCACATTGATTCTAACCGTTTTGATTTTTGAGATGTTTTGAAAAGATGGTAAAGTTGTGTTTTTAAAAATTCATTATATTTCCTTTACATATAAAATTTTTTTAAATCTGTAAAGATCCTTTTACAGCAACTTTTTATGTAAAATATGCTCACCTTGTAATGGAACAAATATTAATTATTTTACACTGTTCAATATGAACTATATTCCGTTAAAATGAATAACTAAATAATCACTCTGTGAATAGATTTCTCGTGGGAATAGGGTAGTTATATTTTTTTATCACTATCTAAAAAAGTGTAAAGGACAAATAAATCAGTTATCGAGCTTAACTTTTATGATCTTTGTCGTTTAAATGTTTTCTTAAAAAATACCTAAAGTCAGTTAATTTATGAAGACATAATAAGACCCTCTCTTAGAATTGCCTATAAATCTGTCTAAGTAATCCTACCCTGGTTATGTAAATAAAATCGACGTGATAAGGGTATAATCAAATAAACTCATTATACTGTAATATAACGTTTGATCTGTGCAAGGAAATTAATGTAGCGTCTGTTCTTCCTGATTGCAAGAAAGAATGATTCAAATACCAGCATTATGAATAAAAGGGCACTCAGGTTTTTTCACAGACGTTATATTATCTTATTCCTTTAGTTATAGAAAGAAATAGAATAGTTTTATTAATTGTGTTAATTAAGACGCTCAGAGGCCATCCGGTATAGAATAGCTAACGCCAGCACGTAACGATCGAAACCTTCGAATTTTAAGGGAAAGAAATTGACGTTTACCGGGTTCCATGGGGTAATATGGGTACAAACGGGAAACAGAGGTGTGTCGAGGGGGTGTAAGATTCGAAGACACTCTTTTAAGGAATAGTAAATTTCAGTACCAATCTGAAAGTTAAATTAGGGTGATCGGTACCGTTCTTTAAGTCCAGTGCCGTAGTGTATATTCGGCGGGAATCAAGGTTTTCTTTGTTTGATTTGCTTTTAATTTAATTAGGAAAGTTAAGGGAGTATCATGTGTTATTTTCGTCGGGCGTTTCGCGATTTTCATACGGTTTGATTAAGTAATATAAATAGCTATTTTTCGGGTTTTATTTAATTTTTTTGTTTAATATTTTATTAAGCTATTTATACGTGTTTTTTCAAAATTGGGTTTTATATTTTTGGTTATTATATCGGCTAAGAAGAGCAATTATGTTAGTTTTCGTAATTGTTATTAGTTTTAAGTTTCTCATTGTAAATAGTTTGTTTTTCTATTTATTTTTGTTAAATAGATTTAAGTGTTTTTGGTTATTAAATCGGCCAAGAAGAGCAATTATGTTAAGTTTTCGTAATTGTTATTAGTTTTAAGTTTCTCATTGTAAATAGTTTGTTTTTTTTTATTTATTTTTGTTAAATAGATTTAAGTGTTTTGAGAAACTTGTTTTATTCAATTTAATTAAAACCTTTACGCGAATTAACTTGCGGACGCGTTGTAGCGAGACCTACAAAATACGAGATGTCAACTGTCCAGCTAATGAGCAGTCCTGAAATTCTGAGTTGTGGTTGGTAAGCTTAAATAACCGTAGTTGTTTAGAACTAAAGTTGCAAGAGAGATGAACGTCCAGACTTCCAGAGTGTAAAATTTAATTATAAGTTATCAAAAAAAATAAAAAAAAACACAATATGTCATTTGCAGGAGTCTATAATCAAATTCTGTCACAACCTTTTCAGATTTTAAGCACATCGTTTCGATATATCTGTAACCATCATCAACTTTTATTTTTCTTGTGAATGCCATAATGAATTTTAATTCATTCGAAAAGAACATATTTTTAATTTTTCATTTTTATTGTCACAGCTATGTAAAACAATTAAAAATACCACGGAAAATTACAAAACTTTTTATTTCAGTCAATGTTAAAATGTCGCATAACAAATCGGATATTATTTCGTTATTTCCGAAGATAGATCTTAGAAAAATTGGAATCAAGACTATAACTGAACGTCCCTATAAAAAATAAAATTATCAAGTTATTTTTTTAAGCTGTCAAAATTTTCAAGCTGTCAAAAGTCAAAAATATTATATTCAGTTTTTTATGAAGGTATTATTTTTCTTTTGATATAAGTTTGTTGGATCACTATTAAAAATTTTATATGTATTTTCTACCTTTAGTAAGTTGTTCATTTTTGTCACATAATCTTTCTTGTTCATAGCTACTGTTTTATTGCTTTTATTGGGCTTTGGAACAATAATTTGTGGATTGTCTTTTATACATTTTTTGTTCGACTTAATTTCTTTGTTAAATTTTTTTAGAGGCTGTTACTTTATATTGTTTTGTGTCTTATTTTGATTTTATGTTTAGTTATGACATTAGTCACTTCAGCTCTAATTGTGTATTTCTTGTCATCTGGTTCATTGCTAATAGCTGATTCAATTGAGGCTATATATTCCGTTATAAATATATTAAGAGTGATCTAACAAACTTATATCAAAAGAAAAATAACCTTCATAAAAAAAATACTCAATGCAATAGAATTAACTGAAAAAGATGCAAAAAAGCTAACCATTCACAATGCTATTCCACTAAAAATATATGGCCTACCAAAATTCCATAAACGTGATATACCCCTAAGACTTATCGTTTCGTGTGTACAATCGCCATTCTATCGTTTATCAAAATTCTTATCGGATTGCATTTCAAATATTACAGGAAAAAACTATTTTTTATTAAAGATTCATGCGCTTTTAAAAAATTTATTGATACAGTAAATCTACCCGAAAATTACAGGCCCATTTCGCTAAATGTTATATCTCTGTATACAAATATACCAAATCAACTTGTCCATACACATTTTACAAACAACTCGATGGATGTGCTATGGATCACCAATTTCATCCACCATTGCTCAGTTAGTAATGGAATATTTAGAGGAAAAATTTTAGAAAAATTAAAATTTAATATAATATTTTTCAAACGGTTTGTCGATGATTGCATAACAGCCGTGCCACAGGATAAAATAAATGAAATTCTCCAAGAGTTTAACAGTTTCAACGAAAAATTACAATTCACGTCCGAAGCAGAAAGTAATAATATAAAAACCCAAAAAATAGTGTTATAATCGGTCTGTCTGATCGTGCCACCTCTCTAACGCAGGGGTCGGCAATTGGCGGACCGCGGTCCGGATCCGGACCGTGAAGGGTATAAATCTGGACCGGCTGCGTCTATCCATTTATTTCTATTGTACAATATGTATGATGTAATAGATCCTACGTTCCTATTTCAGTATACAAATTTGCTTTTAATTTTTTTCTGGACTCTCGAATAAAACATTTTAATCATCCGGACTCCACTAGAAATGAATTGCCGACCCCTGCTCTAACGTCTACAGAATTCCGACCAAGAATACTACAATAAGTGAAAAATACGCTAATAAATAATAATTTCAATGAAAAGACTTACCAAAATCACACAAATTACAAGAAACAGAACATAAACAGCAAAAATATGTAGCAATACCTTACACTAGTGAACTGTCAGAAAAAATAAAACACATTTTAAAAAAGCATGATATTATCGTATGTTACAGGTCTCATAATAAATTAAATACACTATTTGCTAATTTAAAAAGTAAACCTCCTCTCATCAATAAGTCAAATGTGGTATATTCGATTCCTTGCTCAAATTGTCCCAAAAAATATATAGGCAAGCCAATTGCTAAAGAACAGATTAAATGGCCACAAATATACGAAAAACGCCTCAACAACGTTAAACAAACACACACAGGATGAAAAACATACCTTCGATTATAACAATACCATAATTAGAAACAAAGATACGAATTATCAAAAATTGCAGATAAAGGAAATGATAGAAATTAAAAAAGATAAAAACACTGTTAACGACAGAACGGATATAGGAAATTTGAGCCACATTTACACCAGCCTAATTTAAAGAAAAGTATTAAGTATTCGATCCCGTTAATAAATCCAAAATTGAATATCCTCTTAAACATAAAATTAAATGTATGCTTTCTTTCGTTTTTTTTTTGGTACATTGTTCAAGTATAAAAAATAAAACACACTCGCATTCCATGTATCTTAATAGACTATACAAAAATTTCATTTCATTATTAATGAATAAGCAAAATGTCAAGGTATGTAGTGGTAAATTTAATACTTTTTTAGAAATTTGACTAGTTTTTTAAAGTGTTTGTTTGTTTTCTAAATTTGTAAATATATTTGTGTATGAAAGTTTTTAATTATAAAAAAAAAAATTTTAGGAGGAGCAATAAATAATTAAAAAAAGCAAAAAATTTTTAAAGATGTCTTAAATAAACGGCGAAACGTCAAATTTTTTTTGATTTTTTGTTAAAAACCCAAGAAAAGACAAAATAAAAAGAACATGTATATATATATATATATATATATATATATATATATATATATATATATATATATATATATATATATATATATAGACATTCACATCTCTTTTATCATCACACAGTCCAAAAAAAAACTTGAATTTCTTCTGATTGACTTATATAAAAGATTTCACTAACTATCGGACTAAACTTTCACCCATATGAAACTCATGCTTGTCAGTTTATATTCACCAGGGCTGTCCCTGTTTGCCACTGATTGCGACCATTATGAAGGTGCATCTCAGTTTTCGTTGTTTATTTGTGATACGTTGCCGAGGAAGTGCTACTTAGAACCGCAAAGGCTCTAATTTAAATTACCTTACAGAGTCGCGTATCTTGTCGGTGCAAGAAAAGTCGTGAAATTTATGGTTATAAAAGGTGTGGAAGTGTTACGTGTTAAACCAACACTCTCCTAAAATTTTAACTAAAAGTTCATAAGTTAACATACTATTATTATTAATTTTGTTTACCAAAATCATGGCGTTATCTCGTAAAGCTTCCATTGTATCATACATGCATTTATGGAGAAAAATCATGAGTGAAAATAATAAAGAAAGAATTGTAAAGTATTTTTTTTTTATTCTTGCATAGTGCGATTCATCTATGATGATGTAGCACAGAAGTAAAAACTTTTGCAGATAGGAAAAGTGCCATACTACGAGTACAATCCAGAACTTATATCAGAAAATAACGAGTTCAAGTCGTACTAAGATCTAACTGTGCTTACAGACCATATAGTTGCTCATTGCGGACTAGAGCTCACTTTAGCAAATACAGGAACCTAGAAGTAAAAATATACATAGAATAGGGATCGAGTATCATCTGGACGATCTTCATAATTCACTCAACGATTGGAGTTATACCAAAGAGCATTCTGCTTAATATAAAGGGATTGTTAGCGACCACTGGTATCAGGCTCTGCAAAAACAGTGTTACTTGCGACCGCTTGAGCTGTTCGAAAGTTTGCGAAAAATGCAGATGATCATGCCCTCAACAGAGATCGCTTTTAATATCCGAATATATCTGGAATGAGTGTCTCAGTACCAAAAGTTGATACACGATGTTTCGGTTAGTAGTTTTCTCTAGCCCTTTTCAAGTGAAACTGGTAATTTATCTGTGAACGCCTTACTAGCATTTTCAGATATACTGTTTGCCCGTTGTCCTGGAACTGGAGATTTTATACGAAAACCATCTGGTATTATTCCCTGATCCCATGCTTGTCATAGAAACTGAATGTGCGTCTCCTTTTTTGCAAGCTTGATCTTAGATTTCTCGTAGCCTCGAAATTTGTCACTGATACCGGATCCATATCGGGATTCTAGTGTTTGTTTGAAGGTCATGGACAACGATGTAGTAGAGATCTGTTGGGCTTCTATTGTCTTTATTTTTTGATGAATATCCCGACGTTTTGGCTAGTCGTCATCTCTAGCCGTTTCACTTGAAAATGGCTAGAGATAACTACTAGCCGAAACATTGAGATATTCAAGAAAAAATAGAGGCAATGGAAGCCCAAGTGGTATCTACTACTACGCAGGCTAATTTTTGTTAAAAATGATTTTTTAATAACAATCTTCTTAGGTATTTTGCAAACCTTATCTCAAGTTCGCAAAACATGTAATTTCTTTTAAAAGAAAGAAACGACAATTTTTTTTCACAACTAATTAGCGACTATTCTGCATTAAATTATCATCCGGACGATTTTTTTAATTTGAGCAATTTGTCTTACTAACTTTATATACATCAATTTTACACAAGGTGAGAGAAAAGTGGTGTTGCGGATAAAAAATATTTATGTGTTAAAAACTTTATAAAAATGTGTATCTAGAAAAAAAAATACAATGCAAATATTCTGAGAAAAATTTAGAGAAAAAAATTTGGTATCGCAGATTTAATATAGAGGAGAAATGTATTTTAAAATATACATGAAGACTTCAGGAAATTTTTAGAATCCTCCTTCATATCGGACCAAATTACACTACGCAACAAATTTTAGCTTATTTGTTATATCTCGTATGAAAAGTGTATTTTTTGTTAATTTCGGGACGCTAAACACAAAAATGACAATGAAATTAAAAACTTAGTTGCAATTTTCAAGAACAAGTTTTTTTTTATTTAATTTTTAGCAAAATAATAAAAAATATATACTTTTATACTTGTAGACACACTAAATATTCTGTCTTTTTGCTTTTCCTTTGTGGATTGTTTCTGGAGCATCTCTAACAAGAATCCAACAGTAGTCGGCAAGCATGGAAGCATTTCACTTTCGCTGGTACCTTTTCTCCATTGTTGATATATGGAAGCGTTCGCCGTGCTCATCACTTATAGCTCCGCAGTGTTCAGGAAAAAAGTCCAGATGTAAATGTTGGAACTACTACTACTAGAGATATATTGGAACCCATTTTTTGATACGATGACAGCACATTTTCAACAAGAGTAATGTAATTGTCAGCTTTTTTATTTCTGAAAAAATTAGTGACAACGAGGCGAAAGTCATTCCAAACATTTTTTCAATATCTGGTAGAGTTCTGTCAAAATGTTTAGAATCTGTGGTCTAACAAAAATATCTTTAATTCTTTCTTCACTTAGCCTTAGGAACTTCTGACGCAGATACTGAAAAGTTGGCCCATCTGTATTCAGTGACTTAACAAAGTTTTTCATTAGGCCCAATTTGAGATGAAGTGGTGGCAACAAAATTTTTTTGAGGTCTACCAATGCCACATGTTGTACATTTTTTTACCGGGCTCTAATGATTGTCGAACGGACCAGTCTTTTCTCTCATAACGAAGTGACTTTGTTCGACTGTCCCATTCATACAAAAAACAGCAAAGGTAGCCTAGCTGCATCCCAAGTAAAAACGCAGTAGCCACAGATCTGCCGTTGGTGCTCATCGTATTTTATTCTTAGGTATTTCATATTGTATGATTTTTTCGTGTGAACTGCATATCCCACAGGAATTGACGGTAAAATATTTCCCATATGCAATATTACTACTTTTAAACTCAATATCGAACTGTCTATAAACAATCTTCATTCTTCTGGCTAGTAGTTTATATTGAAACCCGCCAATAAACCGGTAATGTTATTGCAGAAAACCAAGTTCTTTTCAATGTTAAAAAAATGGTGCTAGGCCTTTATGGTGTTTACGAAAAACACATACTGAAAGATCATCTTCTGCTGCAATCTTGATCCTAGTAACTCTGCTTTATTTTTTGAAAGTTCTAAGTCTCTCACAAGATCGTTTGATTCTGATTGGGTTATTTTAGGCGATTGGCACTATAACGTGCTAGGTGTGAAATCAGGATCTCTTGATGTTGATTCAGTATCTTCGTCCTGAGAAATCATTGTATCGGTATTATTTGATTCGTAAGTGAATGTTTCTGGAGATTCTGGAATAGGAAGTTCGTCACTATGAGGCACAGGTCTCATGGCAGATGGTATATTTAAATAGTTGATAACCGACTTTTTCTCCTTGGATATATCTGTGCTTTGTCCAACGCGATGTATGAGGCAGAAATAGCAATCATTAACATGATTTGAAGGCTCTCTCCAGGTCACTAGGACAGCAAACTGCTGATATGCCATTATTATCAATGGAGGAACAAACCGCTTCTGAGACGCAAAAGTCGCCTCATCACAAACATAACCGAAGTGATCTGGATCGTTTACACACTTTCAAAGACATCTTAAAATCTCAACTATTGAATTCGATTCAATAATTTCGCCTGGCTAACCCCTCTGCTTTGTAGCTACTTCTACATTTTTAAAGAATATTCGAGAATTTTCGATTCAATTTCATTATATTCGCAATGGTGACGTTTGTTATTTGTTTAAAAACAGGGGCGGTTCAGTACAGAGCACACATAAAAGTCAATTTTCATGAGTTTAAATGACTTCCTTATTTTAAGTCCTGAGGGGTTTGGATTTCGAATATGAGGGGTAATCCCAGAAGATCCCTCATGCAGTGTTGCCAAGTCGTGCAAAATTTTCTCAACCTGGGAAAAGTGTATATTTGGGAAGGTCGCACCCCTCTATTGTTATAACAATACAAATATAACACGTGCATTATTGCGGTTACCTTGTTAATATATACGGAGACATACCATCACGTATCTCTAAAACTTGAACTAATATTAAAAAAATAAGTTTCGTTTCAGTTTGAGCACACCAAAAATAATAGGATTTAGTCGATTTTATTTTCGATACATTTTGGCTGTTGTCCTGTGTTATCTGACTTTTGCAAATATTATCTTAGAGAAGAAATTTAAGAAAAATTTTTACTCGAACTTCTCGCCTTTAATCAGTTCAAGAATTACTCTTAAATTTTTTACATGTATTTAGGAATCGCTTGTGTACGCAGTTATGTAAATAACTCGACAGTCGCCATTGATAAACGCTTATCAAGCTTTTCAAAAATGACGATAAAACTGTACACTTTCTCTCAGAAATTTCTACTCTACATAATTTATGTATATATAAAGGTTTATCTCGCAAGCACAAAGAATTTTTGTTCATGTGTACTTTGTGTACGTTTACACGGTGACAGTCGTGATGTGACACGACCCTCCAAGCGTTCTATTTTCAAGTTCGTTTATCGTATGCTCTACTCTGTAATTGGATTTGTGTTTGGTTTAGTGACAATGCTCGCTTAAATAATTGGCTTGTCCTTGCCAGCATTTTGTTTATTCGTGGTATACTATGGAAGTTTAGATATCCAATCGGAAATCTTTAGGGAAAACTGCCAGGATGAGCATATATTTAGTTTTTAACTTATGTCTGTGCGAATATTAAAAAAAATTAATTACAAAATAAGTCGCCACTAACAAAACGTAAGTTATACGTTGAATTATGTTCTAGCTTACTAGTTTTTTGAGCAAATTACGAATAAATAATTTAAATAAAATGATTTTCTATAGACTTTTAGTTATAACCGACAGAAACAGTGTTTAGTAGGTCATAATTTAAGTAAACATTATAGTAAGCAATTTCTGACATGACGATTTTTTGAAGTTGACACTGGAGAGTTGGAGTCCTCCAAGTTTTAAATCAACAAGAATAGAAAAGTCAGTCGCACAGCTTAGGGGGGAGGGTCCTGGCGGCATTTTGGTAAGGGAGGCAAATTTCGAAAAAAACATTTCTGACTAGAATTTCCTTCAATTTATACGTTGATAGAGGAAATTAACTAGGCGGGTATTTTACATACCAAACAAATGAAAAGCATGTGAATATGTCCACATCTGTAAAAGGCCGCATCGTATGGGATGTTTTTTTAATAATAGCTTTATTCGAAATTTGACTTTGGCAAAAATTTCTGCTTCGATCGAAATTAAAATCAACAAAAAAAATAGCAGTCACGTGATTGGCATTATATGTCAAATTTTATTTTATTTTTTTTATCTCAAAATATCGAACAAAATTCTAAATGCAATTTTTAGCCCATATGCAAAATTTATAATAGATAATATATATTTTCTGCCCATTTTTTGTAAATTGCAGCACTGTTGTAAAAAAGACTCAACACGTCCTAAATAAAACTTCTTAGTTTTGACAATGCTTCATCTCAGACATATTTTGTTAAAAGTTATGGCATATTAAATGTGTTTTTCTACAAAAGCCAAATAGGGCTGTTAAAATTTGGTCACATGTGATTCAAAGTTTATTTGTTTTTAACCCTGTATAAGGTGCCTTCATAAAACAACTATTTTTGAAAATGTAGTTTGTGTCTAAAAGTAATATACAATAATACTAAGAAAATAGTTTAACTGAAAAGATTCACATTTTCTAATAAAAAAATTATAATATAAAAAAAAGATGATACTGTGTACTGTGTCTTAATTATAATGTGTATTACTTTTAGACACAAACTACGTTTTCAAAAATTGTTATTTTATGAAATTACCATATACAGGGTCAAAAACAAATAAACTTTGCATCACATGTGACCAAATTTTAATAGTCCTATTTGGATTTGGTAGAAAAACACCTTAAATATGGTGCTATTTTAAACAAAATATGTCTGGAATGGAGCATTGTCAAAACTAATAAGTTTTATGTAAGTTACGTTGAGTCTTATTTTGCAACAGTGGTGTAATTTACAAAAAATGTGTAAAAAATCTAAATCATCTTATACAGCTGAAACTTTGCATATGAGCTAAACGTTGCATTTAGAACAACTTTTTCTAATAAATTTTTTCAGTACTTTCAGATATAACCCTACTTTTGACTTTTTTTGGAAAAAATTTAAATTTCGCAGATAATGCTAATCAGGTGACTTCTATTTTTCTGGTTAATTTTCATCTCGATCAAAGCAAAAATTGTTGCCAAAGTCAAATTTCGAATAAAAATACTCGTATTAATAAAAGAAAACCCCATATGATGCGGACTTTATTGGTCACACAGTATATAGATTATTTTTGAGGCTATTTAATTCAAATACACTATTTGATTCCACAAATTTTAATATGGCTGGTCCCATATAGTGGCGAAAACTATAGCTGATCCTACTAATAAAAATATAGTCATGAGGAAATTAGTGGGAAACATATTTGATGACAAAAATACAAACTTTTTTTTTAACGCGTCTTTTTCTTCAGGTGCCATACCTGATTCCAGCATTGGCAAGGATAAAGGTTTTGTACTAAAGACCTATCTCTTATGAGATGTATACGGCCCACACCAACCCCTAATCCGCCATACTAGTTCTACATAGTAATTTACCCATCTTTCTACCATAGTTGTGTTGTGTAACGTATGTATTGAGTAAGAGATCCTGTTACTGTTCACAATCAATCCCGAATTCTCCGAACAATGTCGTTATGTTATTTTCTCAACGATGAAGGGTACTCCCTTGGTCGGTTCCGTTCGTATATTTCTCCGGCGGCCAGCTTTAAACCAAGATCTTTCTACCCGATTTGACTTTAAGACTGTCCCCTCTTACCACTTGCCCCAGGATGATGTTTAACTTATGTATGGTTTAAAATTCTGTAATTATTGTAATTCGCGGAATCATTTCCTACATAAAAGGAAACTTAAATTTCTTTCATGAATTATAGACTCTTTAGTCGGAAAAATCCAAAAATAGCAAATATTGATATCTTCTGTTAACTGCACTTTTATTAACTACCAATATAAAAAAATTTATGTGATTCAGAACTTTGGTTTCATTGGGTGAAAAATAAGAGGATGCCAAAATTGAGGGGTTTTTCATCGGGAGTGACCTCAGGTCATACAAATGAACAACTCGATGAGAACCAAAAATAGCATTGCAGTGATACTTCTCCGTGGCAGGATCAGCTGAAATTATAGCCAAGCCTCTTGGAGAGCCTAGCATTTTAATTGCCAATACCTTCTAAATATGTCGACGGTAAAATATATAAGGATTTAGAGATCCCACATGGGTACGACGAAACGTCCAGAGTCCCATACCGGATATTTGTTCTGTTCGTGAATTCTGGGCGAGGCACAAAATCGACATCAACAAAAAATGCAACCTAGAAACCAATAGTATAAGATCCTTGGTAAAAAAGACGAAAAGTTGAATAAATTAGGATAAGAACTCAAAAAAAAAAATTAAACTGAGATAAAATGAGAGTTTCGGAAATCAAGAGATAATTACTTTACTTTTTTGTTAAACAAAATAAGTTTGTTTTGTTACTTTCATACGGAATACGAGTTTGTTTTGTTATAATTATTTAAGTTTCTAAATTCTTACCTTCTTTTTAGTATTTCCTTAATAAGTTTCACTGGTAAACCCTGAAAAATAAATTAATATTATTGCGGTGATAAAAAATAATTAGTGTAAGCAGTGGAAAATTATATTCGTTCACACGTAGATTACAGAGTAACACCGACAAATGTGTAAGTGAAGGATAAATATTTTGTATTAAAATAATTGTAAAGTTAGGCTTATTCGTTGAAATTACAAAAGCAACAAATATTTTTCACTTTTGACAGTATTTTTTTTTTCGATCATACGGCAACAAAACAATTTTAATATATAATATGTACTAGGTGATCAAATATCACGTTTTAAGTCAACTGTCCAGGGCTAGCATTAAAGCGCAAAATAATTATTTTTCCTCCTCGGTAAAAAATGATCTATTTTAATATATATATTTATTTATTTTTTTTTTAATTTTCAGGTTAAAGCTGAGATTTTTATTCATCCAAATTATTAATAGAGCACTAAAGAGCGCAAGGCTATCGCTTAGTTTTTTCGAGCTAGCAGATGGGAAATGGGTTCTGTCATACAGCACATAGTAAAAGAGCATTAGCTTATACAGTGTCCCATTTTAAAAAATTTAACCATATATTTCCCCAAGTTCGTGAGAACAATATTCAAAAAAAAGTTGTAAGGTCTGCATTGAGGTCACTGACGCATTTTTCTCTTTCAACCATTCAAATTTTGTTTCAAATATTTTTCTCTTATCTCACAAACCTTCGGAGATATTTGTATGCATACACTGCATAAAAGAAGTCGTTCGCCACCTACTGGTTAAAAAAACAAACAAAAAGTTCCTGCACGGCACACTCTACATCCCGTTATGTTTTGAAATTATTTTTAAAAAATAAAAATTGATCATCTTCGAGAAAAATGATTTTTTTTTTATTTTCGCAGTGAAAAGTGTATAGCATTTTTAGAATGCTGAAGGCAAAATCTATGAAAACCATATATGCCCAAAATTGTTTTTGTTGATTCTTTTGTTTTTTCTTCAAATGAAAACTTAGTTATTTTGCGAAATGCGAGCTCAAGACATGTGACATAAAACGCATCATAAAATAAAATCATTTTGTTGCTGCGTTGTGCTCTACAATAAAAATTGTGTTAAATAAGAAAAAAAAATATTTCTCTAGTTTCAAAGAATGGGGCCTAACTTTACGAATTTTCTACTATTATCTAATTTTATGTATTTTGAGAAAATAAAAGGAACCTTGTATTATGGACTTTGTACCTTAGAATTAATTAGGTAGATTTTCTTAGGAAACCGTCGCCCTTCCTTTAACTTAAAAACTATAATATTTAGGAGTAATTTGATACGTTCAACATATCCAAACACAATTTGTTGTCAATAAACTAAAATAACCTTTAAAAAAAAAATAAAACGAATGATTTCGTTAAAATCATCCCTAATAATTTCCAAAAATACTCATAAAACTTCTTACGTATATTTTTATAAAACCTTTCCATAAAGTTGCTTAATTTTACAGTCGTACTGTTTGGGGATTTTAAATTTGTATAGTAGATAATTAACACCACCACTTTAAAAAAGGTGCTTAAAATCTCTTTTGCTAAAAACAGACGTACAATCTTACTAATGAATTCATAGTTTAAAAATATGGATCAATTGATTGATAAGGAAACAAATTATTCCTTAAAAATAGACCTTGACAAACTTTAAATAGACATTTTTCATTCTAATCTACCCTTGTCAGTATTCAATTAATAAAGAAAAAATTACCATAAGTTGTAGATATTGGGCTCTCAATGATTATGTATGCCAAAACCGACCTTTTAATCAACACCCTTGCGGTAAATAAATAAAATAAACTGTTTGGCAACTTATGCTAACAAAGTTGAGAACTGTTCTGTTGGAAAAGTCAAAGTAGAGAGTAGACATCAAGTTTTTTAAAACTATTAGAAACTATACAGACTGCGTCAAAAAGTAAGTTGACATAGAAATACATTTTTTAAAATGAAACAACCTCTTGTCATTTTTTCCAGTTTATATGTAATTTTGTGAAAAAACTTTAATATTGAAGGAATGCTCCTTAGAATTTTCGGGGGCCGGCGTCAAAAGAGATAATAAAATCGTTCATGATCAGCACGACCGAGGCTAGTAGTATTCCATTTTCTGTCCATTTCTGCGGATTCAAAAGATTTTTTTTTATTTATTGAGCGGTTTTATAGCACGCTTTTTGGGAACAATTTACTTTGCAGTGAGATCGACGACACGAGTAATATGATGAAATTTGTTTGTTTTATCCAAGATGTTTTTATTACTTCCTTATACGTCGGCCGCCGAAGGCATAAGAGTTTTGTAAGAACTCAAATTCTGGAGTGGTGGGTAGGGATTGGTTCAATGGATTTCTGAAAAGAAATAACGATCTTTCTATCGGGAAGCCAGAGGAAACTTCTGCTGTGCGGGCTTCCAAATCTAATAAACCAGAGAATTGATGACCTTTTTAATTTTCTGGGACAGGTGTATGATAAAAATAAACTTATAGCAAATAGCATATATAATTCTGACGAAACCGGCATTGCAGAAAAAGGAAAGAAACAAGTAGAAGCTCTATCATCAGCGGAACGTGATAAAATGGTTACTGTCGAAATATGTGTTAATGTAGTTGGAACTTTTGGTTGTCCCAAGAAAAAGAATGGCACTCCTCCAGGTTCTTGAGTGCGTTGCAGTGATTCAGGATGGATGATGAGCGAATTATTTCTGGTATAAGTTTATTAAATTTTCTCGTGTATCAAAAGACAAACCAGTATTACTGCTTCCTGATGGACATACCACACACATATTAAGAATTTTGCAGTGATCAGTTTAGCAAGAAACTATATGTTAATTATGATTTCAATCCTTCCTCACAGCTATATCGTTTATGAAACTACCCAGCACCTATTATGTTCAAGTAGCAACTTCGTGGTTACGATCGAACCCAGTGAACGGTTTTAAGAAATGTGGTATCTAGCCATATAATCTATTGGTTTTTGACACTTTTATTGCTGCAGACATCATTCACATAACCGCCATGAAGCCACTGTTATGGTTTCGTTACGTGCAGAGGTACAATTAAATAATATTATGATACCTTGGAGATCTTCAGTTAACGAGAGCTTGAATATCATAAACATTTGTGACATTATTCCTAAACCTACTCCGGAGTGTTCTCACCATTTCAATCCATTAACGAATATTGTCAATCCTTCTACCTCAAATTCAACATGTTGTAATCTGCTTTCTTCCTTTAGCGTTTCACCAAGAGATATTCACATATTCCAAAGGTGATAAGGACTGAAAGGATAAAGAATATTCGATGTGGCAAGACAGCAATTCTGACATTTTCTCCTTATTAAAATAAGTTGTCTGAGTTACAGAAAAATGATGGAAAAAAAAGCGAAAATCTCGAAAGTTAATAGCCCAAATGCCCATATTTTTGCATTTTCTTTTCCAGCTCTTTAGGGTCTGTTCGAGGTATAGCTTAAATAACGTAGGTGATATACAACATCCCTGTTAGACCTTTTGTGATGTTAAAACCCTCCGAGGTACTGCTTCCAATTTTGAACTCAGCTGTAGAATTGTCGTACATATTTTTCACCGCTTTAATTAGGTTGACGTTCAAGTTCGTGTTCTCTAACGTTTCCCATAGTTTGTTTTGTGGAACACTATCATATACTTTCATCAGATATACGAACACAAAATATATTTCCTGATTTATGGCCATTTTCTTCTCAATAATTTGTGTGACGCAAAAAAGGTGATCAATCGTTGATCTTCCTGTCCTGAATCCCGCCTCTTCAGTTTCAATGTCACTATTCATTTTTTCAGTAAAGTACCATATATTCTGCTAATTGTACTTGCGATAGCAATGCCCCTGTAATTATTAAAATCCTCTTGACTTCCCTTTTTGTATATAGTTGCTCTGGGATATCGCCTCCATTGATACAGTTTTGAAAAAATGTTGTTAAACTTTCCCATAGTTTTTCAGAACTGTATCTTATTAGTTCAGGTTATTATTTTGTAACTGTTGACAGATTTCTTTCACCTCTCTTGTTGTTATTCGTATGGAAGAAGCTGACGTGCTTGCATCTTGATTGGTCTGGTTGCCCATAAATTCTGTTCTATCTTCACTCAGAAAATGAGATGCATATTTCAAAACACTTCTGATGGTTGAAATTAAATCTCTTTTCTTTTCCCGTCTCATGGACTTTAGGTACCTCCAGTTTCCTGTATTTCTTCTTCCTCCTAAATGTGCATTTAATGTATCACATTTCCTTTTCCATGATTCATTTTTCTTTTGGCTAATCATTCGTCGAAATTTTGCCTGAGATTCTTTGTATTTGATTTCGTCTAAATCATTGTTTGTGTTTAGATATTTATTATGTTTTGCCCTCTTTTCTTCTATATCTTCTTCTACTTCGCTGTCCTATCAATATGGATGTTTTTTTCTTGGTTTTTACTAGGTATCCCAGGGCTTCCGCCGCTGCGGCACGGATGCCTGTTTTTATATGATGGTAGTTTTTTTCATTATTGCTGAATTGTTTTTCTTTCAGCTTTTCATCTTTTCTTGTACAATTCTCACACACTCTCTTGGTCTAAGCTATTAAAGTTATATATTTCCTTTGCCATTTTATTTCCGTCTGTTTTTTCCTTTTCTTCCGATTCATCCTCTATTGGATGCAGATATAATCTTGACATTTAGCAGGTACTGGTTGCTTCCGCAGGTAGCTTAGCTATACACTCGTACATCTGTCACGTTCAGTCTTGTTTTTTGTCTAACTCCTGCGTAGTCTATGATAGATTTTAACCCTCTCGTATTTCGTGTCCATGTATACTTATGTATATAGCGGTATTAATAATACCTATTTGTGAATTTTAGTTCATTTTATTCACATAAGGCTATCAGCCTATCACCGATATCATTTCGATTTGGTTCTCCGTATTTTCCCCATCACTTTGTTCCCGTTATCCTATTTAAGTCTCCTAATATTATAATTTCTCGCGCATTTATGGGTTCCCAGGATGTTATGCACTTTCTTAGTTTTTACGTATGAGCATCGCCACTTCCCGCTATGCTCTCTTTTCTTTTGGTACGCGACTATAGAAGCAGTCGTAGTGTCTCAGGGTTCAGAGATACAACCTAGTCAAAACGTCTTACAAACAAAATAAACTAAAGACAACGCAAGTCCGACAACCACATCTTAGTCAATTTTAAAATAGACTTTCAGCCGATTTTGAGAATAATGTGACTAAAAAAATCTTATTGATCTTAAATAAAATTTTTAGAAGAACTATCCTACGATGAGGTAAACGAGAAACATTTTGTTCATACCTGTATATAAGGGGATAGGTATATTAATTTTTTTGTCCGATAGAGATATAGACCGACGGGCATATGGACATGCTGAAATTAATATGTATTTTTAGAATGTTTCCGTACCTTAAAAAATTGCATCAACTCATAAAATCAGTTAAAATTATTTTTCAGTCACTGTTGTGCATGTTAAAAACCCATTTAGGTAATCCTAAACCTATCGAATATTTTACTTTTTATTTAAACCCATTTAATGGGCAAAAGGAAAGTCGGCCGGTCGTCAGAAAATCCCGCTTTATTCAGAAAAGTTTTCCTTTAAAACAAAAGGAAAAGAAAAGTTAAAAGTTTTTTTAAGCATTATTGTAAAATATGTAGGCAGTGATACGTTCAGAAAAGCGTAATAATATAAAAGGCAGCTTTACATTTCTAAATTATTATGAATTTAAAAACCGTGGCTTCGTTATCCAGTCATGTATTTTTCACATAAACTCAGATTATTATAAAAGTTTTTGCTTTATAATATCGTCTTTTGTGCAATAGCAGTAAATCGGATAATTTTCACGGCTTCAATCTTGCGAAATTTAACGTCGAGAAAATTAGATTTTATGGACGTTGACGTTAAATATTATAGATGCATAATAAATAATAAAATATTATTTAATGCGGGCGAACAGTACGATAAGTAATTGAAAAAGTTGAAGTTTACAAAACAAATTGAAGGCGAGTGTCATAAATGAATTTATCCCCGCGGTGGTCCACTACAACTTCTTTCTTATCTTAATCATTTTAAGTTATTTTGAAAAAAGAGTAATATCATTTTCATATTTTATTTATGTATTTTGTAGTATTTAATGATGTATAAAACAGTTTTATAGAAGAAACTACACTGCAATTTTTGAATTAGATTATGACCTTCCAGAAAGAGGAAAAACTTTCAATTTTAATGAAATAAAGAAGAGATCACCATCAAGGGATGAGAGATGTTTGATAAAAGTCAATTTTTGAAACGGGTAGAGTGTAGGAATTTGACGAATTTTTGGATAAAATCAAATATATCTTCAAAGAAAAGAGCTACAGAGATAGGCCAAAACGCATTCGAAAGGACAAAACATGGACAGAATGGAGAAAAACTGCACCGAAAACTTGAGTTTCCAATTCATAATTCTACAAGCTTTAAGGGTCGCACAAAATTAGTTTTTCAAGCTTAACTGTTTATATATTGTGAATTTAAAAGCTTTTTTGGAAGTTAAATAACATCAGAAGTTTCTAGAGACAGCTAACGTGTCAAGCATCGAAAATTCATTTTCTTAGGAATTGTAAATGCTAATAGAATCTGACTTTTGAAGATAAAAATTTCGGTATAATTATACTCAATTCTACTTCTTTTTGCATTTCGAATGTTTTCTAGTTCATCTCTGTATGTCGCTCCTTTCAAGTGATATAATAATAATTATAATAATTAGGTCTTTATTTCTGAATAACAACGAAGAAATTGTACGATTGAACTATCTTCTATACATAGATGATCTTAAACTGATGGCTCCTACCAGAAACCAGTTGGAACAAATGCGTAAAATTGTAGAGGAGTTCTCCGGGGATATTGGAATGCAGTTTGGACTAGACAAGTGTCGAATTTTGAACATCATTAAAGAAAAGATACAACCAGGAGCATTTGAGATGCAGACCGGTGAAATTATAGCTGCAAAGGAAGCAGAGCAAACAGACAAATACCTAGGTATGAAATAAGCTGAAAGAATTGAGCATCGCACTATGAAGGCCGAGCTAACTACCGAATTTGTCAGGAGAGTAGAGTAGGTAGTACGAACTAATTTAAATAGTAGAAATTTGTTTAAGGTGCTCAACACGTGCGTGGAGCAGGATGGACATCCAAAACCTGTAAATAAAAATAAAAATACTCTTAACAAAAGCACCTCGAAGTGCTATTGAACGTACAATACTTCCAAAACATCAAGGGAGAAGAGGATTGTTGGATAGTGGTAAGAAACTCGACCAATAAATGATAAACTTACGTTCTTATTTCCACAGGATAGCGACGACCAATGTAGATACGGCTGTCAAACATCAGAGGCAATCCAGCACATAAATGGAGAATGCCAAGCATTTGCTGCAACGGAGTACAAGGAGAGACATGACTCAGCCGCTAAGATACTCCATCAAGAGTTAGCAGATAAATTCAATTTATTGCAGTTACGAAAAGTGCATTATTACAAGTACAATCCTGAGCTTATTCTTGAGAACAACGAGTTCAAGTTATATTGGGACAGAACGGTTCTAACGGATCAAACAGTTGCTCATAATAGACCAGACATTATACAAATATATAAAATTTCCAGGCGAACTACACTAATTGACATTACTGTACCTAACAGTAACAACCTAGGGCCAAAATACAACGAGAAGATCGCCAAATACAGAGATCTGGAGGTGCAAATTCGAAGACAATGAGGAATGAACAGCATCCTAATGATTCCCATAATTTTATCAACAACTGGAGTAATTCCGAAGAACCTCCCGCAGAACATCTAGGGAGTGGGCCTTAGTGAGCATCTGTATAAGGCGATTCGGAAAGTAGTTCTCCTTGCAACCACGCGGATCGTCCGAAAGTTTGTAGGAAATACAACAGACTAGGACACGATAACATGGAAAGGGTTCCCACTTCATACATTTGGTATCTTGGTATACCTGGCATGAGTCAATATTTCCTGGAGGGAGCGCGAAGCGCTTCAAATCAGATAATGTCTTTATTTCTAAATCTAATAGATTTACCAATATATTACACTTACACCAAGTTTCACAATCGATGGTAACATGAAGTGGTTAAATAACCAACACTTGCAAGTTAACCATGAGTTTTCAAAGGTAGGTGTTTCACAAACAAGAATTGAAGGCTGGTTAGGAAACCATTGGTTAAATTTTATTATCAATCTTGGTACCTGATTTTTGAGAAAATATCACGCACATTTTATGAAATTCGTGGGAATTAGGTTTAATGCCGTAATTAAAAAATAAAGAAGAATGATTGGTTTGACAACTAACCTCTATTTTTACGACGGTATTTGAAAAAAAAATCCTCGAAAATAATTTTTTTATTATATAAAGCTAATATTTGTGAAAATTTTATAATCATGGAGTAGAGAAAAAAAAAGAGCTGTAAATTTCTCTAAAGAAGAAGAAATTCTTCTTATATCTGGTAGACAAATATAAGAATATTATTGAAAGTAAAAAGAGTGATTCTCATATTTGAAGTGATAAAGAAAATTGTTGGAAAATTTTACAAAATGAGTTCAACGCCAGTTGTACTGTAAATGGCACAAGAAATGTCAAAGTTTTGAAAGAAAAATATAGGAATTTAAAAAGAAAAACCAAAAAAGGTTATCAAAAAATAAAATGGAAATTAACAAAATGGGAGGAGGAACCTACACAGCCTACAGCCGGTTCTCGACATTAATCTAAATCTGCAAAAAAAATCGTATTCATCATATTCTCCAAAATAATCCACACGTGGTCTAAATATTCGGGGTCTTCTAGCTTTTTCATCACTACTATAAACATTGATGTCGTACTTATCCATCTTTCTTACTTTGGGTTATTCAACAAAAACGCAAATGATTTTTATTCTATCCGAACCGTCAACAAATAAAAAGCGTAAGCAAAGTAATGAGGTTATGTTCTTTTGGTTAAGTAAGTAACCACAGGATTGTCTACTGGTAAACTTAACTCATGGTTAACTTCCGGTAAAACGTAAATCATCAATTGTGAAATAATTTTTTTAAATAATAATCGTTTATTCTTAACCTTTTGATGACCACATATTGTGAAACAGGGCCTTAGTATATTAGGTAATACATGGTTTAAGAGATGGAAACGGCGAAGTTCAGATGTGGATAATACTTAATAATCCAAACTTAAAGAAAAAAGTAAATACAGAAAAAAAGAAACCAAACTTATACACTTTAATTACACAGACTGATATAAATTTTCCATTTTTTTCATAGAAATAACTGAAGAAAAAGAAGAAACTATTTTACAGGCTTGAGAGTTTTGAAGCAATCTGGAAGAGAACTATATAGACTAGCAACATTTTAGGTAAAAAAGCATTCAAACAGGGACGATTTATACAGGGCCGAAGTTATTGCTACGCTACAACGAATATTGACGTTATGCACGTGGGATCTAAAAATTGTATTGTGGGCTTTATAACAGAAAATTTGATGGTAAAAACAAGCTTTATGTAACCTCCTGCTCTCCATATACAGCCACTCCAAAAATCAATCGTAAACAAGATTTTTGCATTTTTTTTTTATAAGAAGGGCATATAAATTCTAAGGCTATGTTGATGAATAAAATCGAATTTTGCCCAAGAATTGTGTTGTTAAATGTTAGTATCGAGACTTTTCAAACCCCAGAGGCAGCTAAAAATGAAACAGTCTTCCAACTTCTAGATTTTTTGAAAAAAAAATACGTTTTTTCACTTTCAAATGCAATCACGAAGGTTTAAATAACAACATCAAGTGAGGTCCGCCAGCAAAAAAATACTGAAAAAATGTGTACTTCACTATACTATCAATCACATTTCTGCTGCTGCTTTTTCTTCTTACAGCTTCACCCATATGAGGAGACCGCTCCATACGACAGAATCCATTGCTATAGTTTTTAATTTTGTTAGGTTGTTTTTGCTATTTTGATAATATAAGAATTATATATTCTAGTGACAGAGAAACAAATAGTAATGGATGCCGTTTTTTTTTAACTGAATATAATAATTTATCGGTATTAGGTAACAATAAAAAGAGCAATGAACTTACGTTAATAAAACTAGCAAAAGAAGACAAGTCAACAATAACATGTATGAACAAAATGCGATATATCGTCGTTTGTCGACAAGATAAAGAGATTATATAAAATCCAAATGCTAGCAATGAAAGAGGTTATCTTAAACTTATAATTACATTTCAGTAAACGCCCTAGCATACTCCAGAGGACGTTTTTTGCTATTTATTAACATTCTGTAAACAAAAAGACACTAATTTGGTGAAACAGTCAAAATGAATATTTGCTGAAATCTGAGAAGTAAGTAGTTCATTGAACTACTTATATTTGAACTTTAAAAATATGCATTATATATTCTGAGAAATTTATAATAGCTTAACAAATAAGTATTTTTGTTTAGTGACCAAATAAAGTAAAGAGCATTTTTTTCCAAGCATATTTCAGTTTCATTAAACTATAATTAGAGCCAAAAAAATTCCTTAGCAAAGCTACCTACACATATTACAATATGTTCGAAGGCATTTAATATTCAACACATCCGTAAACGTGTAAAAAAGAACAATAAAAAGTTAATGTCAAGGATATACGGGCAACTTATACACCTAATGCCACAAAATAGAGTTCTCGGTCGTTCCCTATGTAAAACGGATAACTGCGCTAGCTGCAATAAGTGTAATTATGGAAAATTATTTATCATAAATCTTCCTGCCGTTGCGGGCGAGGTTCCTGCGTCATTGTTACATTTACAATGTAACCGTTCGCCCAGGATAATAACATGTATGCGTATTTTATAAGTAAAGGCAATACAATGATGTATGACTGTGATATGATCTCCAGGTTATGGTGGAAGATAGGCTTTTTGGATATGTAAAACAGACTAACAAAAGAATTTAATTGTTTTCTTCCTGTGGTGGTAATCGTTTCATATTTTGTATTTAATCTGTATAATATGTTTAAAGTGAAAAGACTTTGTTTTGGGGAAACACAGGACAAAAAAAGGCCTAACGTAGGAAGGGTTTAAAAAGTTTTTTTAAAAAAATCACATTACTTAGCAACTATTTTTAATTTTTTTAGTCAATCAAAAGATCTATATGGATAAGATAAAAAGCACAAAAAAAAAATTAAAATTAGCTCAATAGCTTACAGGTATTACTAGTTATGGGAGTTTTTATATTTTCATTTTTCTTTACGTCTAAGAAATTTTGAAAACCTGAGAGATATATTTTCGCTCATCCTGTAGTCGTTTGATAAGAAAGTTTTTAAAAAGGTACAGGGTGTCCGACTTTCGAGACTTTTGCAGGGTATCTCTATTATTGCAAAATAGCAGATATCTGTTGAACTTAAATTGTCTTTATTTTTTTGTTGAATATTACGACGTTTCGGCTACTAAAAGTAGGTTTTTACACCTCTCTTATATCTAAAGACAGTTTGGCAACTGCGCTGAAATCCCTTTCCACGGGGTTTGAACATCGAAAGGATATCAAATCAAATTTTCTTGAGATCGTCCATCATGCATGATAATTAACAGATACCTCTTTCTGAAGTCAAAATCGCTGATATCAATTTCTAAACTGCACCTTAAGCTCTTTCTTAGTACTTGTTTTGATCAATTCATCTTGTAATATAATTCGATCAATAGTACCATATTTTTCTTTTGACAATGGCACTATCAAAAAAATAAAAATAAAGGAAACTAAGGAGAAATGGACTAAAGAACAATATGACAAGGCTGAAAGACTTCATCAGCTGCACGACTCCTTTAATTTCCATGGAAAAATCAAAGAAATAACTGGAACAAATAGAACAAAGACATTGCCATCAATAAGAAATAGACAAGGAAGACCGATATTGGATACCGACGAATTAAATGAAATTTGGAAGAACTATGCGGAGACTTTGTTCAGTGATCAACGAACAGATGCCCCGACGAATGCCACTGAAAACCTGAGTGGTCCAAAAATTTTTGAATCTGAAGTCAGGTACCCAATAAACTGTATGAAGAATGGTAAAAGTGCAGGTCACGACGACATATGCAGAAGTTTTAAAGCAAGTCGATATTAAACAACACATATATCTTTAACGTGATATATGACTCTGGGAAAATCTCAGTGAATTGGTTGAAGTCTACGTTTATTGCTACTCCAAAGAAAACAAACCCCAAGAACTGCGACGACTACAGACTTATAAGCTCGATGAGCCACGCTGTTAAAACGTTCCTTCGAGTAATCCATTCAAGAATATACAGAAAGTGTGAGGATATGAGTGGTGACACACAGTTTTGCTTTATCAAGGGACTTGGCACTAGAGGAACTCGCTTCTCAATGAAATTACTTGTACAAAAGTGCTATGATCAAAAGCAAGATGTTTTCATCTGCTTTATTGACTATCAGAGAGCTTTTTACATCGTAAAGCACGAGCCGCTGTTGGAAAGATTACAGGAGATCGGTATAGATGATAAAGATATTAGAATAATAAGAGAACTTTATTGGCAACGGTTAGCTGAGATCCGTATTCATGGCGCTTTTCGCCTGTTGTGTTTAATCTTTACGTTAAGAAAATATTTCAGTTAGCAGTAGAAAATGAAACGCGAGGTAGCAGAGTGTATGGTATCCCAATAAACAATATTCGCTCTGCAGATGATACTGCAGTCTTAGCTAACAACTTTATTTATATGGTCAAAACATCCTCAAATCTGATTTTAAAGTCTATGTACTGGGTATGTAAATGTAGAACGTAGGCCGGAACGTCATCATCCTGGCAGCATGCCTCTGACAAGTTGAGGAACTGAGATAATTCTCGCTATTCAATGTTTCGCTTGTGTGTATGTATGTGCGTAGAGTTGCTAGATCTATTGTGCCCCCCTACTGTTGCCCAGTCGTCGGAGTTACCTTATCGGCTAGAGCAGGTGCTCCAGTCTCATTTCCCTCGGGAATCTCAGGATGTTGGACGGCTTCAAGGTCGGTAGCTTCGCTTATTCGATTTGGTGTGCTCCCAAGAACCGCATTCTAGGGTTTTCTAGAGCGCTGCACTTTACAAGGATATGAATAGATGTTTCGTCCTCCTCCTCACAGAATCTGCACTCTTCTCTTTCTACCAGTCCTAATTCCTTGAGGTGTCCCTTCAGATGGCAAACCCCCGTCAGAACTCTGAGATGGTTTTTACTCAAGTTTATGCATTTTTTGAATATCTTCTGGTCGTAGTTCCCCAGAAATATCTTCGCTTGTCTCAATTCTAGCAGCTCCATCCAATAATTGAATTTTCTGCTTTCTTCTTCTATCTTTAGTTCTTCCAGCATTACGCTGCTACTGATTCCACAAAAAGGGGTTAATTTTGGCAAGAAAAGCTGAAATTAATCTCATTAAATTTGGTAAACATTGGATTAAGTTTTCTTTTTAATATCTTTAGTATCAAAAACTTTAAAAGTCTCAAAAACTGAAAAAAAATGTTGTCAAACATAAACTTTCAGACATCCAGTACTTTAAATGAAGGATTTACTGACTAAAGTCCTCGTCGTTTTCTTCACACAACTGTAAAAATAACCTAGAATTCAACGCGTGGCAACGAATCTTGTTTAATGCCTTTATGATGAAGTAAAGAGATCGATGTAATCTGTCACTCAAATTTTTAGCAACTGAATGTTGTCGATGAATGGCGCCATGACTTGCAAACAGCACAAGAACATTTTTTTTTCAAATGGCCTATAAAACCATGGTATCACTTAACCATGGAAAGTGCTGTATCACTTTCTTCTCAAAATTCAGAAAATGTGTGAACAGTGTTTGCCTCTGACAAATTAAACAAGTCCAAGAACGTCTACGCCGCATTCCTGAGAGCTCTACTTCAAGTCTAGATATGTTTGCTATCGCACGCGTATGAGCGTGATGCGTTTTGACATACCATCCATCCTCTTTTCCCCGGACATTGTCCCCTTTGCAAGGGGTGATGAAACCATTGAAACCATAACCGAATTTATTCCGGATGTGCTAGAAAAACACTTCTTGACATCAAAATGTGTTGCTTATTGCGGTGATAACTTTATTACTTATTTAGGTGGCGGAAAAAAGAGGGAGAAAAAGCAATACTTAGGCAAAATTAAATGACCAACATAAAAAAGAAATAGTTGACATCGGCTGTTCAGCTCACATCGCTAACAGTTGATAAAGGTTGACTTTTTTTAATTGATTTTTGAATCAATTGTAATAACTTTTTATTATATTCAGTAAGAACAGAGGCATTGAAGAATTTTTGCCAGTGGGCTGACTTAACATAAAATGTATAATAAAAAGCTTTTAGCAGTTAATCCGTGTTTTATTTTAGTTTATAAACATTATGTATGTAAATATATATGTACAATCTGTACCTAACGTACATTATGACCTTTAAAAATCGCCTAAATTTTGGTGATGATAGGCTTCAATAAGATGCACTTTCGTGGATTTCCAATTTTTTTCACGTTGAGGTCCATAGGGACCAATTTCGGAACCAATGATTTAGATGAACATCTTGATTGGTCCACACTACATAAGCATTTAAAGGAGAAAACTCAATTCGGTTATTTATGTCAAGCTAGCAGAATTTGTAAATTTTATTGATCATTTATGTAACTATTTTGACATCATTTTATTTTATGTTATAAAGTGAAAATAAAGTATTTATTTATGGCGCTTTATAGCGGGAAATACGACAATTGTTAGAAATGTTTCTGGATAAAACATTATAAATTCCTGAATAGGATAAGACACGTTACCAAAACTGTTATATATTTTTACCATTTTGATAAAACATCTCTAGCTAGTTTTATTTTATGATGCAATCGACACGATAAATGACCCAAGTTGTTAAACGGACAACCAAGAGTCATGCAAGAACTAAATATATAGGAGTATTGGCCTGTCGCTGTTTCTTCTTATTTGGTTTAACAAACTGGTCTTTCGAAAACTGGTCCCATTATTCATCCTACTTTTATTTTATTTTATATTGATATTGGGCTTTTAAAAAGTCGTGTTGCAATTTTTAGGAACCGGTTAAAAATGTGAGCGGAGAGCAAAAAAGGTTAAGAGATTAACCGTGACCGTCTCGTTAGGATGCCTTTCGAAACTTCTGTCTTAAAGTCCTTGACTAGAGGATCATTCCGAATTTTATTACCGGTGATATACTTCATACAACAAATAAAAACAAAAAACAAAAAATGTATGATAAAGTAACATTCCATTCCATGAAAAAAACAATTTGTTACTATATGAGCCGCTAATTTTCCATAAACTTTAATGATAACAGGTTTATTTGAAACTGAGAATCATAACAAAAATATCAGGTACAGAGCACTTAATTGTTCCCTTCCGTGGTTGGTTTCTCGGAGTAAGTGAGTATTCTTGCATGATATTGTAAGACGAATTTTGAAAATTAATAAATTTAAAAAAAAATTACTAAAAAAACCTTAGATAAAGGACACATTTAATATTTCTTTTTTTAAGAATTTTTAAATATCTTTCTTATGCAGTATTAAATATATATATATATATATATATATATATATATATATATATATATATATATATATGTATATATATATATATATATATATATATATATATGTATATATATATATATATATATAGTGATAAAGAAATGATCCACAATTAAATAGATTACTTTGAAAAAGATAAAAAATTAGACCATTGAACTTGGCAAGATATTAAATCAGAAATCTAGTGGAAAAGAAATTTACTTAAACTAAATTTAAGACCATTGCCACACAAGTGCCTAAGAAGCATTTATTTAATGAATGAATTAAAGATAATATAATTAAAAAATGACAAATAATAATAAAAGAAAATAAATAATTAAAAATAGCTCTAAAACTATTTAAGTTCTGAATTATCAAATTCATTCACATTATATAGGCCATCTTGTGCAGTCGAAATAACTGATTCCAGTTTTTTTTTATCCCAGCAGCATAGAATAATTTCTTCCGCATTTTTTACTGCTCGCCTTCAGTAGACCGTTGTAATATGTGCGAGGGATTTTTTCCAAGCTTTCTTTAACCTGACTTTTGCGACTGCCTAATCCGTTGGATGGCATTAAAGTTACATTTTCTAGAACAAATAGTTTATCTAAATTTGATTTAACTTTGTCTCTCATTCACTTTTTAAAACGCTCACAATCTATGTTGTGCTAAAATTTAATTAAAGCAAGCAAGCCTCTTTTTGTTTTACTGGTTTTATTGCTTCATCTTACCGTAATTTTAACCCACTTTCATTCAAAAACAAGTTTCACATAAAAGGTATTTTTCTGAATGTTTAATCATAATTTACAAAACATATATATATATATATATATATATATATATATATATATATATATATATATATATATATATATAAATATATATATATATTTAGATTTTACTGGATCACTTGAAACCCTAGATTTTGAATGAGCGCAGTCCTATTTCTAGTATATCTGGTTCCCTCAAAGCATTTTTTAAAACTAGAAGTGTTATATTAATTTTTGTTACCTATGAGTCGTATTCAACATTCCCCACACCTCTTTGAAAACATTTCCCTGAAGTTTCAGTTTATTTTTTCTTTGTCTTTCATGAACAATCCCCTGTATAGATTTTAAACCTGATTTGAATGTTTTCGAGACTTTAGTAGATGTAGATTTTGATACCCCGCTGTTTGCTGTAGTCTTCTTTTTTCATTTTCAAAATAAACGATTAGATGGCGAATCATGTATTTAATATGGTGATAAAAAAAATCCAAACCAATGTTCCTTCACCCTGCCACAATTATTTGGGGACAATAATATATTTCTCAAAAATGTATTAACCATTTAATAAATTTTATAAAGTTTCTAATAGTAATAGCTGGAAATTATGTTTATTTCTCTCTCCAGTTCATGAATAATGACTAAGCTTATCGTGCTCAGGCTTACGCTACGTATAACTTGATATGGATGTTTCCACCGAGACTTGAGCAGCATAGTTCTAAATTATTTTTTAAATAATTTTCGAAGCATCGCCAGATCGCTTGCTTGCTATTCTCAACTTCTCAAAATTTTTTAAATACTACCTCATAAGCTCGTTTAAATTTCGCGCTTTCATGTTAAGAAGACCCACACTATCTACATTTGCCACGAAGTCATCAAAATATATCAGGTATCCATTGTCTTGACCAGATAATAAATATTACGTACGCATTATTGAACACCACACTCTATAGGATACACGAAAAAAAAAATGTCCATCTCGAATTTTCACATAGGGAGAGGTACCCTATTTTTTACAATTTCGCTTCACCCCTCTTTTTAGGTTAATTAAAATCATGTTTCTAAAAAATGGTATCGCATAATATAAAATTTTTATCTGATAGCATATGGAAACATCAGAGATTAGATCCTTTATTTTACCGTTGGGGGAACATTTTAAAGGCGCGAAAGGTGTAATTAAATAAAATTTTAGGAAATATTTAATAGTATTTTTAAAAAAGATACCACACTCAATGTAGACAAGAAAAGAATATTTTATCGGCACTTTTCGCATAGAGAGAAGTGCCATATTTTAGTGTTTTTAGTTTTGCTTCGTAAAACTTCATTTCAAAAAATTAAACACTGGCCAAATTGTAAGATTATTACATACAAACGAATGAACGGATTTTGCTTAACTACGAAGATTCCTACGGAACCCAAAAAATGTCATACAACATGATTTATTTGAAACTTCGGTTTTAATCCTGAAGATTCGTATAAAACTTGACGGGGTAAATTTTTATTCAAAGAATGCCTAAATTAACCGGCTTGAATGAATCAATGAACGAATGAAACAAAAGTGGCGATACTTGATCACTGATGCTGCTCCCTTTACATCCCACCATAGCTGTGGGTCATTCGAGGCAGATTGCCTTTGCGAATCCAAGCAGCCCCGTTAATTATACTTGCCTAATTGCTTCCGATAACAAAATTGTATCTCCAAAAAATCTCTGTCTCAATCCGTTGAGTGCTGGACACTCTCTAAGGACATAGTCAACAGATTCATCATCCACCAGACACTATCTGCACGTCGAGTTATCTGCGACATCAATTTTGTGAAGATGACCCCTCAGATGGCAATGTCCTTTTAACAGTCTTACCACAATTTGCAGATTTTCCTCCTTAATAAACCATCGGATAGGTCTACTTATATGTTCCTTGGTACACCTCGTTCCAGGAGCTTCTTTTCACGATTCAATAAATTTACTCTCCAGTAACAATTTTAATTCCCTTTGCCAACGGCAATTGGGATAGGTTGGGGTGCATATAGTTCAATTAGGGACCCCATCTTTGCCAGACGATCAACATCTTCATTAGCCTGTATACCCGAATGGAATCAATCGGCTTTTTAATCTAAGCAATTATAGTCGAAAGTATTATATATTTACTACAGAAACAAAAAAAGCTCCTGAATCTACCTAAATACTGAATAAAATTCTAGACGGGAATCTGGAAAGCATAAGATGTAAACGTATATTTAGAATGGTTTCCTGTGGATAAATTAAAACAGGTAAATTGTCCAAATAAAACGCCTTATTGAAAGATATTACTTTTAAAAAAAAACTAAATCAGCTGTTAAAAATTAAGTAATACTGGTTAATTTGTACTGTACATCAGAAAAATAGACACACTTTTTTAAAAAGTTGATACTGGTAGCCGTTACTATGTGGTAGTTAATCATCTTCGGGAAATGTCTAAAAAGGAAGGAAAATATTACAGAAATTAAAAGCGATCCTACAAAAGTTTTTCAAACAAATTTGAAACAAACCCTGTCAAACATAACAGCCATTTTTTCAGAAATCGATAAAAAAGAATAATCAATATGAACCCACAAGCACCAAAACTCTATGGTCTTATAAAAAATCATAAACCAGGAAATCCCATTCGTCCAGTCGTTTTATATATAAATAGCCCCACGAGAGAACTCAGTATGAAACTAAATTCATTCTTCAAACAAATAGGCATGTTTAAACCAAGTCATAGTTTAGATCTCGTTCAAAAACTAAAAAACATAAAAACCCCAGATAACTCCATACTAGTTTCTTTTGACATAAAAAGCATGTTTTCTAATATTCCAACAGATGAATGTTTTATGCTTATCCAAGAAATCTTACAGCAACAAAATATAAATCCAATAGTTACTACTGAAATCTTGTCCTCTTTTGAACTTTGCCTATCACAAACCTATTTCCAGTTTAATAACAAATTTTATTTACAAAATTCAGGCCTACCAATGGGTTCTCCTCTTAGCCCTCTCCTAGCAGACATTTTCATGTCAAACATAGAAAACAAAATTCTTAATTCCCCTTTAAGCAAAAACCATGTTCAATTTTGGTACAGATATGTGGATGATGTTCTAGCATGTTTTAAAGGCACTACTAGACAGCTTCAAAAATTCTTACAATGCATTAATAATTGCCATCCAAAAATTCAATTTACTCTGGAAACTGAAAATAACCATAAAATAAATTTTCTTGATCTCATCATATCTCACCTCAATAATCACTGTAATTCTAAAATTTTTAGAAAACCAACGTTTACAGGTAATACTATATCTAATGGCTCTTTTCACCCCTTACAACACAAAATGGCTGCATACAATTCAATGATACATAGAGCATTCTCTTTGCCTCTCTCTGAAGAAGATCTTCAAGAGGAACTAAATATCATTGAAAGGATTGCAATATCAAACAATTTCTCCCAACAAACCATAAAGAAATTAATAACTAAAAAACAAAAACAACTAGCTTGTAATTCAATATATCCCAAAATAAAAAATGATAAAGATAGTTCATCACATACTGTGGTACCCTATCAGAAAACATAGCTAATACTCTTTCCAAACATAACATAAAAGTAACCTTTAGATCTCTACACAATCTGTCCACTATTCTTTACAATGCTAAAGATAAAATTAATAAATTTGATAAATCAGGACTTTATAAGTTAAAATGTTCAGAGTGTGATAGCTTGTATATTGGACAAAGTGGTAGAAGCTTTAAAACTCGCTTTTCAGAACACCACCGATCATATAGACTACAAAAAACAGACTCGAGATTTGCCAACCATTGCTTAGAACACAGCCACAGTTTTCCTGATTTAAGCAACACTGACAAATTACATTATTCAACAAAGGGCCAAAAGTTAAATATTCTTAAATCTTTAGAAATATATAAACATAGTAAAAATAAAAATGTAAATTTGCTTAATGACCAGACAGAACTTGGGTTTTCCCCGTTATTTGTTGTCGCCAAATAATAATTAGTACCTCCCCTTTGTAATAATGTAATTTCTCAGGTAGTTTTTATTTATTGTTAAATTTTCTCATGTTTCTGTATTGAATACTTAGTCTACCTTTGTAATTCAGTTTGAAAATGACTCTGTGAGTTGAAACTGCAGTCACTGTTTTCTTAATAAATTTAGTGGTATAAAACATAGTAGTTCCTTTTTAAACACTTTTTTTATATTGTCATTACTAAAATATTAAATATGTTACCACTGGTAGATATAAATAAATAATTTTAAACAATTTAATGTTGTTTTTTTTAAACTAACATTAATTGGAAATCATCTGGTGTTCAAGATCCTTGATGCAGGCCATTTCTAACCAACATTCTGTGAAAATGGTATCTAGTCAATTCCCAACTAGTTGAAATTAAAGACAATTAAAAGAATTTACTGAAAAATGAAAAATTAGAAACTTAAAAACTGAAGTAAGTAAACTGGAGCCAGAAGAAATAATAAGAAATAAAATTAAAGGGAAAACGACGTGAGTTAAAGCAAATTTTCATGTTAGGGCACCAAAAAAACGAAACTGTATACAAATTTTATTTATTTTTGAAACAAAAAATGGACCTGGTGCAGGACAATAGAAAAAACTGGAAGAGAACCATAAATTTCTCAGTTTTTCTATTCAACTCCTACATCACTATTTATTTGATAGGTCACAGCAAAATCTTCCTACCAACTTAATTCTCAAATGATATGAAAAAAAAATCTAGATCTGGAAGAAAAACCGCAGTCAAAACTTACTTTCGAAATAAGTACATCAAAATACTTCACCAATTTACAATAAGAAAATCACAATAAAAAGTAAACTTAAAAAAATGTCAAAAATAATAAAGGAACCTAATAAAATCTTACTACTTTTAAGCTACAAAACATTAAATCACATGACGATAATATTTAAAAAATAGGCGGTAAGATACTGTTACAACTGCAAAAGTGATTCAATGCAACTTTTCAGACATTGCCATTACATAAGGATAATCTAAAAGTTATTAGGTCTAGGAATAAAAAATCTACTCTCAATTTCAAAGTTATTTGTATTTTGAAACATAATCTTTAATATGGCGAAAACCCTTGTTTCAGTGATGCTTCAGTGTCATTATTTCGTCTTTGTAGTAATTTATTAGATCTGAAAAATACCCGTCTATAGTTGCAACCAACTTTTCATTCAGAGAAAACTGCCAAACAGCGAGGATGAGTTGAAGTTTTGAAAAGAAATTAAAGGACGAGAGAACTCAATCTGGAGAATATACTGGACGCTACAACAGTTTATAGAACATATCTCTCAATTTACCTACTTCCGAAACACTTTTTTGACCGGTGCATTATCCTGGTGAGCAAGCGTGACACCCATCATGATCAAAGCATGTAGAGTTCTTTAGGTGTCTATATTCTCGGCACCTTAATTTCGTCGGTCATGCAATATCATATCGTGTACATGAAATTGAAAAATTTCTGGTGTGACGCATTTTGAACATTCTACACGGGGATTATCAGCCAAGCCACGTTTAAATTCGGCAATCTATTTTATAATTATTAAAAATGGAAAAAGGGAGCTCCTATAGCCTTTTATGAAATGCAAATGTCCTCTACCTGGTGGATTTTATGCGAAATACTCAAGAGTTACTGCTAGACACACAGGTAAAAATCAGGTTGTAATTGTTAATATCAATATAATGAATTACTATTAACGAAACTTGTCAAAAACCGTTTCAAGTAAAAATAATTTAAAAAAATGAAAAAATACTCTCATGCAGAGTAGGCTGATTTGTATTTAATTTATGGTGAAGCACTGTCAAATTCTTCGAATTTTCGAATGCTCCTTTTGCAATTTTTTTTTCCAGCACTTAATTTAATCCATTTTACAGACAACACTTTTAATTCAGAAAGCAGTATAAAACAAATAGTTGTTTATATGTATTATCCCGTGAAGCAGAGAAAAGAAAAGAATATATACAAACAGTTTGTTTCCTGAAAATACCACTCCGGTCCTTTCTCCATACGCGTTTCGACCACCTTATGGTCTTGTCAGTGGAGCTGTATCGAACCGAGAGCAACATTTGCAACAAATAAACTGTTTGTATATATTCTGTTCTTGAAAGTATAATATATATAAACAATTTTTTAAATGCGGCAGATAGATTTTTTTTCTTACTGATATGTTGATTTTTAATAAAACAAATAGCTTGACGAAAGGACTTATGATTTTAACCGCATTTATAATATGGGAGCCATTCATAGATTACAAACCGGGTTAAGAGGGAGGGTGTGTCGTATGTTCTTACGATTCATTACCTGGGGGAAGGAGGAGTAAGTCAATGAATCTTACGTAATATTTAAAAAACCATTATTTAAATGAGATAAAATTGAAATATTGGAAGAATACACTACCGTACTTATTTGATGTAATACCTGTACGTTTTTTAAGAGAAATATTTTTATAACCCATGAATCATATAACAGTGAAATGAGATATAACTAAATCGCCAATATTCATAGAAAATATATTGTTATATTTTAATCAAGATATCCAAAAAATTCTAATTATTTCAAGTAAGATGATATGGAGGAGAATTATATTTATGTTACGTAATTTTTGGATAACTTAAGAAAAAAATCTTGCCGACAATATTTCTGTTGCTAAGCCTAAGATAATAAAAACAGTCTTCTGTTTTCGCGCTTTTAAAATTTTTGGCGCTACCTATAAAAATATAATTTTTTGTAAAATCAACTTCGTGACTAAGCATTTTCTTAATAAAGAACGACTTACTTCCAGTAACTTAAAAATCAGGACCATTTATATAGAAAGCCTCATCCAAACAGAATAAAATGTAACAATTAATTTTGATCGTGCTAAATTTTCTTATATTTTAAGTATAAAATACTTTTGTAACTATTACAAATTCAAAATATCGAGCACTTTAGGCCACCTGGAAAAAAATATTGATGCACCGTACACCCCTTGTTGCAAAATCCAAAACATGTCTAGATATGTCAAAAGACATAAAATCTCAAATACTAAAGAAATAGATTGATTTTGTATTTCAGTGTATATTTTATTACTATCGGCCAAGCGCTTTCGGTCTAACTCAGACCATCCTCAGGGCTCATGTTCTAAATAGTCTTAAGTCTCTACATCATGTTCTGAAATTTACCTTAGAAATAGAAACCGAAAACTTAATTTCTTAGATTTAACTATTAAAAAAAAACAATAATTCTCTCAGTTTCAAAATCTTTCGAAAACCCACTCAAACAGACCACATAATTCCTTCTAATTCTAACCTCCCCTTACAACATAAAATGGCCTCAATAAACTGCTATGTTAATAGATTGCTCAACATCCCATGTCAGCGAAGGATTACAACAACGAGGTCAATATTCTGAAGCAAAATACCATAAAAAATGGGTATAAGCATACAGTCATCGACAAATATATAGAGAAAATTAAAAACAAGAAAGAATCCCAAGAGGCTTACAGCTCGACTCCTTACAATGAAAGTCAGCAAGGGAAATTTTTCTCACTCTCGTATTTTGGTCACTTCTCTAATAAAATAGCACGGACTCTAACAAACCACACTTAAAACGTGAAGATTTCATTTAAGAGTGTAAATCAACTCAGTTCCCATCTGGTCAATAACAAACAATTGATATCTCATATTCAAAAAAGGGGGTCTATCAACTTTCTTGCCCAGACTGCCCTTCAACGTATATAGGATAAACTATTAGACCATTAGCAGTCCGAATTAGAGAACATGTTACCAAACCTCAGGCCTCTGTGTTTGGTCACCATATTAGTTTTACCAAAGACAGTTTCTCTCCAACTCATAATAGTAAAATCTTATATCATTCCAGAGGTAATAACTCTAAAACCTTGGATTACAGAGAGGATCTTGAAATATGCTGGGAGATAAAAAGAAACCCCGATCATTGCCTCAATGTAAGAATGAACAACGTAAATGACCGCAACACCATTTTCAAATTTTTTCCTTAAATCATTAACAATTGAAATGTCTGGGAGCTGTGATTGCGTGGGGTGCAATCTTATAATAATTTTGATCATCTATTTCAGTTTCAGACACTTCATTCTAAATATATTAATAGTTAACACATTTCAACACGTCTGTTTTATTGCTTTTTTACAAAAATGGAAATTATTTCACGCCACTGAACCCAAGTGTTCGAAATATATCACAGAATGGCCGATAACAGTAACGCTGTAGATTAATATACTTTTACTGTCCTTTCTTTCTGCTCTTTTCTCTCTTTTTGCTCATTGTCAGTGAATTATTGATTTGAAATACAACTAACAAGAAATTAAAAATAAAACTCATACAGAAAATCTCTACTCAGGCTTACACATACTTGTATATATTTTTAATTTTTGGACAATTTTTATTGCTAGATTATGCTATGACTGTGTATGGCATAACCTCACTCTTTTGAGTTGTTATTGCAAAGGTTTTATTGTTTTAATAATTTTAATTTGTGCAGTGTTTTGAATGTTTTAGTTTTCGTTTTAATTTGAGACAAATTTTTTAAAAAAATTTTTGATTGTACATGACTTGTTCTGTGTGGAGGCTACACTGGCGTTGTTGGGGACTGTTCTCGGACTGACAGGGTTAAGGTGTGCCCTTTGGCGAGTGAATGTGGTTGATGAGTACCGAGTAAGCTTATTTGCTGACCATATTCTCTTGTTTCTAGGGTCTGAGCCCTGAGGATGGTCTGAGTTAGACCGAGAGCGCTTGGCCGATAGTAATAAAATATACACTGAAATACAAAATCCGTCTATTTCTTATTTCTTCGGTGTACAACCTGTTAACTTATTCAAATACTAAAGACATATTTTTAAGAAAATAAACTTCAATAAAAAATGAGTTTTTAAGTGAAAAATCTTTATATCAACCATCTCTTACCAACCAACTACATTTACGTTTATAAAAAGTGAAATATTACATTTATGAACCAGAAACCTAAATGAGTCTTTTAAAATTCAATCATTTTCAAAATGGATTAACGTCCTTAATAAAAAGGTGTCGAAAGTAGTCCTGTTTACAGAACTTCTGTAAGGATATAATAATAATATCAAACAATCTGCATTTCCCTGCAGCAATTTTAGCTCGCATAATGTTCTTGTCAGTCAGCGGTCTATTTAGGACGCAACTATTAATTTGAAACACGCAGATAAGGGACCACTTACACACCAGCAAAAACAGACTCGACACATGGGATTAGATGGGTAAATAGGAAGTGATAAAGGTTTATTTCGAAATGTTGTCCCGACAAAGCCGCATTTAAATGGGCTATTTTCTGACAAAACAGTTCAGCCACTTCCTAAGAAAGTAAATCCATGTAAAGGTTGCATGCATAAAGTTAGTTGTAGTTATGTAGGTAGTCGGCGAAGTTCTCGCATAATGCCGGTATAGAACAGACGTCTACTTAGACACACTTTAAGGATTTTATTTATAATTCTGCCATAGTTATAATTAAGATTTAGTTGAACCTGGTTCAGGTGGATGAAAAATTGATATATATTAGTACAGCTGACTCAATAAAAGTCCTTACTCAATCCGTTTAAGAAATACAGAATAGCAAAAGTCGCTTAGTCATTAAAGTTATAAAGAAATTATCATGCAAGAACTTTCTCTTAAATATACTTACTTAAATTAAATATATTGTTAAAAATAACCTTAAATTTAATGTACATTCATTAATTCAATTTAATGATTTTGTACCTTAAATCGTGAATGTTACATGTACTTTAAAATTAAAGCTTTATAGATTAAATTTAATTGAATATTACCTTAAATTTCAATAAGTGAACTCAAAACATACCAAATTTAATGTATAATTACATTAGATCTCCTTATAACTCAACGAATATTTGCGTTAATTAGACTGTTAAAAATAATCTTAAATTTAATACCATTGTACATTAAATTTATTGATCTTAAACCCAAAATCGTGAATAAATTATATTAACTTTGAATTTAAAGCAATTCATTCAAATATCAGTTCGTTGTACATTAAATTTGACTAAATGGTATCTTAAATTTCAATAAAGCAACTGAAAAAATATCTCAATTTTCTGTACATTAAAATTAATTCACATGCACCTTAATGTTAAAGGAATTTTCATTATTATTCCATATTCGTTGCATGTGATTCCGAGAGATGGCGTAACCTGTATTGAACTTTTTGTTTAGTATGATATAAGTTGCTTAAAGAACTCACTTTTCTTATGGTGAGGTATACATGTCTGCCCCATACTGACGGAAACCAATGAGTTAGAAATCGGACTACAGATGGTACACTACCTCTGGGAAAAATTTTCACCTTTTCCTGGAAGCAGAATTTTTTGACCTCATATTAATGTTGGTGTGTTAAATATTTGATGACAAATCTTAAATTCAATGAACACCGGCTGTATATTTAATGTACATAGTTACCTTAAAAAGTAATGATAAAAACTTAAAATTTAATGTATGATTATATTAGACTTAATGGAATAAATTAATTTAGATTAATGTGAATTATTAATTTTAATGCATTACATTAAACGCATTTAATAAACATTTGTGAAATTTTCTTCTACCACATTTATATTAAATTGAATGCATTTACTTTCCTCAGTGCAGTTAATGGAAATATAAAGTAATTGACCTTGATAAATCTGCAATTTTGCTTGGATACTTGAACTTTGAATTCAAAATTTTTAAGGTTGGATCATTTTAATTAGAAATTAACAATCAGATTCACTAAGAAGGTTTAAGACTTAAACTAAATAAATTATTATATAGGGATATTAAGGTTAAGAACCTAGTGAAAAAACCTTGAAATATCTAAGAGAAATAGTTGTATCTCGAAAATAAATAAAATTCTCCATTTTGGCCGGTTCAGAAAAAAAAGAAAATGATTTTTTATGCTCGTATTTTAAGAACCACAGAAAGGAACACGCTGAGAATGATCACGGGAACAAGTTTAAGAGATAGAATAAGAAACGCAAAAATACAGGACAGCGGAGTGGGGGATGTTGTGAAGTGGGTTCGAAACCGTCGTAGGCAGTGGAGAGATCACGTGGAACGAATGGACGATGATAGACTAGCAAAAACCGAGAGAGATATCAAACATTGTATAGATAACAGAACTTGGTTCTACCTAGAAGAAGAAGAGTATTTTAAGGGTTTAAAACTTTTTATTGCTTTTGTCGGTTTATGCCCTCAGCTGTCAATTTAGAACAGAGCTCAGCACAATACTCCAAAAGTCATTGTATACCTATGTCTCCTAAGCTTAAGCCAAATTTCTTCTATAGGATCCGCAGTCTATATTAAGTACAATTAATTACTCTTATGCCTATGGTTAGTGAATAAGGGTGTTAATTTTATTTCCATAAAATTACTGAACTTTATAAAGGGGAGACTATAATTTCAATAAGTTTCTAGTTAGCAGAAAAACCTATGATTTTAAATTTTTGTCTCATCCTTAGCAGATCCGAAAAAAAATACATTTTTTCTCAAAAATCTGACTGACATCCGACCAACTATATTTTACAAAAGTTTTTTCAAATCAGTGAAAAGTTTAATGCTCTAGAGTAGAACTAACATAACAACGTGTTAATGTATATTTTAAAGTTCTTAGTTCAAATAGGATTGTTTGATTACAAATAAATAAACAGATCTTAAAGTGATTTTCGAAATTCTAAGCCAGAAGAGTAAAACAGAAGTGTAGTTTCTATATCCTCCATGCAATGAGTCCCGAAAAACATTATAATAACAGCAGCTACCTACTGTAATATAAAAACAAAATTATATAATGCTATTGATCCAAAACGTCCTGGTTTAAGTCACAGGAAACTTCTTGTTCTTGTCGACAAAGGGGGCGTCCACAAAGCAACCAAAATTCAACCCATGCTTCGCGAGTGTAACTGCTTTAAATGGGCCACTCGCTGTTTTGTTCAGATTTGTCCTCGCCTCACTTTCATTGAGAAATTTGAAAGAACACTTTAGAGGATTTGATTTTGCGAGCAACCGCTAGTTAATAAAATATATTAATTGTCTATCTGAATCATTTTTTTCTGATAGGACAGGTGACCCGCTGCATTAAAGTTAAATTCGATTATGTTAAAAAATAAAGTTAGAAAAATAATAATAAGATTTTTACTTCATGATTAGGGGAAAATTTTTTATAGTACTTAATTTTGAATTACTTGCCAATTTTTTTTATTTAGGGGATAAAATAAAGAAATAGAAAAAGCAGAAGTCAAAATAAATAAATAGTCACCGAATAAAATTCTAGCCTTGCAAAACCGTGATTTGCAATAATACAAAAAACATAATTTAGCTTGTGATAAAAATTAGTACGATAGTATGTAAAATGTGCAAGTAGTAAGTTTTAGGATAATGATAAGTAGTGATAGAACCTATGTCTAATAAGATTAAAGCGCATGTTTGGAATTAAAATAATTTTGTATAGAGTTCTTAAGTTGGCAAAGCAGTATTTTTTTCCAATATAACCTGCTACTACAATACACATTTATAATTCCTCTGATTAAATTTACCTAAAAACAATGTAACACCACTTAACTCCTAAAATATAATTAGGACAATTGTAACCTTCAAAGAACACTGTTGAACCTAAAAGTCACCTACCATTGGAAAGCTTACCAGAAACTACATTAAATGACATACAGGTGGTTCTAAAACAACAGAGGTACTAGAACAGAAATGTACGGACCGGAAACCAGACCTTAAGAAAGCTTTGGCATATCACCAAGTAATTTCCAATCAGAAATTTACACTATTAGAAAATGCATTCAATAAGTTCAACAAGGAAAAAAACAGATAGTAACCATCAATAAGCTGAGTTCTCATGTAATCAGCATCAAGATGGTCTAGGAATGCTTAGGGGGACTAAACGAACTACATATGAAGAACACGGCCCGGGCATCCTAGAAGAGAAGTAAATTAAATAGTAAACACCATTTCTGGCGTCTTTTCGTAGGATTATAAATAGCTCAATATTTTAGGAACTGCAGAGAGAGGAAGAGAATGAGAGATCTTATTATTGGACGAATCTACAAGGAATGAGATGAGCAAAGATATTTATGGGGAACTATAACCAGAGGAAATTCAAAGATCCTACTAGTCTAAATAAAAACAAACCTAGAATTTTAACAGGGCACTGCCGCCTGATAGGACACCTTAAGAAACTTGGCATAACAGAGAATAATGCAGATTATGCGAAGAAGAGGACGAAACCCTAATCCACATTCTTTCAGAATGTGTCGCCTTGTAGAACTCTAGGATGCGATACCTAGGTGCATATCGAATAGAAGAGAGATCTCTACCCAATCGGAAGGGTAAATAAAAACTACACCCTGACAGTGAAATAAAGAGTGGTAAGCAAGTAACGAAACAACTAAAGACTTCCCAAGGGATGATTGTTTCGAGAGGTTAAGGTCATACTTGAAGTAACTCTTAACGCTGACCTTCAATTTGATCTTGACAATAACCTTCATGCTTGTTTGAAGGTCAACTTTATTTTTTCAAATGGAGACTCTCTTTTTTAACATCCAACATTCCAACAAAATTAATTTGCTTAAACAATTCTCATATAAAAATACGTAAATTTTGCAATAATTTGTTTAAACAAATTATTTAAACGAATTAATTTTGCAAAACCAAAAGCAAATTTGAATTTAACGATGTCCTAGACCCTTTAAATCATATATAGTTTATCTTGACCTCGAAATAATCACGAAAGTAATCGTGAAGGTCAAATTTTTTAACATATTTGGATATAAAATTTACCGCGTTTTAAATTGCAGATGTTAAAAACAGGGTTTCCATCTAAAAAAATAAAGATGACCTTCAAACAATCATAAAGGTCATTGTCTAGACCAAATTTAAGGTCAGCATATGCTTTCTCTAAAAATGACTTCAGGTATGACCTTAACGTTTACCAATCAAGTCATCCCTGCGGAAATTTTTAGCTGTTTTGTTACAGGGTCAAGGGGAAGTTTTTACCACTAAAAGTGAGTTATAGCCGCTACAAAAAATATGTGTCTAATAATTTTCAATATTCTACTCGTATGTCAAGTTTCATTCAATTCGGTGAATTACACGTGGGTAGGGTTATTTCTGAGTGTAAGGACGCAAATTATTTCGAGTAAACCACAAAAATAAATTTGTAGGCTGTTAGATCTACTTACAATACACAAAAATATGTCAAATCATAGTCTAAAGAGGTATTACTGAATTTAATAGATTTTGGAATTTATATTGTTAATAACATTTTTGGCGATTGATATTTGAAATTGTCTTCATTGGATTAGACAAACTAAGCTTATTTGTTTAGGTCTACATTTTCGTTGCGACTTTACTAAATTCGCCAGCAACAATGATTTATATTAATGGGCACACCTCGCCAACTAAGACAGTTTTAAAATGAAAGTCTCTTTGTCACGGCATGGACGATGCAGCAACTAAACAAGTGCTACATAAATCACCACACTAGGTTTATAAAGTTCTCCCACTGAAAAATTTGGCTCCTACGCTCGCTCGTTTACAATAATTAGCACACTTGATTTACGATGTTAAGCTCTTAAAGTCATAATGTCTACCCGCCTTAAATTACTGGAGAACATAAAGTTTTTGGGAAGAAGAGGAAATTAGAAAAGGAATTTCAAGATAAGAATGCTTTAAACAGATGAATGTGCTAATAACCTATTTAGAAGAATAATTATGGTTAATAAACACAACGTGTCGACTTGTAAAAATCCTTACTAACCTGAAGAATCAGTACTCTAGATGTATTAAGCAACATATATTTTTGTCTACAATATTTAAGTAAATACCTGCTAAAGTTTCTTTGGAGAGACTTTAATCTTTTAAGATTTAGTAGTAAGGATCCATACCAATCTGAAGGATCCGTATTCTTGGTATATTAGGCAACTCATATTTTTGCCTACAATATTCAAGCAAAAACCTACTAGATTTTCTTTGGAAATGTCACAGAATTAATTAAACTCAACTTTAAGTGTTAAATGGTATATTTGCATACCATGAAACAGCTGAAACCTTAACCTTTTATTTAAGATTTAGTAGTAAGAATTCATAATAATCTGAAGTATCAGTATTCTAGATGTATTAGGCAACATCTATTTTTCTCTGCAATATTCAAGCAAATACCTACTAGACTTTCTTTGAAAATGTCACAGAATTAATTAAATGCAACTTTAAGTGATAAATGGTATATTTCCATACCACGAAACAGCTGGGACTTTAATTTTTTATTTAAGATTTAGTAGTAAGAATCCGTAATAATCTGAAGTGTTAGTATTCTAGATATATTAGACAACATATATTTTTGTCAACCATATTCAAGCAAATATCTGCTAGTCTTTCTTTGGAAATGTCACAGAATTAATTAAATGCAATTTTAAGTGCTGTGTTATATCTGCATATCATGAAACAGCTGAGACCTTAACCTTTCATTTAAGATTTAGTAGTAAGAATTCATACTAATCTGAAGTATCAGTATTCTAGATATATTAGGTAATATATATTTTGATCTACGATCTTCAAGCAAATACCTACTAAACTTTCTTTGGAAATGTCACAGAATCAAATAAATGCAACTTTAAGTGATAAATGGTATATTTGCATACCATGAAACAGCTGAAACTTTAATCCCTTGTGTAAGATTTCTTAGTAAGAATCCATACTAATCTGAAGTAACAATATTCTAAATGTATTAGGCAACATATATTTTTCTCTTTAATATTCAAGCAAACCCCTACTAGACTTTCTTTGGAAATATCAGAGTTAATTAAATGCAATAGTGGTAAGTGGTATATTTGCATACCACGAAACAGCCGAGATCCTAACCTCTTCTTTAAGATTTAGTAGTAAGAGTTCATACTAATCTGTAGTATTAGTATTCTAGATGTATTAGGCAACATATATTTTTCTCTACAATATTAAAGCAAATATCTACTAAACTTTTTTGGAAATGTCACTAAATTAATTAAATGCAATTTTAAGTGACAACTAGTATATTTGCGTGCGATGAAACAGCTGAGATTTTATCTCTTATTTAAGAAGATTTAGTGACCGGCTAAAAAAATAAAATCATAATGTATATAAAGAGATATTAAGATGACAGCCTGTATCCTTGGCTCGTTGCAATCGTTTTGATGAAATCAGGTACTCAGAACTAGTCTATGGCGAGAACCAGGGATGCGGAACACTTCTTTCGTTGCCTTATGAGATCGTGTGATCATTTTTATTAGTTTTGGAAGTTTCTTCGTATGTAGTCCCTCATGTATTATACAATACATATACTTAAACATTTTTAAATAGGTTATTTGTATTTCTTTTGCACCTATCTAAAGAAATAAAATAGAGGCTACGAGTATAAAGTCCTTTAAACCAAAAATTAAATTTTATGTTCTTAAGCCAACTGAAAGACTTCTGAATTTATGGATATTCCCGAAATATTTTATTCTTTCTTATATATGTTTGACTCCCATGTTTAGCCTAAGCGCTAAGCAATTAATTATTTAAAGCTGGTCCAGTGAAAGAATACCCATGGGTCATCAATCACATATTACTTATCAAAGATAATTTTAGGACATGTTCATCTTAATTTGTCTATAAATAAAAAAAGGACATACATAAATTTTTTTAACCTAAACCATACGTCGCAAAAATCTGACGTTAAGGATAAAGCAAGATAGAAAGAGACAACCGAGAAAAACTAGTTATTGAATGATATGGTTACAAATGTTCTTTTAACTCTTCAGCGAAAACATTATTTTATTAACAGCCACAGTTTAATTTATATTGTATTTTTGAGAAATTTTTAGTTTTAAGTGAATTTAGAATAGAAGATTATTTCATATAATAGCTACTAAATATTGTTTTATAATATATTACCTGTAAACATGTACTGTTTTTATTGAAAACCTATATCTAAATAAATAAACATTTATAACCTTCAAATTTGTTGTCGGTATCTACATGTCCGAGACTCCGTATGTAATTTTAAAACGTTTCTCGCACTATTTCAGTCGACTAAAATAAAAATTAGAATAAGACTCGATTCGTTCTTTTAGATAATGCGTGGTGGAACTCTCAAGAGGCAAACACAACAATTTGTGCCTAATTTCTATGAGAACTTCTAGTTGGAGAAGAGAAACGGTGGTCCTGTGGAATCTATTTCATCTGTCCAAGAGGTAGAAAAAATTATTTTATTTTTGGAAATAAATGTTTTCAATTAGGTATCATTATTTTTAGAGAATAACCATATAAGCTGTTAGAAAATAGACTTCAAGAAGAAAAAAACTAGAAATCTTTAAAAAGGAACCAAAATGGAAGTGTACCAAGAAAGTTAGAGTATAATCCCTGTTATAAGCTAGCCTTAAAGATAGTATCATTGGTCTATGTTTAACAATATTAATGTCTTTTTTGTTTTTAGAAAAGCATATTACTCGAAAAAACTTAAAACACTGAACTCATCAACAAAGTGATGACATCTATATGTAAATCATCTTTTAATATTCTGCTTAAGAAGCTGTGATTTAAATACAAAATAGATAACAACCGAAGAGCATTAATTGAAAGCGTAAGCACTGCTTCTGCAAAAGCTCGTTTTCTTTGAAAGAATATGGAAAATCTTAATAGTTCTTATTCAAGGGAAGTAGTTTTCTCAAACGGTCCTCGGTTTTATTCTAAGGGCAACAAAATATTTTCTTGGAAGGAAAACAATATTAAAAGCGTAATCAAACCTGAACGATGTGACGGTAACCGATTTATTTGTGTTCGTGCTGGCTCTGCGAGAGGATTTTTTCATGTAGCATAAGTTTAGATTAGCATGGTGAAGTGAATAGTTAAACTGTTACAAAATGGGTCAAAAATAAGTTAATACCTAGTCGGGAAGAATCATCATTATTAGTTAAAGATAATGCACAATATCATAGTTTTGTTACAGAGAAATAGTAATTCATATCAAATAATATAAACTATGATGATGAATTAACGAAGCTTGAGTTATTAGAAACGGCAAAATGAGTTGTTAAGTCAGTCTGATCACGAGGTACTCGTATTACAAGACCACTGCGATTTTAAGGCTATAAAATTTAAATGGGCAAATTCCAAATCATATAACAAACATATTGGTAGAGATGAACTGTGAAGCTTGAGAACAGTATCTCAAAGGGTGCGAAGGGTGTGAAAAGACACCGAACTGTTATTACATTTACATCAAAGAACATTATTTAATAGATATGGAAGTTGAATCAGTAAAATAATAAGTTAGACAAAAAATAACACAGACCCAGAAAGTGATGATAACCGTTGAAGTTATGTTTTAGAAAATATTTTTCGTGTTTTTTTCGGAATTTTTTTAAGGATTATTATTTTATAAATAATTTTTTAAATTTTGTATGTCTATAAGTGTTATTTTACAACCTTAAAAATATTCTTTTGTAAAAATTTTTTAAATAAGTTAGAATATTGAACTATATTTCAGTTTATTATATCATAACTTTGTAATAAAGTTCCGGCAAGAGAAAAGGCCTGATTCCGCATCTTTACGTTTTGTAATAATTTCTTTGTTTTTATAATTAACCTAAATAATTCGCAAATCTGCAAATATTACAGAATTTTCAACATATTATCTAATTCCAACATACTATCTAATTAATGCAGAAGGTACGCTTGTATGAACATGAATGTTATGTTCACTAATTAATTTTAATTTAGTTCAGACGAATCTTATTGATGACGCAAGGGTATTCTATTCCTAGAATAACTGTATAATTAGCCCAATTAATAGGGATTTTTCAGGTAAACAAAAATTAACAACAAAGTGCCTGCATTATGGCTTGATGGGTAGTCGATAAATGACAAAAACACAAAATTCACCTCTAAAAGAGCATTGTTGTTTTTTAAACAATAAAAAAGTGACTTTTTGGTTTTTTGGAAAATATTAGATGAACTGCATTACTTTCAATGGACCATTTAGTATTTTACAGACCCCTATCGGACGATTTTTCACCGAAAAAGTCGAAAAAACGCTTAAAAATAGCTTTTTAAAATTTATATCCTTGGTAATTTATAATAATGAGCTAAGATTTTTTGGTAAATGATAGTTTATTATCCACACTTTAAACTGACGAGAAATTAAATTTGTCACATTAGTAGTTTTTGCGAAATTGTAATATAAACAATTTAGAGCATTTTTTGTCAATGCCACCATATTCACCTGATAGGACCGATTTGAAGTTACCTAACGGATTCTAAAATTAGGGATTCTTCTTCTTTCTCTTTTATTTAAGACGACGTCTTGTTTTCTGCTATATTAAGCTTCCTGTGATGTTGATGGCCAACATTCGTGCCATCGTTTTGGAAGTCGACCAGTGGGTCTTCTAGTATTTGGTATCTCCCATTTTGCCCATCGATCGTCGCCCATTCTGTCCACATGGTCCCTCCAATATCTGCGCCTTGACCTTATGAACCGTACCACATCAGGCACGTTGAGCTCTTCTCTTATTTCGGAACTTCTTATTTGATCTCTTAGGGTTACTCCTTTGATTGTTCTTAACGTTTTTATTTCAGCCATTCGTAGCATACTTTTTGTTTTAGATGTATCGGCTCGAGTTTCCGATGCACAAGTTAGTACTGGTCTTATCACAGTTCTGTAGATGCATACTTTGCTCTCTGTGGACATATACTTATTTTTCCAGATTAAGTCCCTCAGGCATCCTGATATCCTTGAGGCCTTGTTAGCCTGTGCTCTGACTTCCTGGTATAGATTTTTATTGCTTGATACATCAACTCCAAGGTATCTGCAAGACATGCTTTGTCTGATAGGATGGTTCATCACCACCAATTTGCATCTGACAGGATCTTTTGAAATTACCATCGTTTCGGTCTTTTCTGTAGATATTTTCATATTTAAATTTTTTGATGTGGTCTGGAATCGGTATAGTAGTCGTTGCAGATCGTCTTCATTTTCTGCTAACAGTAAGGCATCGTCGGCAAAACATGAGATTTTTGAAGATTTTCATCCCATTTTGTATCCTCCATTAACTTCTTTTACATTTCGAATTATCTTGTCCATAATTAAATTAAAGAGAAATAAACTCATACTGTCGCCTTGTCGTATTCCCGTCATGATAGGTATTTCCTCTGTTATTCCTTGTTGTGTCTTTAAGCGTGTCTTGTTGTTTTTATTTAGCTCTTTAATTACCGTAATACAGTTGTGGTTAACGCCATTTTCCTGAAGTATTTGCAAAAAGTCTTTAAGTCGAACTCTATCAAACGCTTTTTTAAGATCCACGAGGCAGATTGTATTCTATCGATTTTTCAATAGTCTGTCGGATAATGAAAATCGCATCAACTGTCGATCTGTTCTGTCTAAACCCGTGTTGTTCTTCACTTATTGCAATTTTACTCGTTAGTTTTGAAGTCATGATTTTTGTTAATAATTTGCATGTACTGTTTAGTAGTGTTATTGTTCTATAATTGTTGGGGTCATTCATATTTCCCTTTTTGAAGATGGGTATAGTCAGGCTGTTCCTCCACTGTCCTGGAATACTGCAGGTTGATAGAACTTTGTCGAATAGTATTGTTAGTGCTTCTTCTAGTTCAAGGCCCCCATATTTAAGCATTTTATTGGAAATATCGTCGGTTCCCGGAGCTTTTCTATTTTTCAGTTTGGTCAGCATTTCGTGTACGTCTTCTGTTTTTATGTTCTCATCTTCCATCATCGGTTTTACCTTATCTAAATCTATCTGGATATCCTCATTATTATACTCCTGGTTATTGTAAAGGCTCTGCATGTATTCTTTCCAGTTTTCTGCTCTTATAGAGTTGATTACCACTTCTTCGTTGACTTCTTTTTTCCTATTTCTTATTACGTTCCAAACCTGAACTAAGGTTTGTTGTTTCTTCTCCCATTTATGTTTGTTGTTCTAGTACCGAGTGTTTCTTTTGCACTATCAATTATACTTATCTTGATTTTGTTCCAAGCATCACTAGGACTATCTTCCTCTATTATTGGATCTAGGGCTAGTTTCTCTTTCAGCCTATTTTGGTATAGGTATATAAATTTGTTGAAATATGCTAAAAATGATTCACAATATAGCGCAGGGGCGGATCCAGCCTCTCTCTTTTTTTTTGGGGGGGGGGAGTGGCGGTGATATCATAAAAGTACAGTATGGCAAGCGAAAGCAACTTGTCGACGGGGGAGAGAGACGCCAGCAACATTCCCATTTCTAGTGTAAAAGTCAGGGTCGGGTCTATTTTTCTGAATTCGAAGCTCTTGAGGGAGGGGGTGATCGCAGGAATAAACAAGTTTCGACGGGGAAGAGGGTGGAAGCTAGCAGCATACACATTTCTAATATAAGAGCCAGAATCGGGTCTATTATTCTAAACATAAAGGTTTTAGGGGTGGGGCGATCGCAAGAAAAAACAAGTTGTCGAAAGGGGGGGGGGAACCAACAGCATACACATTCCTAGTGTAAGAGACACAATCGGGTGTATTTTCCTGAAATCTAAGCTCTGGAGGGGGGGGGGCGATCGCCCCCACCGTCCCTCTCCCCCTTGGATCCGCGCCTGACATAGCGTGATACGCGTGAACTCTCGTCGGACGCCGAGCGAAGAAGTGTTAGGGACTATTCTGCTGCAAATTATCATCCGGACGTTTTTTCGATACGAGAAATATATTTTGTTAACTTTATATACATAATTATATGGCATATTTAATTGGATTTAGTATACCTATATAATAATTTCCTCTAAATATTTTCTTGCAATTTGGCCTCATGTTTGTTTTTGGGTTAATTGAAATAATGCATATGCAAAACTTCATTGGAAAGACAAAGCAGATAAAATAATAAGGCGAACAGACGGATATGATACGATAAGGGTTCGTCATTGGCTATGAAACCACAAAAAAGAGATGGTGTGTGATAAAATAGAATATAATGCTTAGTAATTAAGAGATTGTTGGAAAAAAGTGGTCTATTATTACCTTTTACCATTTATATTGATAGTTTATGAAACAATGTGTTTTTAGTCGTATATGATATAAAAATAAAACTAAACTGTTTCTGACCTTTAATTATTATTTTTTATTTAAAATTATATTTTAAATATACATATATTTCGTAGCACTGCTACTTCGTCAGATGTCAAATTGGCATTGACAAACAAAGTTAAGAAATAAATAATAATAAAAGTATTCAGATCCCTATTTAAAAATTTAAAATTTACAAATTTTGATTGTTCTACGATAATAACGAAAACCAGAACAATTCGTATTATTAAATAAATTTGACAATGGTAAATTATTAACATCTAATTCGTCATTCCAAATGTGTATTCTTAAGTTTGTTAATCTCCAATGATTCCAATAAAGTCAACTTTTTGCTTTTATTTTTGGTATTTAGAATTATGAAGCATTCATCAAAGCTATGGTTTTCAGATAATAGATGTATTGCATACACTGAGGTGTGTTTTTTGTGTAAATAATGTCTTCTGTGCTCTTTATTTTTAATATTAAAGGTGCGGCCCGTTTGACCTATGTAACTTTTCTGATATAAAACACAATTTGATTTATAAACTCCGCATTTTTGCTCTTTGTAGGTCTTGTCTTTATTATTTTTAATATATTTACCAATGTTAATATTCGTTTTGAAAGCGATATCAATATTATGCATTCTCAATATATTTTTAATTTTGTTGGAAATATTGCCTATACAACTAATTGTTTTAAATTTTTAATAATTTAATGATAAAGTATTTTTATATAGGTACATTATTGATTCTGTGGATCATGCTGTGATATGCTGCAAGTTTATAACACTTAAGATGTTAGAATTCGTTATGTATTGTTGAATTTCTTGGAAGAAAATTGAAAATTTATGATTAATTTTCTCTATAGTAATATTAAGGTCTAAGAAATTTAGAGAGTTATTTATTTCGACTTCCGACTTAAATTGAATATTCTGATGTAAGCTATTTATATATGACAAGAAAGAATTTAATTTTCTCTATTTTCCTATAAAACAGACCAAAATATCAGCTCTGTATCTATACCAGTATAGAAATTTTGTAAAAAGAGGGTGTTTTATTCTTTTTTTTTTCTAAATTATTCATTAAAATTTCCTCTAAAAGTGGGCTTAAAGGGCCACGTATAATAAATGTTTTTGATGGAAAAATATTTTCGTTAAATTGAAAATAATTTCACTTAATGTACCCCACAGATTTTAAAATAGAATTAAATATAATTAAACAAATAGCAGTTAGCAACGGATACGCCCTAAATTTAATCGACTATTCTCAAAAATAAACTAAAGAAAAAACTTATGTCATTGATTTATCCCACAACAAACAAAAATTCAAAACTATTAGCTATGTAGGCAATACTTCCAACAAATTTAAAAAAAATGTTAAAAACACAGAATATTAATATTACTTTTAAAACGAACCTTGGCAAATATATTAAAATTATACAGATAAGACCTACAAAGAGCAAAAATGGGGAGTTTATAAATTAAATTGTGGTTCATGTCAAAAAAATTTTATACATCAAACAGGCCGCACCTTCAATATTGGAATTAAAGAGCACAAAAGAGATTATTTCCACAAAAAAGAAAACTCAGCGTAGACAATACATCTTTTGTCTCAAAACCATAGCTTTGATGAAACCTTCAAAATACTACATACCGTAGATAAAAGCGAAATGTTAACTTTATTGGAATCATTAGAGATTAACAAACTTAAGATTACAGGTAACATTTTGAATAACCAATTAGTAGGTGATAATTCACCATTGCTAAATTTATTTAGTAATACGAATTCCTCTGATTTTTTCTTATCACGGTAGAATAATTAAAATTTTCCGACCTTGAGTTTTTAAATAAGTATCTGAACATCTTTATTATCATTTATTTCTGCACTTTGTTTGTCACTGTCAATTTGTTATGGATATTTAAAAGATAATTTTAAATTAAAAAATTAAAAGTGAAATTCTGAAACAGTTTGGTTTCTTTTCATATTATACAGGGTGTCCGGGAAAATGTGGGAAATCTCCCGGATATAAAAAAAACACGCGAATACTACAAGTTCGTATAAAGTTTTTTCGTATAGGCCTGCTCTTCGGAGATATGTGCTCCCAAAGAGCTGCAATGGAATCAAGTTTATTACACATAATTATTGAACCATCAAATTACTGTCCGAGAAAATGTTGTGAATTACCCACAGCTGCAAGGACGGACTAGCTGTGACACTCATGACTTCTTTTTTTTACGGCCTCTATGATAAGAACTTTCGACAACGATTTTTACATACCTTTAACTATTCACCAAAAATTAAGTACTCTTCATTCATGTCGCTAATCCTAACCTTTTTCGAAAAAACGTCATTTTATTAACCCTGTTAATGCCCTAAATTCTCTCGGGTTGATTATGAAAAAGAGGAACTCTCCCCTGTCACCACAGTGTTAATATAAAGTTCAACTCACTTTTTATTTAAAAACTTCATGAAGTCTGATACACTCGCGAGCTCCACAAATTGAGGACTACTATTCCCGCCGCATTAACTGAGAATTGTTCTTTATTTGATCACAGTGAAATGTGATTTTCTGTAGAGGTTCCTCCCTACTATCGATCGGAGTGGAATGCATCAAGGTTTTCAAGTATTCCCACAGGTAAAAATCCAACGGCATTAGATCGGGAGATCGAGGAAGCCAAGCAATAAGTCCTCTTCTGCCTATCCAATGGTTTGGATAGACGTTATTCAGGTGTTCCCACATAGCAACGCCGAAATGAAGTGGTGTCCCATCGTGCATATAGAACATGTTTCGGCGAGTTTCAAGTGGTAAGTGTTCTATTAAATCGTGAAAAACTTATCCATTCAGTCGTGCCGGCAATACGAATGGTTCAATCAAAAAATTGGTGCTGATTTTTGCCCAGGCATTAATTGATTGAAACTGATGTTGAGGATGCGAAACAATAGTTGCATGAGGATTTTCATCAGCCCATACATGTGCGTTATGTAAATTTATGATACCATTTTTGATAAACCCTGCTTCATGTATGCTAATGAAGTTTACATTATTTTGTTGTTGATCCAATAGCCAGTTTGCAAACTGCATTCTACGGAGAAAATCTCCAAGAATCAGTTCAAATGATATGGATATAACAGCTGTTCTTGAAAAACTTAATGTACTATTGTTTTCATCGAATTAAACTGCGCTGATAATTTTCAAGAGCTCGTTGAAGGAGTGTCATCTACAGCATTTAAAATATTTTCCTCTAAATGCGGCGTACGTACTGTTCTTTCCCGATCAGCATCAGTACTTTTTCCTAAAGTTTCCTAAAATTATGAAGAAATTTAGTAATGTTACCTTATTATATGGAATCGTCTACCATTCTTCTTTAGACGTTGATCAACTCGTTGAAATGTTTTCTGATCTGGAAGAATACGATTAGGATATATGTCGTGATATAACCTCCTGACTTCCAAAGTATTTTAAGGATCTTAGCTGCTATACATCATATTATAAAAAATTTAAACATACTTGGTGCTTCAATAATTATGTGTAAAAGACTTGATTCTATTGCAGCTTTTTGGAAGCCCATATCTCCCAAGAGGAGACCTAAACGAAAAATGTTTATATGAACTTCTAGTATTCCTTTCATGCGTTGTTTTTTTTCGTATCCGGGAGATTTCTCACATTTTCTCGGACATCCTTTATAAGTGATATAAATTTTCATCAAGTAACGATGACGTCAGTAAATTAAATTATAGGTTATTTAGTCGTTTAGCTAAACATCCCCTGATAATCTAATCATTATCATTACCAAATTGTTAGGACATAACATATATTTCTAATATATTTTATGGAACAAATTATCAAAAAGCGCGGTTCAAAAAGAGGCAGATGTTATCAATTCGTCCGATAAAACCGCCATATCGCCAGGTGATATTCCGTATTTTAGAATCCACAACCTTAGTTATGGCAAATTAGACTTAAAGGGAAAAACCTGTTTTCCCTTATAGATCGTGAATTATTGGCGACACAATTTCGGTTACATTATCCACGGTTTCTGAAATAAAAGCATTTTAAATAAATTGCTGTTTTACAGATCATGACGAATATTTATGGCAAGACTTTTTACGTATATTTTTACAATTTAAATTGCTGGCTTTTTCAACACAATCAAGAAATTAAAAATAAGTTATAGTTCTAGTACAAATACTACAATAGTGGTTGAAAAGTTGTTGTTTTTAGAATTAACTCAGTGAAATGTGATTAAGAATTGTGGCAAATTAAAACAAAAAAAATACACAATGACATGTTTTCTAGCAATATGGTTATATTTCTCGAAATTAATAAGTAAGACATGATTTCATTGCTCGAAACAAAATATAATTTATATAATTATATATTTAGCATGAAATGTGTATTTTTTAAACTTTAATTATTCGTTACCGTAACTTGATTTATGTGCTTTATTGGTCTTTGATATTATTGGCCGATGTGTGAAGTGTTGTGAAATACCTATATTTAAAGAAAAAATAACCATTGCTTTTCATGGAATAATAATACAGTGTGCAGAAAGTATAAACCATAACAAATTTTCTGATTTTGCTTACAAATGCAACTTGAACTCGAATGTTTTGTATCGTACCAAATAATTTGTTGTTATCTAGAATGCATCAAACGCTGGGATACTAGTTTTTTTCTTCGCTGGAGATTATGTTATGCCAGACTTTATTTTTTTTTTCTGTTTCTGGCCTTGCCATCTAGAGTTTTTAAGGTTTGGATTATATAAGGAAAAGTTTTAGGGCGTACAATTTTTATTTACTGACGTTTACAACATATAACATATAGGGTCTCTCCAAGCGGCCACCCAGCCAAGTACTAACCACGCCAAGCCTGAGTTTACCTAAATAATTAGACGTAGAACGGCCTAGACAATGCAATAAACTCACGTTACAAGTGTTACTAACAATATCTTTTCCTAAACGAACGTAATAACACACACCCGAGATCGTACGTTCTCAACGCAGGCGTTAAAGCCCCCAGGGAGCGCTTAAGTCTTTTAAGGGGGGGGGGAGGGTAGCAAAATGGTGAAAGTAAGCAGTAGAGTATTGAAGAAATTAATAATAAGATGAAGTTTTTCATTTTATTGTTGTCGAACAAGTTATAAGTTTAAAAAAAAATTGCATTACAATTCGTTTCAGTTTTGTCCATGACAAGTCTTTGCAAGTCTGTAAGTAATAACAACTATTACGCGATTCACGCAATCTAGCTAGGTTAGCATATTAAGACAAGGATATGGGAGCTTGTAAAAACTTGTTTACGTAGCCAGTGCGCCACCATTGCATACAAACAAAGGCATATACTCAAATCTCTTACAAAATTAGAGATCTAGAAATTAATATCGTTACTTATTGTGTATTTCGCCAATAATAATCCTTATTGTAAGTGATATATGAAATAATTCATAAATTATAATCAGCAATATAAAACGTAAACAGTTAACAAGTAAATCTATTGAAACCGTGGCAAAATATGGCTTTCGTTATGTCTGAATCTAAAAAGAAACACCGACAGTATAGTATTGAGTATTTGAATTAGGGATTTACTTATTCTCTTGCAAACGAACCATTATCTGTGTGTTTAATTTGCCAAAAAGTTTTTTTCAGATGCCCTTCGAAGCCTTGTAAGCTACAAAGGCATTTAATTAAATGCATTATCAAGGTTTGAATTTCGGTTTAAATTTACCAGGGCTTATTTAATTAATCATACCTGTTTTTGCAAATACTCATGTTATAGTCAACACAATATCCTTTTCTTTAAGTATCTTTCATAAATTCTTTGAATAACAAAACGTATGCTTCGTTTGTGGGTTTGTTACATTTTAATTTTACTGCAAATATCTATAATTCTACTTCCTCGTCTGTTTCATTTCTGAATTTTGGCTACATTCTTACACTATAAAGAACTGTTACATTTGATTATCACTGTTTGACCCCCATTTATGTTGTTTTACTTGGCATTCACTCGCCTCAGGGTGGTTGTATTTATTTCTTATTTTCTATTGATATTGAATTTACTGTTACGTTTTCCAGTTAAATCTCGGTCTTCTCGAATGTAATTTTTCCTTTCGTCATTCAGTATGGCAGTTTTCTTTAAATTTCTTCGGTCAGTTCTCTAAATCTTGCTTTATTTATCTTTTTTTTTGAGTTAGGTTTTCTGTTACTGTGGAATTTGCATTGGCAGAAGTACTATTATCTATGTTACAGTCGTTACAAATTTCCCGTCAATACGCTACCTAATTGTTTCGTAACTTACTTAGCTGTTGCCGATTCGGAGCGACATCTAGTCTGTGGGGTCCCTAAACTTTCGAAAAATCGACATCTGTTGAAAACAAGAAATACCTTTCGTGTGCTTTACTACTTGAAGGAAATTTATTTTTTCTGCGTCGATATTGGTCCGCAGCAATTGTATTTCATTAATTTAAAAATAACTAGTGGGTTACTTATGTGATTTTGAGCAGAATTAGCTTGTTTTACAAATATTGCAGGTGACTGTTGTTACCCAGGAATTCGCATAGGTTTATTTTTCAGCTGTTTTCTCTTTTAAATATTCGACAAGTTTGAAAGTAGCAGCGCGTTGTGCGCACGCAAGGATCTTTGATATAAAGGCGAGGCCGTTTTGCCTTGACTTTCGTTTTCCTTTTTAAAACAATCAAAAAAGCATTGTTACCTCTCAATTTATTTTGTTCATTCTTTCAGTTTAAATTATTCCAAAAATTAGGTTTAGTTGTCCAGTTACCTTATCTTTTACTCGTTTTGTTGTTTATTGTCTTATTTTTACCGAAATCAGCCTGGAGACGGGTACTTAAGCAGTCCTGTATGTTTCAATGGAGGTATTCTTTTAATCCCATATAAGAACCCAGGGTTTCTTTTCATTCTTCGTTTTGTTTTATTTTTCTGTTAACATTTTTGTGAAAACCTACAGCTTTTAATATATGAGCACTGATGTTAACTAGTACCTACTCACCACTACACGGTAGAGTAGCGTTGCAGCCAGATTTGTACCAGACAATAGATCTAGTAGAAGATGGACTACGAGCTTCATATAATATCTCGTTAAGTGTAAAAGCGGAAAAACCTCAAACAAATGGTGAAAAATTAATTTTGCCAGCAGTATTAAAACGACGAATTAAAAACCGTTCTTTCTTAAACTATATCAGATATCATCAGGAAGTTTCCTTTGAGCAATAATTCAGTGCAAAGAAAACAACTAGAGACGTTGCAAATACATGCAAATTTTCCATTCAACTCGATGAGTTAACTTTAACAACTAACTCTACTCTTAGAAAAAGCTTGTTAAGAATTATAATTTGTTTAAAATTTGCTTCTACTGATGTCGCTTCAGCGATGATGGGGTGTTACAAGGATATCATAGTATATCTAAAACATGCAGCATCAAATGTACTCGTTGTATATTGTGTTATTCATCGTAAGCATTTCAGTGCGAAGATTCTAATGATACATTAGTAATTACAAGACTTTTAATATAATTTAATTTTTAAAGTACTTCTTCGCTATCACTCAAAGATGGTACCTAACGTCTTAATTCGTCAACTGCTGACAAAACCTGAGCATTGTCATCATCACTTAGGATCGATTTTTGCCTGCTATTCGCATATTTATTAAGATCTTCGAATGGACGGACTTCGTAGATTGAAACAGTGTCATCGATGAAAGAATATCTAGGAAAATTCTAAAGTATCGCGGGTTCTGCCTCTTCCAACACGACATTTTCTTCGCTATTTAAGAAAATTGCTTTCTTGAAACAATTTTGTATAGTTTCAGACTTAATTGTTTCCCATGCTGCTGCCATGTTCAGTACCGCATCAAGCACATAAAGGGGCGCCCATTTCCTTTAGTCAGTCTTGTTCTATAATCTTGTTTGAGGACTTTTATAACGTCCTAATCCTTCATTTGCAATTTGTTTGTCGCATTTAAAAGTAGAAAAACAAGCTTCATATTCCTTAGCTCAACATATTTGGGAGGAGCAAGGAGATTATTAATGACAGTATTATATGTCTAAATATCTGGAAGTGATCCCCAAGTGCGAATAATACACCATATCAGATTTCATGCGCGTCCATTAGAAAGGAAACAGACTAGAGCTATCATTCTCCGTCCTCTTACGCACTGTGGGAACGGCCGGCAATGGAAACGCACATTCTAGGGTTTTTTAAAAATTTATGAGGATAACACGTAGACGGTGGTCAGTGTAGCGGGTGTCAGATGGCGTATTAAGCAGGAAAGCGACTCATATTAAACGTGACAAAATGTATGAAAATATTCCTCAAGTTGCAAAGATCGACGATTATACGGGAAATCGTATCAAATGTTAAGCGGTTATTTATATTTAAGTTTTTATCTAATGCACGTCATGCAGATGACAGATTTCCTGTCTGAAGTGATTTTGACTGAATCCCCGTTATTTATCATAAAAGTATAAAAAACGTTATGTATCTATCAATATTTATTTTCTTCCCTTCAAAATATTCCCCATTCGAGGTGATATATTCCGTAAACGTCCTTTGTGATATAGCTTTAAGTTCACAGAGCGTATCTATTCTCATGTATTTAAGAGTCTCAAAATGATATCGTGGCAGTGGCCACTTGAACATGAGCAAAATGAAGTACCACGGTCTCATATTAGCCAAAAATGTTGCTCGTGGAATGTGGATTGAGTTTTGGCCAAAAATTCACGAACAATGAGTAAAGTTCATTATGGTGGTATAAATGCCAACTCTTGTCATATTCCATTTTCGTCCATTTTTTGGAAATGGCCTCACACAAATGACATACACCTGCAAAATGCTACGCCTTAATTATGAAAGAAAACAATAAACATGACTTTGTAAAAACACTAAACAGTCTTTCAACAAAGATTACAGGAAAATTTAAAGAAATTGGGAAATATTCACTTCATTTTCAGCAGCGATTGAAAAACTTCGGCTCAGTAAAGCCGTACATAGTTTTAGAGTATAAGTTTAAATATTTTTGATTTATCAACAAAAGACAGAGAGTATACTTAATGCTCTGATAAATTTATGTTTAAGAAATTTAAATTGACCCAGTATGGAGCGTAGCCCATTATAAAAGTTTCTTCTGCCTACTTTAAAAAATGAAGAAGAAAAAGATAACTTTTTACCCAGCTTTGAAGTATATTTGTAAAGATATCTTACAACAGAAAATTTATAAATTAAGTTGCATTTTCTACATTCAGCTTAATTAGTTATAAATTACCCAACTTTTACGTTTAATAAAGAAAATTATATAAAATATGAACTGAAATGTTAGGGAATTAAGTAAAGCTCCATAAAGCAACAAATTATTTTCTCCTTGACATGGATCGTCGGCTTCATCTCGTTTTGCGACGTAATTCTTGGACCATTTCCTCGTAAAGTCCTTTAATAAAGAATATAAGCAAATTGATAAATCCCGGCCGACTGGGCGTCGCGGCGTCTGGACGGCAGGCGTCTAGTCCCTGTTCGGTGCTCAGCTGCAAAACTGCACCGAAAAGGATTATGCTGTATTCTCTGATGCACATTTTTTATCTCAGGAAATGACATGGAATGAATTATATCTAACGCATTGTTTTTTAATTTAATTGCTTTTAGCTCACGGAGGTTCCTAAAAGTTAGCCTGTTGAAGTTAGTTTGTGGAAAGGGAATTTTTGGAAACTACACTGCGTAAAGGAAAATGGGTCCCATAGGCCTGAATTTAAATATATTTTATACTTTTGAGATATTTAATTTTAAAATTAGGTAAAAAAAATTCCATAGCCACTTTGAAGCTCCAGCTGTTTCTTACAAGACATAATTTTTACATTATTAAAAATATTTTAAATAGATATAAAAACAATAATCTAAGTTATGTGTAGATAAAAATATATTAGCGTCAATAGATATCAGCTTTAATTTAAAACATTATAGATATTCATCTGTAGTGGAATACCAAAACTTTTTTAGTTTTAACCTTCATGTGGTAATTACTTTTATATTTTATTTTATTAGATATGGCTTTGTTATGAAAGGTGCCAACTCAAAAATATAGATAATATATAGAAAATTGTCTTGTTTTTATTTTTATCGGCGATTTCATAAAAAATACTTTATAATTTATAAATTGTTTCATAATTTTATTATAAAGGTACGCACGCTTTATACCATTTTCTATTTAACAAAAAAATTCGTTCTATCAGACATATCGAACGTTTATTAAGAAGTGTAGACTGTCGGGTATAACAACTTCCGCAAAGTATGATAACAACGCTATGCCAGAGTCAGTTTTAAGTGGTTATTACAGAAATGCTATTGTTAATAACACACCACATGTGAACGTCATTGAAAAAGCAATTTCAGAAATAGCTGGAATTGCTTTTTCATCATCAGATAATTATGACTGTACTGCTGAAAATCCAAAGGATGACAGTTGTCCTGTGGATGAAAAAATTTGGTATTGCTATAACAGCGCCATACTAGCTGCACTACCAAGTTATGGGGACAAGCCAGTCAAGCATATCAGATCTACATATGAGAGATTTTCTGATGTCGAATTGTTGGAAATATGTGATCGTCGTGGATCACAAAATGCCAATCAAAGCCTACATTACAAGTTATGGTCTAACTTGCATTTTATTTTCCAAAGTGTTCGATTAGAAGAGAGGAATTATTCTAAGTTTCTGAGAACATAAGTGCCTCAAGAGATTCTGAACGACTCCAGAAAAGTAATCAGCTAGCAGATATGGTGAAAAAACATGAAAAGAAAAGGGACAAATTTGCAGAAGCTAAAAAGCGAAAAGGTGAGGGACCAAGCTATGAACCAGAAGTATTTGTACACATTTTTATTCAAATATGATTATTTTTATAAATTATCGATTTTACAACAAATAAAAATAACATATTTTTCCAATGTTCGACAACATATTGGTGATGAAGTTCTCAACCTCAAGACCTGGGCTTCCGATGAGTTAAATTTTTTACTTTTGAAACCAAGAATGAAACATAATTTTTGTCTGGTGAGTTTTCATAGAACTGCATACACATATTGTCAATTTGCCCCTAAAAATAACTTTATTTGAATGTTATTTATTCCTTGTGTTTGTTTGAAGGTCATAGACAATGATGTTTCTTGCGAAGTAGTAGATATCTGTTAGATTTCCATTGTGTTTATTTTTGATGAATATTAGGACGTTTCGGCTAGTAGTTTTCAAGTGAAACTAAATAAATCCCTTAGCTATATGACTATTTATACTAAAAGTAAATGCAGTGGAGTGTGACTAAGATGGGTGCAGTCATGCCTGCTACGGCAAAATACCATTTTTTATGCTTCATTTAGTTTTAGTTTACAATTATTAAGAAGTAGTTTCCACACTTCTCTTGTATCTAAAGATGGTTTACTAAAACAACTCGGGTTCTGATATATAACCGCGGCTTCTTTGAATTTCAGTTTTCTCCGATGTTGTTCTCGGTGTAGTATTTTAGCTTCAGACCATTTTATGTGGTGTCCATGAGTCCAGGTATGATTGGCGGCATCAGATTTTTCTGTTTCTCCTCAAGATGTGCATTTTTGGTGTCCTTTGATCCTTACGTCAAGGGGTCTCTTTGTTTCGTCAACGTAGGAGAAACAGAAAAATCTGGTGTCGCCAATCATGTCTGGCCTCATGGACACCGCGCAAAATAAAGACAATGGAAGTCCAACAGATATCTACTACTTCGCAGTTATTTATTCCTTCATACTGAGATTTTTTTAAAATTCATTTTCCAGGCAATGGCAGTCAACTTCAAACTAAACAAAATGAGGTTCCGCAAACCCCAATCATTAGTGCCCGATCGTTCATCACCAATTTTTCTTTGAAGATATTGTGCTGTTCTTACACTTTTTCTATTTTAAAACAATATAGTTCATTGTAACTTTTTCATAGCACATAATATATGAAAAGTTTTGTTTTTGTTTGCACAAAATGAATTTTCGATTCAAAATTGAAAAGATGTTCAAATATACAAAAATAAGTTTTTGATGTAGGCTCTATCCTTAAGAAAACAATAAGGTTACCCTCGGGAGGAAAAATACAAAATCCAGGTTAACTAAAACTAATTCAGACGTTCTAATTAGAAATAACTGAAAATAATTTATTGGTTAATGTTAAATGTTTCGCAATGCGATTTAATCGGTTTTGATGAATTTTTTAATGGGTGGAATGAAAAATGTTTACATTAACACTAAAATAATAGTAAGAGAAATAAAATAAGTATGTGGTATGTTCAGGAAAAGTTTGTCTGCCTTTGGAAAAATCAGAACTAATTCCAAATGCGTGACGCCTACAAAAAAATCCAAAAGTCTGGAACTATTGTGTCGGGCGGAACAACGTGGGTGAACATTCATAATTCTAAATCAGCCTTTAGGTTTTTATGTCATGTAATATACTTAGGCAAAATTTCAGATTTATAGGATAATAGATGACTTCGGAAAGGCGTAACAAGATTGAGAAATAACAGAGCAGAAGATATGATTATTAAGAGTGATTGTTTAGCTAACTAAACAAATTTATAAATATGGTCAGAATTGTATTATAAAAACCTACTGCAATTATAAATATACGTTTATTTAAAAGTTGTAAACAAGAGTGGAGATACTGTCCGGTGTATGTTAACTTCTTGCATACTGAAGTTTTAATAATTCAAAATGTTTCTCCACAATGGGTCTAATCATTCTGTTGCAACCAAACGAGAAATTATAAGCAACCTTTTATAATAACGCAATATCTCTATGTGGCAATGTAGATTCACTTGAAAAACAGGTAGCAAATATTAAACCAGATCTACAACTCCAAAATTAATTAGAAGCTGCTGTAACTAACCTTAGAACAAAGACCATTGGACAACAAGAAATACACTCCTTCACAATTCCATATATTAAGAAAACCTTGGATAAAATAAGATCAATTGCTAATAGCATTGAAATCGGGAAATATACTCTAATTTTATTTAACAAAAACAAAACCTAAAAATACTGATATGAAAGAATGTGTCTACAAAGTTCCGTGCAAGTGTGGTGAAATGTATATATTACAGAAACCAAATATCCACTAAAAGTTAGAATCAAAGAACATAAAGCTCCTACAGAAAAAGGAGAAACGTCGAGGTCTGGTATTTCAAAACACGCCAGGAATTGGGATTACCAAAATTTCAATTTCATATAAAAATTTGTATTGTTATTTTTCACTTTTTAGCACATTTTTAGAAGTCGGTTCAAATTTGTTATAAAACTTTTATGTTCATTTTAGTTTCGCACAAATAAAGACAATAAGTATCCAAAACTAGATCCATTACTCCACATATCGTTGTTGGCGATCTTCAAGAAAGCATCTATAAACTATTTATAGCCAAAAAAAAAATACCAGTTAAATGAGACAAAGCAAGATAACGACCGGTTATTTATCGTGCTGTTTGCATACTTGATGAAAACTTCTCACTAACAAAAATTGTATTTTTTTCTAAATATAGGCAAAATCTGGGTTGTTCGAGGAAGTGCCAGCCGATACGGCGTCGCGACGAGACGTCTGGACGGCTCCCAGTATCGAGTTCACAGTTTTTAATGTTGAGAATCCGAAGGCTGCCTAAACGAATTGTGGTAAAAATATGAAATATAAAATAAAATAAAATACTGTATGGACCAAATTTAAGAAATTTTTAATCGAATTTTAAATGGCTGTATGGGATGTCCCACCTTAAGTTGTATGAACCATAACGAAGACAAACTACATGATAGGAAAAAGGAACTTTTAATACATAGAATTATTTAATTTAAAAAATGTCGTTTTTTTTGCGAAGTAGTAGATATCTGTTGGACTTCCATTGTCTTTATTTTTGTTGAATATCACGACGTCTCGGCTAGTAGTTATCTCTAGCCGTTTTCAAGTGAAACTAAATAAATCCCTTAGCTACATGACTATTTATACTAAAAGTAAATGCAGCAGAGTGTGACTGAGGTGGGTGCAGTCATGCCTGCTATGGCAGAATCATATTTTTTCATGCTGCATTTAGTTTTAGTTTACAATTACTAAGAAGTGGTTTCCACACTTCTCTTATATCTAAAGATGGTTTACTAAAGCAACTTGGGTTCTCTCCAATGTTATTCTCGGTGTAATATTTTAGCTTCAAACCATTTTATGTGGTGTCCATGAGTCCAGGCATGGTTGGCGGCACCAGATTTTTCTATTTCTCCTCGAGATGTGCATTTTTGGTGTTCTTTGATCCTTACGTCAAGAGGTTTCTTTGTTTCGCCAATGTAGGAATTGCCACATTCACATGGTATCTGATATATACAGTTCTTCATGTCTCTTTGAGTTGTTGGTTTGACCCTAGTGAGCCGACTTCTCAGAGAGTTATTGGAATTGAAAACAACGTTGATTTTATATCTTTTTCCTATCCTTCTAACTTTTTCTGAGATGCCTTTAACATAGGGGATGTTCAATACTGGTTTTCGTTCTTCATTCGTTGTCGATATTGTCCTATTTCTGCATTGTTCAAGAATTCGTTAGCTGTCAGATTATTTTTAATGTAATCTATCTCTTTAATCAAGTTCTCGTTGGAGTTGCAGAGAGTTAAGGCTCTATCTACGAGATTTCTTATAATTTCTTGTTTGGTGTTGTTGGAGTGATTAGATGAATAATTAAGATATTGTCCTGTGTGCGTGGCTTTTCTGTAAACCGAAGTTCGAATTTGTCTGCCATTTCTTTCAACCAAGACATCTAAGAATGGTAATTTATTTTCTACTTCTTTCTCCATGGTGAGTTTAATAGTTGGGCTGATATTGTTGAGATGAAGAAGGAAGTTTCGAAGTTCTTCGTCGTTTCCACTCCAAATAATAAAAGTATCGTCTACGTATCTGAGCCATAACTTTGGTTTCTTAGATGTGGATTCAGTTGCAAACGTCTCGAACCATTCCATGAAAATATTTGCGGCCACCGGTGAGAGTGAAGATTCCATCGGTAGTCTATCATCCTGGATGTAGAAATTTTCCTTTTCTTGAAAATAGGAATTAGTCAAACAACTTCCCTACAAGTCCATAATGGCGTGCGGTGGCAAAGATGTTCTTTCTGCTAAGGTCTAGTCTTCTTCAAGTTTCTTTCTTATGATTTTTAGTGAGTCCTTAACTGGAACGTTGGTGTATAGGCTTTCCACGTCAAAGCTAATAAAATGGTCTTCTGGTTGTACTTCTATTTCACGTATAATTTCTACGAAATGTTGCGAGTTCTTAACCCAGGACGATGTATTTCCTTGTAATGGTCTCAAGATTGGAAGAAGAAATTTGACAAGTTCAGAAGTCGGAGAGTTCCGGGAACTCGTGATAGGTCGTAAGGGCATGTCTTGCTTATGTATTTTCGGGAGTCCATAAAGGTGTGGGGTTTTGCTATGGTGTGGCGTCAACTAAGTCCGGATCCTCTCAGGAATATACCGTTCATGTTTCTTAAGAACGCGATAGATTCTTCCTTCAATTGCAGATGTGGGAAAAATGTCATTCAGGTTTCACACAAATTTCTCAACGACATCTTTATCATTTCAGAATGTGCTGGAAAACTTTTTTAAGGGGCTTTCAAAATAGGAGGTGGAGGTTGTTGATTTCATACTGTTTGTTCTTCGTTAATATAGAACATACAGAGCAAGATTGGCTTGTGAGTTCATTAAAATTGAAGAAAAGGACGGCACTTTAAATAAAATACATGATGTACTGAATTTCCTTTCCACCTCTGAAACTCCACTGTTACCACCAATAGTTCCGAAAACCTATGCTGAGCAATAATTACGCACCACAACTGCATATACAGGGTGTCCAGGAAAATGTGGGAAATTTCAAGGATATGAACATAACACATGAAAGGAAAAGTTCATATAAGCTTTTTTCGTATAGGCCTCCTCTTCAGAGATACGGGCTCCAAAAAAAAAATATTCAACGTTTCAAGGAAACTGGCTCGGTATAAGGTCGTAGAGCATTCCAACATGCTCGGCCAGTTCGTACTAGTCAAAACGTAGCCGCTATAAGTGAAAGTGTTCGTGTAATGCCATCAACATCAAACAGGTATCCTTCTCAAGAAATAGAAGGTCTCCATTGGGCCCTTTACATCCCACCATAGCTGCAGGTTATTCGAGGCCGATCGCCTTTGCGAATCCACGTAACCTCGTTAGTTGAACTTGCCTAACTGCTTCCGGTAACAAAATTGTATCTCCGAAATATCTCTGCCTCAGTTCGATAAGTGCACTCTCTGAGGACATGGTCAACAGTTTCATCCTCCTCCAAACACCATCAGCACGTTGGATCGTCTTCGACACCGATTTTATGAAGATGGTCCCTTAGGAGTCCTATCAACAATCCCACCACAATTCGCAGCTCTTTCCTTCCCAAGGAGAGAAGCTCCTTAGTACGCCGTACACTAGGTCCAGTTATATGTTCCTTAGCACACCTCATTCCAGGAACTCTCCTCCACTATTCAGTAAATTTGGTTTGCAGCAACGATTCCCTTTTGACAATAGCAATTGGGACAGGTAATATTGGTTGGGGTCCATACGGTTCAGTCGCCGAAGTCAACTTTGCCAGACGGTCTGCTTCTTCATTCCCGTGTATGTCCGAGGGACCCGGGACCCATACAAATCTAATTGTGCAGCCTTTCCTCGTCATACCATTTAGTTAGTACATCCTTGCACTCAGACACCAGTCGCGAAGTTACGACACTGGACTTCAGTGCCTTACTGTCTGAGCATATATTTATTACTCTATTCCTGTCTATATCCCTCTCACAGAGATGGGCACAGTGCAGAATAGCATAAATTTCCGTTGTGAAAATTGTCGCCCATTGTCCGAGAGGGTAGTACTATCTAACTCCGTGCTCCTGCCGAGTACTTCGGCTCCAGCTCTTTCATCTTGTCGAGATCCATCAGTATACCACCAGGATCCATTTTTCGGAAGATTGATGGTTGGGTTTTAAAAGCGGCGTCATGTAATCTGTCCGCATCGGGAGTGATGGACACCTCCCCACCGCGCTTTCCCAGACACCTGAGTAGCCACCCGTTCCAATTCCCAGGCAACAGAGACGATAGTCTTCAGGGCCTCACTCTCTATGTATAAGTGAAGATGAGGCAGGTTCACCAGGACTTCCAGAGCCCTGGGAACAGGCCTCATCGCACTCACTATTCCCACACAAGCCATTCTCTGAACTTTGTCAAGTTGAAGAATGTGTTTGCACTTTGTTGTACTACGCCACCATACAATAGCGCAGTACGTTATCATGGGGCCGATCACCATAGTGTATATCCAAAATAGCACTTTAGGTGTCAGTCCCCATGTTTACCCAAAGGTTCGTTTACAAGCCCAGAAAGCTTTCTTGGTTTGAGCCTCAATATGATCATTCCAGCTCAGTCGTGAGTCCAACTTAACTTAAAAACTGATGAAGATATAAATTTTTGAAAAAGTTCTGAATTTCCCGGCTTTTCCTTCTTTTTCTCCGTTACCAATGATCCGATTGAGTCGATCGAGGGCTCATTTGTTGGTATTTTTATTCTTAACAATTCATATATATCATTGAGATTGCTTCAACAGTTTTGATTTTATAAGTAATCAACTTAAAAAAACATAATTTTTTGGTTTTACTTTGCTATCACAAATTAATATATCATAGTTGAGACTGAAGACATAACAAAATATCAATATGGATTGTTTCTTGTGTAATGACACAGTAGGTATCCTGACAGTATTTTTGTCACACAATCACTTATTTTTTTCTTTACTGATTGGCCTAATAGAACTACAATTTTTGTCACCTCAGCTCAGCTTTATTACAGTATCTGCCAGTAACTTATTTCACCACAAATAAAATAATTCTCATTAATTTTTAAATTAGTTCAGGAATTTTTATGATAAAATGAGTAAGAAGTAAAAAATATCATTAATATTTAACTTTAAAATTTTTAAAATAAGGGAATATATCCGGCTACTAGATGAATAATAATAATAAACATATGAATTAATTTAAAATTATTTTCAAGCCATACTGCTAAGAAAAAAATTTGATAATTTTGCCCAAGAATGTAGAATTATTTCTCACTTTTAGTAAATATTTTTGGAATATTTATGTAAACGGAATATTTACATTTTAATAATTACGTTATTATAAATAATTTGAATTTTCCAGTTTGCGGTGAAACCCGATATTCCATTTGTAAAAAATAATGTTTTGGGCTAGAATATGCTGAATAAAATATTGTTGTATTTATGTTGGTCTATGTGACAATACTATGGGTTTCAGCAGACATTTAATTCATGTCATAGTTCTCGAAATGTCAGCAATAATTTAAACGATACCATTTTTGTGGAAAACTTAAAAGATAGATTTGTTAGGTTGTGAATAAACTAAAGTTAATTTGTGATGTCTTGCTAATATTGCCAATCTTCCGGCAAAAAAGATATGATTACTTAAAACCGTCACCGTGATAATTAGTGACAACGAGTGGATTTAGCTTTTCTAAGCGACTTCCAAAAGAAGAGGGTTCTAAATTCGACCGCCATGTATTTCTTTTTCATGTCTGTATCTCGATTACGCAGCAACAATGGTACAGAATTGACTCAAGTCTTGCGTTATGTTTAGGAAGTTGCTGCGATGGTCCTATGTCGTTCTGGTAGAAATTGGTTCTGTAAAATCCAAGATGATGCTTAGAATATGGCAAATAAAAAATTTATCTTGTTCGATTTCTCCAAAATTGGTATCACGGAGTTTTCGAGATCACACAAAACGAAGCCACGGTTACACAGGCCGACATTTCAGATCCAGAAACGAGATTATACTTTTCCAAAGGTTTTTGACGCGCTGAATCCGAATTTAATTTCCTGTTAGACCTATTAGCTCTGATTTTCGAGATATCCCAACCTAAAAGTGCAAAAACCACTGTTTTATTTTATATTGGAGGATGGTGCATCGGAAAGTACTATTAATTCCTTTAAAATCCATTGCGAATTGTCTCAGAATTCTTTTTCCTTTCTGAGATATCGCTTGTGGAAATTTATGGTTTTGCCAACCATTTGAATCATATGGGTAAGGCCAAGGAAATTGTGTGGAATAACCCAGGGAACTCAGGGGCTTTGGGGTCGCTAATCGTAAATCTGAGGTCAGAAATTAATGATTTCAATAGCCAAGATGGCGGATTTAATACGGCAGATGTGAAAATTACAAAAACTATAAAAAATCGATGATTCCGGCCGATCTTGTTACACGGGGTTTAAGTGACAAGATTCGACGCAATCATCGATTCTTTATAGTTTTTCAGTTTTAAGATTAGCCAAATTGAACCTGTCATTTTGAAAATATGACCTCAGATTTATAATCAACGACTCCAAAAACCCGATTTCCCTGGGTCTTTCCGGACAACTGTTTCTGTCAGATATTTTTCGAAAAGCTAATATTTTCAGTATTTCGCGAGATTTTTTAATTTCCCTATATAGTGCAAATGGTCGGTAAAACCATAAATTTCCACTGGCGATATCTCAGAGAGAAAAAAAGGTTTTGAGATGATTCAAAATAGGTTTTGAAGACAATGAGTGGTACTTTCTGATGTCTCATCGTGTCATATCGAAAAGTTTCATGCAATTTTAAGTAAGGATATCTCAAAAAACCGGGGCTGGATCGGACGTTCAATGCAGTTTCGGCGTATCAAAAACCTTCGGAAAAGTATAGTCTCGTTTGTGAGTTTGATCTTAGGAGAAATTTTATTGATCTGTGTTATTTTTTAGAAATTGAAATGGCGGATTAAAAATTTAAAAATCTCGCAACTTTTTCTAAAATTGATATAGGGGGATTTTTGAGAGTGTGAATTATGAATTTGAAATTATGTACCGCCTGAGATATTGAAACTTCTGGATGAAAGAGGCATCGCGGCGCTTCATAAAATATTTAACATTATTTACGAAACGGGTTGCTACCTCAAACAATGGCTATACTCTGCCTTCATTCCCTTGCCTAAGAAGATCAACGCAAGAAAATGTGAAGATCATAGACTCATTAGTTTAATGTGTCATAGACTAAAAATATTTCTAAAAATAATACATCAAAGAATATATAATAAATGCGAAAGAGACATAAGCGACTCACAGTTTGGATTAAGGCGGAGCCTAGGTACGAGCGAAGCGATAGTTGCTACACAGGTGCTTTTTCAGAACTGTTATGATCAGAGAAAAGATGTGTGCCTATGCTTTATAGATTACGAGAAAGCATTCGATCGTGTTCAACATCATAAACTAATCCTGCTCCTTAGAAAACTCGACATCAGAAAGACATCCGATGCATTGAAAGCTTATACTGGGGCCAAACCACGCAGATAAAATCAGACAATAATGTATTCAACCTGATACAAATCCGAAAAGGAGTGCATCAAGGGTGTGTGCTGTGCCCTCTCCTATTTAACCTTTATTAGGAAACAATTTTCCAGGAGGCTTTAGAAGAAAAGGGAATTAAAGTTAACGGAATATGGATTAATAACATCCGTTATGCGGATGGCGCAGTTCTAATCGCCGACAATATAAACGACCTCCAAAAACTCATCAATATAATAGGAGAGCGCAGTGAATCAATGGGCTTGAACATCAATACCAGGAAAACAAAATTCATGATTATCTCAAGGAATCCCAATTTATTCCAAAAGGCCAACATAAGATTCAATCCAGTACCCATAGAAAGAGTCACCAAATTTAAATATCTGGGCACATGGATATTCGAAGAATAGACTTCTGATAATGAAGTAAAATGTCGCATTGAACAGGCTTTTGTAAAACTCAGGCCAGTGCTTACGTGTTCGGATTTTGACTTGAAATTAAGACTGAGGTTCATAAAAGGTTACGTATGGTCAATACTTCTTTATGGTGTGGAGGGTTGGACATTAAAGACAAGCGCTATCAATAAATTAGAGGCCTTCGAGATGTGGATATACAGAAGAATCCTTAAGATATCATGGATAGCAAGAATGACCAATGAAGAAGTTCTATCACGTATTGGGATAGAACGTGAACTATTCAACATAATCAAGAAAAAAAAGACGGCCTACGTTGGGCACATCATGCGAAATGAGAGACACCAATTCCTACCGTTGATGATTGAAGGCAAGATCGAGGGCAAGAGAGGAATTGGAAGAAAGAAGATGTCCTGGCTCCATAATATCAGACAATGGACGGGGTTGCACGATATTCAGACACTCATAGACACCACGAGAAGTAGGGAAGAAATGGAAAATGTAATAGCAAACATCCATTAGTGGATATGCATTTGAAGAAGAATAGGACCCAATATAGCGAACTAAAAATTTTACATCTCTCGATTTTATTCAAAAGTGATTCTGGGGAGTTTCTGATTTTCGAAAAATTCAATAAGGCAGATGCAATATGGCGGTCTAAAAATTTTACATTTCCAGATTATTTCCAAAATTAGGGATTTTTCGAAGGTGTATATTAAAATTAGATTAAGAGCTTCAAATTATTATTTTGAAAATAAATATGGCGGATATAATAGGGTGGGAGAATATTTTACCTATGTTACTCGCTTTTTCAAAATCGGTATTAGCAATTTTCGGGGTCGCAGATTAGGAATCAGAAGTTAATTGTTTACAATTTAATATGGCAGATACAAAATGAGAGACCAAAAATTTTACATTTTTTCAATTTTGTCCAAAACTGATATTGAAGGATTCGTACGGAGTTGATTACTAATTTTAAATTGATTTCTTCAAACACAATATGCGTGATAAAATATGTCGAACTAAAATATTTACATGTCTCAAGTTCATTACATTCGAGATTTTTGGGACCTAGATTACGAATCTAAATTAATTTCTCAAAATTCAATATAGCGGATTTACTGTAGCAAACTAATTATTTTGATGGTACGCAATTCCTTTCAAAACTAGTATGTGGAGACTTCTCAGAATCAAAGAATGTTTTTCATTCAATTTTGTACATTCCCAGGTACAATACACATCTCACTTAGTACTTAGTTCAAATAATGAACTTCATATCTATTTAAAAAGTAAAAAATAAAATTTTTATAAAAAAAATCGCCATAAAGCGAAAAATAACAATATAATTTTTTATATGAAATTGAAATTTTTAAGGTCGGTACCAAATTATTACTAAATGAAACAAATCACTACTAACATTAGATACATACAAGCTACGGTAAGAAAGCAATTACCAATAAAATAATTCTTAATTTTTTTATGTGAATCAATTTTGTGAGATATAAATTTGGTGCCGAATTCAAAAATTTCAGTTTCATATAAAAATTGATATTATTTTTCACTTTTTAGCGTATCTTCAGAAGTTGGTTCAAATTTTGTTAATAGGATTCTTATTAATGCAAGGACAACACGGTTATTCCAAAACCTAAAAATAAAATATTAAGTAGATTTAATACCCGCCAATGAATTGTGGCACTACCAGACTGGGTTAAAACGCATTGCATGGAAAGGTCAAAGATATAAAACAGTTTTTAAGTGTTACTATGCATTTTAAATCTCAAACAAAGTCTAAGTAGGTTAACACGAATATAACATGGCAATATAATTTGAAATTTATCTTGTAACATTAATTCAAATTTTGCGGCATACTGTTATAACGAAAAATTTCGTACTTTCCATGATGTTAATCTTAAATTTTACCGATATTTTGTTGGCAGGGCTGTGCGAAACGAATTATAGTAGGCTACTGGAGTTGCTGGTTAATTTAATATGATGAAACCGAGACATATCTAGACAGCAAGGCTTAATTCAGTCACATGAAAAATCAGAGGAGTAAACAATGACGAAGCTTTACTTTAAAATAGCAGCATTACAGTGGTCAATATGAAAATATTTTCTTGAAATAAGTAGCCCAAATTAATTGTGGATTTAGCTAATTAAATGTAATTATTTGGGTATAGTTATAAAAAATATATAAAAGTTAAAAATGAGTGGATTAATTAGTTAATCTTTTGTAATTTTGTAATTAATTATATATATATATATATATATATATATATATATATATATATATATATATATAAAGAGTAGTTATCGTCCGTGTAATTTTAAAATAAAATAAGAATTCTCGGCTATGCGGACAAAGACCGTTCATAAATATTATTCTTATGCTAAAAAGTGTGGAGATCTCCAAAAAACATGGAAAACTCCGGGTCCGAAAAATGACGACAGGGCTGTTTCGTCCTAGTATGGGACCCGTCAGGCCATTGCATTCGGTACAAATGATCATCTCGTATCTGTGTCCTATAAAAAGATTTCACAGTTGAAAAATAGTAAATAAGACACAGTGGTGACATCTCGATGGCTCACTCAATAACATAAAAATAACACAAATGTATAAAACCGTCATGTGGTAACGCAACGGTAAATTAAAAAAGAAATATATCAAAACTCGATACACAAAATGTGCTACTCTGAGGATAGAGGTCGTATTATTCTGCATCGGCAACGAAACTTACTATGAATTCCACAGTTCAAGTTCAGTATCACACCAGTGTCGTCCGTGTAATTTTAAAATAAAATAAGAAATTCTCGGCTATGCGGACAAAGACCGTTGATAAATAGTATTCTCATGTTAAAAAGTGCGGAGATCTCCAAAGAACATGGAAAAACTGCTGGTCCGACATGACGACAGCGCTGTTTCGTCCTAGTATGGGACTCGACAGGCCATAGCATTCGGTACAAACCATCATCTCGTCTTTGTCCGCATAGCCGAGAATTTCTTTATTTATTTATTTATTTATATATATATATATATATATATATATATATATATATATATATATATATATATATATATATATATATATATGCTGCATTTCTTTTTCTTCTGTATATAAAAATAAATTCATATCTACCCTAATACTAAAGAAATTTGCATTATTATTCAACGTACATTGCATGAGATTCCGAGAGAATGCTCACCTTGTATGGAACTTTTTATTTAGTATGATATAAGCTGCTTAAAGAAACCAATTTTCTTGTGGTTAGGTGTACATATCTGTCCCGTACTGACGGGAATCGATGAGTTCGAAACCGGTTTAGATGACGATGCTCTGAGAAAAAAGTCCACCTTGTCCTGGTAGTCTCACAATTTCTTCAACTCATATTAATGTTGGTGCATTAAATATATGATAACATATCTCAAATTCAATGAACATTAGCTGTATATTTAATGTATATAGTCATCTTAAAAAGTAATGAGTAAACTTTAAACAATAAAACAATATATGATTACATTAAATCAAATGGAAAAAATCAATTAAGATAAATGTAAATTATTAGCATTACATTAAATGCATTTAATAAATATTGTAAAATTTGTTTCCAGCACACTTACATTAAATTTAATGCATTTCCTTTTTACAGTGTAACCATTTAAACTAATTATTTTTACATTTTTCTTAAGTAAAGTGTATAAGCTACTGCCTTTTGTGTTCCTCTAGAAAGACTAAAATAAAAGTTTAACAAGGTTTTTTTTTATTGAAAAAGAGTTTGTAACTATCTGCAATTTGACGCCTTAATTAGGTGGTCATAAATATTTCCGAGCTTTTTCGTGTCAGTTCTGAAATTCATGATATTAATTGATATCTACTAGTTCTTCTACTCCAATTTAACTTCAAAGGTGTTATCTTTTATCAATTTTCGAATTTGAGGTTCTATAAAAATTTCCTTCTTTAACTTCACACCTCTCATTTTTGGAAATTTTTCTTTAATATACTGAAAAGCGCCACTTTCACAATTAACAACTGATTTCAAAAAGTTTTTCATTATTTCTAGATTTATATGCAGAGATTGTACAGTAATATTTTCACTAAAGGTGGATAAAGTGGTGTGATGTTAAGATTTTTTTATAAAATTGTTCTTTCTATTACGTCAATTTTAAAGAAATCAAAAATAACCGTATTTATTTTACCCTGTTACATAAAAAAATTATTGCAATGACTTTAAAGTATGTCCATATTTTCCACAAATATAATTTATATGTTATTTTTTCAAGTAAAACCTCAAGGTTTTGTGGACTGGACCTTTCTTCGGACACACTAGCAGCAAAGATATGATAAAGACTCATTATTGAAGATAAGCAATGATGTCATGCCAAAAATTCACAACTTCCTCAGATTAACTGGAAGGAAAGATCTGATCTAATACAAGGCCAGACAAGAAACCTCACCTAGTTTACAGACAGACCAAAACTCACCATGGTGCAGAAGCAGGAATACACGAAGCCACCCCCAGACTTAATATAAGGAAGACACTGGAGCAGTACACCACTGTATTCCAAGTAGAAAGACAAGCAATTGATACCTATCTTCGAGAGAATCTGACGACAGGTTACAAGGGCAGGACCGTTCTCATTTTCTCCGACAGTCAGACAATGCTAAAAACGCTTGCGTATTATCACATAAAATCTAATCAAATCTGGGACTGCCTTCAAAAACTTATCGTTCTGGTAAAAACCAACTAGGTTACTCTTACGTAGGCACCAGGACACAAGAGAATCCTAGGCAATAAAAAACAAACCAATTTGCAAAATAAGTGGTTGATACCACATTTATTAGACTGAAATCAGTATTTAGCATCACAAGTACTACTGCTATTTATGGGTGGATGTCCTGATAGTACAGGAAACTGCTACTTGGCAAAACCATCCAGCAAACTAACCCGCGATGTCCTGCGTTTAAGCAAACAACAGATTATTATTATGACAGGACTGATAACCAGCTAGCTTAACACAAAGGGCATCTATAATGAAGAACCAACATAGAAACTATGTGAAGAAAATCAGAAGACATCTCCTTACATTATCTTCGAATACGAAGATTTAACCTAACGAAGACAACTTTAAGTATCAATCAATTTTGAAAGTTTATACCCAGAGAACAAACTAGTGAACATATCCCTAAACCTAATTAGGACAACCAATCTGTCGTCATAGAATAGATATACCACAATAAGTTACTAGGTGCTCTATTCTAGCCTGATATTTCATTCAATCAATCAATCAATCCATGTTATCAAACGTTTCCTTCAAACATACAGAAATAAACTTGTTAGCCAAGAAAAATTTAAGAAAAATATCCATGGGGTCAGTTTTACTGCTGAAACCTCCAAATAGTCTATTTATATCAATACAGTAAATAAAATAGACGTTCATGCTAAAAAATTCCGGGAGGCCATTATGGCAGTATCAAAAAGCACTGTCTTTGTTTCGTTATCTAAGAAACTACATTACTGAAGACGAGCCAAGAAGTTCTGCTTACATTTTTAACAGATTTAGATCTCTCACTTGCATTTAATTCAGGTTAAAAAGTTGGATGGGGCTCGACCAACGGCCTGAAGCATAACAAAATACGGTACCTTCCAAACAGATTGAAAATTTTTATACGCATATTATTAATAAGTACTTAGAGTGTGATTTTTATAAATAATGCTAATTACCCATGGGCTAAAATCATTGAATAAAGAAGTTAGAAATATGTAAATATATGTACAATAGATATTCCTCTTATATAGTATTTTGTTTCAGCAATAAATACAAAAGAGCTGTGTACAAATCTATATTTTATTAAAAAGCTTTTCCGATTTTCTTGTTCTGTTATTAAAATCAAAATACAATTAAATAACTGCTAAAGATCAGTACCATTTGTTGATATTTTTGTCAGAAAAAACACCTAATTTTGCTTTACTATTCTAGAATTAAAGCATAATTTGCTTTAGTGGAGTAAATAATAGATAACAGGGATAGAGTCAGTTACTCGTATTGAGATTGTGAAAGCAGAGTACAAGAGATGAGGACCGGTAGAAAAGAGTGGATAACACATATGGAACAGTAGTTTTTGGTAGTCTGTTTCTCCATTACACTTCTTACTCCACTCTAATGGAACTTTACTAGTATAAACAGATTAAGGTATAATAGGGTATAAATGGTAAGGCACAAAAAGCGTATATTTTAAAATTATCGACTCCTAAATCTTTCCCTAACAATTCCTGAATTCTTCTGAATCTTCTGCAGCCAGTTGTATTGAAAGACTTTTCGCAATTTCTATCTCTAAAGCTTCTGAGTCATCATCCAATAAGATATATTTAACTAAATTCAAGCATTTTGTTACGATATTGCGATGACGGCGTAATGTAATTTTCAACGTAATAAAGGTAAACTAAACACTACTTAACCACATTTACAAGCGTTGTATGATCAGCTACTCTACCAAAATTACTAGGATAGAGGTATTTGGAAAAAGTATGCTGATGCACTCTACTAACGTAAACTTCAATTGCTAAATTAGTATGAATACATGTATATCACATTATTTTCTCATCTATGAAAAATATTTTTAACTTCCGAACTAACATCAGTTAGCGGTATTTAAAACATTTTCAGCGATGTGAAGGTAAATGAAAGAAATAATACAGGTCGATGTCTCATTATCTTATTTATTTTTGTGGTATTATCAGTTATTTCCAGTTATGGGTTTGGTAGATAAAAAGTTTCATATTTAACAAACCAGCGGTGATAGTTATTAAAACAAGTATATATTTTTAATTGCTATATTTTTATGTAGATTTGAAATATAGTAATAATTTTATTTGATTGAAAAAAGTCAAAGTTAGATCGGAACGCTAAAGGCCGCACGATATTAGCAGCGTTAGTTAGTTCCAAATGTTGTTCATTCCAACCAAAAGATTTACCATCTTTTACCCATTTTAGATGAAATATTTATTTTTCTAGGAACTGGCGTCTGCGAGAAAAATCAGGATATTATTAATATCTTGATATAGAATCAGTCTATGAAGCTCGTATTGACTGATAGCAAACTTTTATACATGCCTACATTATGAGAATATTAGAAGCATCAAATTTTAATGTATATGACAAAAAAAGACTTGGTGAATAGTTTTTGCACATCCATCTCGAAATATTGGCAAAAATATAAACAGAAAAAAAGCAATATTGTAATTACAACCCGAGAATGGCTTGGTAAAATAGCTTTTGATATCAGGAGTTCCACACTTTCTACATCTGAACCAGCGCGCAAGGGAAGCCCAATAAAGAATGTTCATGATGTTTCAAAACATAGAAAATTCAATTAAAAAGTAAAGAATTGCTCTATTTGGCTGCTTCAATGAAGCTTCATGCTGGGAAAAAACAAATTACAGTAAATTTAATCCTTGAGTTATCTATGTCAGCAGATAAAGCCGGCCAATTGTTATTAAGTGGGAAGCATTATAATTATTTAAGGAATTACATATTACTCGGCAGTCTCATAACATTTTAGTTCTTTAGTTTTGATTTGCTGTTGATACATCATCATTAAGAATTATATTAGCAATATCCACGTACTAATTCGTTTAGATTATGCAAATTCCTCGAACATCAGTTTGCAACAGAAACTTATGAATTAGCTTACTAGTTTTGAAAATAAAATAACTAATTTAGAACCAATAGACTTGATAACAGTAACCAAGAATCGTCAAAAATAAGCATTTATGTGGTGAAATAGGATACATGGGTTATAAAAAACGTATTTTTTATTATGAACGAGATTGACTTTTTTGTGATAAAACGAAACTACAAAATATGGCAATCCGCCATGATAGGTTGAACACCCGTCAGAACGAGTTACGCCACGCCTATGTAAACATTGTGAACGTCATTTTGTTTTATTCGAACTTCGACAATCTGCACTGTTTATACCTGCTTTTACCAGGTATTTTGTGGTTTGCAATGATCAGTTGCGTAGTTTTGCACTGTCGTACCCATAATCAAGAAACATTAGTTATAGAATTTCTTGCTTCAAACAAACACTTTTATTCAGCAGAATTTAGAATCGTTAAAACTTCTATGTAAGTACATTAATAAACTATAAAAACATAATAGTTTAAAAGTCGAAAACCTGTTAAATCTGCACTTCATGATAGAGTATCAGAGATTATATTACTGAAACGATGATCATACACGTAAAAGAATTAAATATTACTTAATATAGACAGCGGATCCTATAGAAAAAAGGAGAAAAGAGTATTTTCGAGCAGGACTTCACTTTCTAATTTCAGTCAGGTGACATGAGAGTCCAATTAAAGTTGGAGTATCGTGCTTAGCTCCGCCATTAGAATGAGAGGTACTGCTCGTCGAAAATGCTCTATTTCTTTTTAAGCTTGAGCCAACTTTCTTCTGTAGGGTCCATAGCCATTATGAAAGTAATATTAATTTCTTACGTCTATGATAATGAAAGGCAAACCACAGACGTAAAAGAAATTAATATTACTTAATATAGACTGTGGATCCTATAGAAGAAAGTTAGCTCACGTTGTAAAAAGATAGAACGTTTTCGAGGAGTAGTATTTCGTTTTCTAATGCTGAAGCTGAGCACGATACTCCAAACGTCATTGGATACTGCTGTTACCTGATCGAAATTAGAAGAAGAGGTACTACTCATCGAGAACATACTGTCTCTTTTTAAGCGTAATCCAACTTTCTTCTTTAGGATTTGCAGTCTATATTAAGTAATATTAATTTATTTTACGTCTATGAATAAACAGTCGTAGATATTCAAGAGATGAAACCTAAAATCAAAAAAGATTGAATTTATATTATATATATATATATATATATATATATATATATATATATATATATATATATATATATATATATATATATATATATCAGTTTATAACGTTCTACGCCGTCTTCTGATTTCCAGTCTCCATTGATCTCGGTTTGTCTTATATCTTTATCCACTCCTTCTGTCCAACTTAGTTTGGGTCTACCTCTCTTTCTTCTTCCCTGTGGTGCCCAATTTAAAACTTTTTTTGAAAGTCTAGTATCGTCCATTCGTTGAACATGTCCGTACCATCTAAGTTGGTTGATTTTAATATTTTCTGTTATCTTGTGCTTAACGCCCATAATTTCTTGGATTCTTTCATTTCTGACTCTGTCCATTCTGGATTTTCTAGCCGCTATTCTCCAATAATCCATTTCTGTAGCTTCCAGTGTTCTTAGAATTCTTTCTTTCAATGGCCATACTTCACTTCCATAGGTGACAATGCTTTCAACAATACTATTAAAGATATTGTATTTGTTTTCTTTGGATATTGTGTTATCCCACAATATGCTGTTCTCCTGTCTAATAGCTTGTCGTCCCTGGTTGTTTCTATGCTTGATTTCTTCGTCAAGTTTGTCGTCGTTGGTTATATGCATTCCGAGATACTTGTATTTTTCACAATGATTTATTTCCTGCTGCTGTTGTTCCAGAATCAAGTTTTGTTGCTGTCCCCCAATACACATATATTCCGTTTTTTTGATGTTAACTTCTAGCCCCCACGTTTGATATTCTTCTATTAGCTTACGAGCCATGTATTCTAGATCTTCGTAGTCTTGTGCCAGAACTATTTGGTAGTCTGCGAAACACAATGTGTATAGTATGAAATCGTTTAGTGGAATGCTCATATTTTCGCACTTCCTTTTCCATGTTTTTAACGCTTGTTCCAAGGAGATTTTAAACAAGGTTGAAGACAAACAACATCCCTGCTTGAGTCCTTTGCTAACCGTGAATCGTTTTAAAGTATTACGCCCTTTCTTTATTTTGCTTGTATTATTTGAATAGAGCTCTTGAACAGCCTTGATAAGTATTATATTTATATTTGTTTTTTCTAGGGCTTCCCAAATTTTTTGTTGTGGTACGCTGTCATAGGCTTTTTTGAGATCCACGTAGAGCAGGTGTATTTCTTGGTTCCGTGCTGATTTTTTCTCGGCCTCCATATCAGAGTATTCGCTCTCAATCCTCTTTTTGACTAGCTTTCCATACACTCTCGAGATTGTGCAGAGAACCACAATTTCTCGATAGTTATCACAAACGTCTTTACTTCCTTTTTTGTGTATAGTGGTAACATAGGATGTTTTCCACTCTTCGAGTATCTTTTCTCCGTTTATACATTTTTGGTAGAGGTTTGTCAATTGTCTGTATAACTCCTCTGTGCCGTATTTAAGTAGCTCAGGCGGGATATTTCCGGGACCTGGTGATTTTCGGTTTATATTATATTTAGACACCAAATATAACGATTACACACACCATTTTATAATCTATGTAATAAAGTAAAAACTTACGTTAAAGTGATCACAGAAATAAATAGGAGAATTTAGACGTATAGCTGTTGCATCTCGCAGTGCAAGATTAAGCCACTCATTTCGCATTATTTTCTTGCACACTGCTCACAACGTGTTGTTACATGACAAAGACTTTATACAAGACATACTGTGCAAAAAATTACACATAGACAAACAAATAAAGATTTATTTAAAATTTTGTTATTATATTTCGGCCTGGTTTCGTAAATAACACGAGTACGTGGTATTTCCGCGATGTGTTGCTTCTCACACAATTTTAAAGCAAAATAAAAAATCCCACTGCTCACCCTTCGGGATCTGAATTTCTGGTCTCCTCCAGTCTTCATATGTGTGCCGAGTCTATCACGTAATTCCTTTCGTGCGTCAAATATCAATTTTTTTAATCTCGCAAGTACCAGAGTACAATACCGTCGCATGTCGCGTGTTATTTATATAAAATAAAGTGTAATATACCTAAACACAGTAAAAAAAGGCCAAACAAGCCATAGCCATAGTCCTTCCCGTTCAAGGGGTGACGAAGGGCTACAGAAACGTTTGGTAGAAATGCAGAAACAATTGAACCATTTGCAAGCGGCCCAGAACGTTAATAATACGTATCTGAAGAGGCGCAGCCAGGAAGCAGTCGGGAAGTTCTATTAAAGTGGGATGATTTTTCGACTCGCCACTCTTTGTTAAGTGATGAAGATGGCAATATAGAAAATATTATGGGTAAAGAATTTTACATAATTTAATTTTATCTTACTAATGGAGCAAAGACATTTTGAAAATGGTCGATCTAAGTCCCGTGCACTATTGATGGCGCATTAATTCTGTTGTTTTTGATAACCTTTTGTGTTTTTGAAGACACAATGATTCCGTTGTTTTTGATGACAACCATGTATGTTTTTAATGATACACAATCCGTGCTACTTCTGTTGTTTTTAATAACAACCTCTTTGTGCTTTTGAGGACATAATAATTCGATTGTTTTTGATAACAATCATGTGTGTTTTTGATGACAAACTAATTTCGTATTCCATTTTCCTTTCGTGTCAAAGCAAGTTATACGAATTTAGGCCGTTGTTGATAACAGCTTTATTTATGTGTTTTGCTGGTACACTCTTCCTCTTTTTTGAACGAAAAGTCATCTGGCCTATTCATTATGAATATCTATATCACTAATGGTGTTCTTCATCTTGATTTAGAAAATGAAGAACACAATTCTCAAAACTCGGAAAACATTAATGACATAAGCAGCATTATTGATTATGCGAAAGATTTGACAGACTCAAATTTAGATGATGACTTATTGCAAATATTGGAAACTGAACCAACGCATGATTCTTTACAGGTAAAATTAGGTTAATATCATCACATTCAGAAAAAACAAATTTACGATCTCTGTCTATGGGACAAGATAATTTATTGTCAGTAGAAATGTTGAACTTATAGGAAGAACCTGAATTTGTGCAATTTGACAACGTATACAAAATGGAAATACTCTACTTGAGTAAATTGTCATTTCCTTATTAGATCTAGTATATTTATTCAGTCAGTACTAACTTTATATATATATATATATATATATATATATATATATATATATACATATATAAGTAGAAATTGACTAGCATACTAATCAACGTACAGTCGAAACGGTTTCTAAATGAAGTCAGTGAGCAGTTAGAAAGGACTCTTGAAAATTCACCCCCTATGGGGATAAAATAGGGGAAGTTTTTCATTTTGGTAGTTAGAAATGTAAAAAATTAGTATATAGGCTTATGATTAGAAAAAATTTTCACAATATCATTCTTTTTCAAAGATTCATCTTTTGGAAATTCTTCCCTTAGAGGGGTAAAATAGGAAATGAAAGTTTGTACGAAATTACTAGCATCATGGTTGATTGGTTGTACCCACTACGATGTCTAATGTCACCCACCACGCGTTGATAGTTCACGAAAAAATTTATCAGTATGGCAGACTGTGGTGAGACATTAAGTTTTTACCGATCCTTTACACGTTGTTATAAGGCTGTGTGTATAACAATAATACAATAACAGGGGACGACTTCTTCTTAGAAACAATGTACGTTGTAGTAGCTTTAATTATCGGAGTAGATGTAGTGTCATTGCTGTCGTTTGGTATTCGGACACGGACCACTCATATGTGGTAACGATTTTACCGGTACGCAGTTTTTTTAAAACCGTTCTTATTCACTATTTAAAACAACGTTTGCGGTCGTGTCTCTTTCGCCGCTGCGTAATTTTACAATCTGAATTTCTTTAAACAGACAGTTTCACAACGCGGTCTACATATTGTTGCTTACCCCAGAGATACGTAATTGCATCGGCATAATGAAAGGAAACTTAGAAGAACTATGCGGAGCCTTTGTTCAGTGATCAACGAACAGATGCCCCGATGAATGACACTGAAAACATGAGTGGTCCAAAAATTCTTGAATCTGCAATGAACTATATGAAGAATGGTAAAAGTGCACGTTACGACGATATATATGCAGAAGTTTTAAAGCAAGTCGATATTAAACAACTTACATATCTCTTTAACGTGATATATGACTCTGGGCAAATCCCAGTGGATTGTTTAAAGTCTACGTTCATTACTATTCCAAAGAAAACAAACCCCAAGAACTGCGAAGACTACAGACTCATAAGCTTGATGAGCCACGCTCTTAAAACGTTTCTTCGAGTAGTCCATTCAAGAATATACAGAAATTGTGAGGATATGAGTGGCGACACACAGTTTGGCTTTATCAAGGGACTTGACACTGAAGAAGCTCTCTTCTCAATGAAATTACTTGTGCAAAAGTGCTATGACCCAAGGCAAGATGTTTTCATCTGCTTTATTGACTATCAGAATACTTTTGACAACGTAAAGCACGAGCCGCTGTTGGAAAAATTACAGGAGATCGGTATCGATGATAAAGATATTAGAATAATAAGAAGACTTTATTGGCAACAGTTAGCTGAGATCCGTATTGATGGCGATCTGTTAACAGAGACCTTTAATATACTTCTGGGAATCCGGCAGGGATGTGTACGGTCGCCTGTTCTGTTTAATATTTACGTTGAGATAATATTTCAGTTAGCATTAGAAAATAAAACGCGAGGTATCAAAATCAATGGCATCCCAATAAACAATATTCGCTATGCAGATGATACTGCAGTCTTAGCTAACAACTTTGAAGATCTCCAATCAATATAAAAAAACTCAACGAGTGCGGCGAACACTTCAGGCTGCATATTAATACTGCCAAAACAAAAATGATGGTGGTTAGTAGGCATCAGTACATCCCTCTTCTTAGTATCAATGAGGAAAATATTGAAAGTGTCGCACGGTTCACGTATCTTGGCGCTACTCTGAATGAAAAGTGGTACTGTGACAAAGAAGTGAAGGGAAGAATTGGCCGTGCAAAATCAACTTTCTTTAAACTTAAGAATCTTCTCCTTCACAGAAATATGCCACTACACACCCGAATACGTGTGGTTCAATGTTACGTATGGCCTATTCTACTATATGGTGCTGAAACTTGGTCACTTAAAGCGGGGACGCTGAATCGGATCGAAGCTTTTGAATTGTGGACACTCCGCCGACTACTGCGTATCCCCTGGACTGCTCACATAACGAATGATGAAATTCTACGAGGAGCTGGCGTAGAAAGACAACTAATGGACACTGTAAAACAACGAAAAGTGTTATCTAGAGCATGTACTAAGAGGACCTCACTACTCCATATCAAGGCCAATACTACAGGGAAAAACTGAAGGCAGACGGGGGCTAGGTCGAAAACAATACTCTTGGCTCCGCAATATATGAAACTGGTATCGTATATCAGACGCCGCAACCATATTTAGACAAGCTGAGGAGGGCACTCAGTTATAATGTGACCATGAGATGGACAAATGATCGCAGACGTGCGGCATAGCACATGGCACCCGAAGAAGAAGAAGATCAGCATTATGATGTAAATATTTTTCTATTTAAAATTCACATACGAAGTGATCTCATCAAAGTAGCTTTGTTTAGCGGGCCTTCTCACATGTGTAACGATTTCATCGGTGCTCAGTTTCTTTAAAGCCGTTCTTATTTCTAAGACACTCTAGTTAACAGGGACTTACAATTTAAAACAACGTTTGCGGTCGTGTCTCTTTCGCCGCTGCGTCACTTTATGATCTAAATTTCTTTAAACAGACAGTTTCATAACGTGGTCTAGATATTGTTGCATACACCAGAGATACGTGATTCCAACGGCATTATGATGTAAATATATTTCTATTTAAAATTCACGTGCGAAATGATCTCATCCGAGTAGCTTTGGTTAGCGGGCCTTCTCATACGTGAAACGATTTCACTGGTACGCAGTTTTTGTTAAAGCCGTTCTTATTTCTGAGACACTACTTAACAAGGACTTATAATTTAAAACAACGTTTGCGTTCGTGTCTCTTTCGCCGCTGCGTTTCTATACGATCCAAATTTTTTTTGAACAGACAGTTTCACAACGTGGTCTAGATAGTGTTGCTAAACCAGAGATACGTGCCTTCGACGTCATTATTATGTAATTATATTTCTATTTAAAATTCACATGCGAAGCGATCGCATCAGAGAAGTTTTAGTTAGCGGACTTTCTCATATGTGTAACGATTTCACCGATACGCAGTTTTTTTAAAGCCGTTCTTTTTTCTAAGACACTCTACTTAACAAAGTCATAGAATTTTAAAGAACGTTTGCGACTGTGTTTCTTTCGCCACTGCGTAACTTTAGGATCTGAATTTTTTTAAACAGACAGTTTCACAACGTGATCTAGATTTTGTTGCTTACACCAGAGATACATGATTGCGACGGCATTATGATGTATATATGTTTCTATTTAAAATTCACGTGCGAAGTAACTTTGGTTAGCGGGCCTTCACTCAACACAACGAGCGATGACTCACAAAACAAAAGTTAAATTGTGGTCATAATCTTCAGTGTAGAAGAACTGCCCAAAAACTTCTGAAGTGAAAAGCACTTATAGTTGTTTCATTCTTGCTGAAAGCTTGCATTTTTCATGGTATTTCTTAAACATGTTCGCGGCCAAATCAATGCAGACAAATAAACTTTTGTAACCTCTGCCATTTTGCAGTCGAAATTGGCGCAATATATATTTGCACAATTTACATTTACGGTGATTGCATAACAGCAACGGCACGATAAACTTGGCCAGAATAGTTGATCGAACGGCAGGCATCACCTTTTGAGCAAATTTTAGCGATTGCAATAAGCAGTGGCAGTAAATCTCTTCACCCAAAGGTCATTTTGATCGTGAGATATTTAACTTTATGGAGGTATAAAACGGGATTGGTCAAAGAAAATAAAAAAAATAATGTAGGACACAGTCAAATCAGGATTTTGTCGTACAATTAAAAAAATTGTAATTAATTTATACTTATTCATTTTGCAAGTAAAAACTGAAAATAATATATTTTTTTTGTTATTATGTCATTTACTTCATGTCATTCATGCCCTTCTATTGTCGCTCTTAATTTGAGAACCACTAGACAGATATTGATATAGATTTCATTGTTTCTCGAGGAATTTTTTCATGCAAAAATTATACCAAAAAGGAACTTCTGTAAAGTTATTCACATAATAAAACACATAATAACATATACTCCTGATAAAAGCATAGAGTATATTAGTTAAGGAGCTCAGTGAGTTTTCGTAGCAAAAAGTTCTTTATATACAGGGTGTCCGGTAAGTATCTCCCAATTTCTGGGGAGCATATAAGTGAGGTCAAAATAACACTACTTTGACACAGAGAAAAAAATTCCTGAAGTGCTCCTTAACGGAAATATAGAGTCCTGAAGGAGTACTCAGCGATTTACCTTATCGGCTCTAAGTTTTGAATTGACTTGTACAATTTAATGAATAAAGACTCATTAAACCACATTACAGTAGATGCTATAGATCATCCGAGAAGGCAGGAATGGACTTGCAGCGGCACTTATTGAGCCTAATTTTACAATTCTAAAAACGGATTTTTTAAATACTATGGTTATTCCTCCTCAAAAAAGGTACTCTTAATTTATTTCGATAAAATTGACGGTTCTCGAGACAAATCGGTTTTTATGCGAAACATTTAAGACTTACTAATGCTAAATATAAACAGGTAAAAATCAGGTTGTTATTGTTAATACCTACATGATGAATTATTATTAACGGAAGTTGTTAAAACCGCCCTCTAGTAAAAGTAATTTTACAAAATGAAAGAATATTATTCCGCAGAATATGTTGATAGGCATTTAATTTCTAGTGAAGCGGAGTCAAATTCTTCGAAGGCAAGAAGAAAATAACCTAGATCTAAATTTTTCTAACCTTGTTTTGGTTACCGATGAGGCCGGTTTTACAAGAGATGACATAATAAATTCACACAATCTACATTTGAGGGCTGATGAAAATCCGCACACTATAATTCAAAACAAACACCTATAAAGGTTTAGTCTAAATGTGCGGGCTGGCATCATCCTAAATAACCTTATAGGTCCATTTGTTTTGGAAGGAAGACTCAATGGCAAGATTTATTTAGAATTTTTGCAGCAAAAATTTATTGGAAGACGTAGCTATTGATAGAAGATGCAAATGTGGTACATGCATGATGGTTCTCCACCTCATTTTAACCGTATAGTACGTCAACACTTAAATGTTTTTGGCCCTCAATGTATTGATCGAGGTGTGCCTGTTTTATGGCCACCAAAGTCACCAGACATAAATCCCTTAGAACTACTAGCGGGAATCGCACAGCATTCTGAGAAAGTCCGTAATAATGCCGAAATATTATTTTCAGCGCAGCGAGAAAATTTTCGAAAAATAAGAAAATGTATTGAAGTACGTGGAGCCCATATTGAATATTGGCCAAAATAACATATAGACGTTTTCACTATTTTTGCATTTTATAACATTGTAAAATAATTGAGAACAACTCTTTGAAAGGTTTCTGGACTTGACAATATCTGCGTTGGAAATTTTTCGGTATAACATCTTCTTCCCTTCGAAGAGTTACACAGCGCTTTTCCTTAAATTAAAAGCACATCAGCACACCCTGCGTATTTTATTTTTACCTGTTTCTGTTTAGCATTGTCTAGCATTATTAATTTTTGAGGGTTTCGCATAAAAACCAATTTATCTCGAAAACCGCTAGTTTATCGAAACAAATTAAGATACCTTTTTTGAAGAGAAATGATCATAGTATTTAAAAAATTTGTCTTCAGCTCTGTAGAATGACACCTGTCAAAAATTAGGCTCAACACGAGAGAGGCTGCAAGTTCGTTCCTGACCTCTCTGATGAACTAAAATATCTATTGTAGTATGGTTTAATGAGTCTTTATAGTTTCTATAAAATATAAAAATTTCATTAAATTATACATGTCGGTTCAAAACTTACAGCCGATAAGGTAAAACGTTGGAATTTTTCTTCCATGAGAAAGTAAGGTTATTTTGATCTCCCCTGTATGCTCCCGAGAAATTAGGAGGTACTTACCAGACACCCTATATATCTTGACCTCCTCATTATGAATATCGAGGGTGGATTCCCAAAAAATGCTCAGGTAATTTGTTATAAATAAAAAATTATTAATAATAAAACAATTGTTTTTTTTTGTAAAATAAGAAATATTCCTCTACCGATTCTAAGCAAAAAGTGTATCTTGTCATTTTTCAGTCCGAAGCATAGTTTTTAAATTAATAATCGTTAAATATTTGAAAAATGGCCTTTTTCCCATTTTTCAATACGATTAATTAAATTTTGTGCCTAGCAACTGATAGTTCAAGAGCTACAAGCTGGGATTAATCGCAATGCGAAAATGTATTGTTTTTATTGCGTTTTAACGTTATAAGCAAATAATGTTTAATCAGTTATAACGTACGTGTGGCCGTGTATAAAGGAAAATGGAAGTCTACATACAGACGCTCACCTAGTGCACATATACTCTTAGAGCCACTGGACGTTCATGGCCGATAGACTTCCCCAATTGCACGCAAATTTTTTTATGTTTTTTGGGTGCTAAGCACGAATCACGAGGGTGCTTCCTCTAGAAACTTATAGACAATTGGTTACTAACTAATTTTATTGCTTTTTAATTGTTTAAGAGCCTACACTTTGATAATTCATCGTTAGAAACGGTCATTGATCAATTTTAACAATAGCGTAATAGCATAAAGTCGAAATTTTTAATAATTTTTTAGTAACTGTATTGTCAATAAGAGAATTCAGACTAATTATGACGCGATATCCAGCACAAAAGTTATGCGAAAAGAAAGGATTTATTACATAGATACGACCACTTTTTTATTTTTTGAGTTATTTCAATTAGAACCGAAGTTGTGGCCAACTTAAATAACGGCGTGCTGCCCGTTGCATTGTAGCGCGAATAGCGCGCGAGTGATGCACGCTATTTCAAGTTCAAATGCTTTCATTTCGTCTCCCGCTGACTGAACTGATAAAATTTCAAAAAAATTTTGCCATTTCATTTAAACCAATTTTATAACTACTCATATATACAACTGAGATGAATAATCTATGCAATTTTATATTTTTTGCACTGATATGTACAAAAAAATTTTACGTTTATAATTTGATATACCTACGAACTGCATATTTAATTTTTAAAATTCTCAATCTAAACTAACTAAACTCTTTAATTAATTTATTTTTTTGGATACATGCCGCTCACTAGTGTACTATATATTTAATATATTTGCGATTTTTTTTTGGGATAAATATTTATTATATTTATGGTATTTCCATAGATATTATGATTTATAATAATTTGGCCCCACGTTGGGCGCCAAATTATTATGAAAAAATACATCTTAAATGGTTAAATCATAAATTATTAAAAAATAAAATAAGATACTGGGCCTCTATTTTCTCTTTACAAATTCTCAAAAAAATTGAATAAGTTCAATATCAATCTAAACTAACCATGAAATTTATAGTAAAACATTACCGCTACAAAAAAAAATGAAAAAATTTTAAAAATTTTATACTCCAGAAAATATACATCATAAAAGACTTTTTGTTACATCATTATTTTGCTTGTCAAATTTTTGTTTATTGAGATCCCCTCCAATATAGATTTTTGCTACATTTAGCTCTAATTTAGTTCAAATTTTTCAAAAGAAAAATCTTGTTTGTCTAAATTGCTCGTAACAAGCCCAAATATCAATAAAACAAGACTAAAAGTCCAAGTCTCTGAGGTTAAATTTTACTTAATGTATCTTTTAACTCAATATCTTGACGTTTACCTTAAGAATAATTACTTATGAAAGGCATTTGTTTTGGTTTTAGTCGCGGTGTCGAACAAAACACAAGAAACCAAAGGATAATCATTTATTTAATTTCTCCACTTTACAACACAAATTTTAGGTCCATGTGCATTTCAAATTTGTAATACCACAATTTCTGCGCATAAATATTTTCAACAGTCAATATATTTCAAGTTTACATTAGGCTGAAACCATTTCACTATAATTCTACTTGGCGATCAATCATCTGGAAATTAATCCTTTATTCCTTCGTATTCATCGACTAGCTGGTAACTCTGTTTGATAAAATAGTGTTAGCCGTAGGTGCACTAGATGAGCTTAAAATATATGCTTTGGGGCACTAATCCTGAAGTCGTCGTCCGTCTTACCAAAAAACATAAATTAAAGGTTAGCCAAAACAGTAAAAGGAAGACTTGAAATGGTATATTTATTAATAATATATTCCTTATAATTTTAAATTTGTGATGGGTATTTACCTGACGATTTGATTACTTTGAGACATCTTGTTAAACCAAAATATTCCTTTATAGAAAAGAGTAGCCCCTCGTGGATTCTTTGGCATTGGCATAACTACCCATCTAACTGTAGCTCTGAATGCAGTCTTAAGTTACTAATCTGCCATTGGCAATACTGCCTGTTGTTACCATTTCTCGTTCTAATCAAGATATCACGAAAAACAGGATTTCTGTAATTTCGGGTGTCGAAAAGCGGACTCATTCTACATCAATATCCTGAGAAATTCAGGACATTTATCATATGAATACCCGTCAAATGTCAAATCATCCACGAGGAGCTCCTCCCGTCTATAAAGAAAGATTTTGGTTTAACAAGATGTCTCAAAGTAACCAAACCGTCAGGAAAATACCCATCACAAATTCAAATTACAAGGAATATAATATTAATAAATATACCATTTCAAGTTTCCCTTTTACTGTTTAGGTTAACCTTCATTTTATTTTTTTTTTTGTATAAATGCCGCTCACTAGTGTACTATATATTTAATATATTTGCGATTTCTTTTTGGGCTAAATATTTGTGATATATTTCCATAAATATTATGATTTATAATAATTTGGCCCCCCGTTGGGCGCCAAGTTATGAAAAATACATCTTAACAAATGTTTAAATCATAAATTATTAAGAAATTAAATAAGATAATGGGCCTCTATTTTCTCTTTACAAATGCTCAAAAAAATTGAATAAGTTAAATATAGGAAAAGAAAAACAAAGAAACTGGAACTAGGAGAAAAAAAGTCCTGTATTTTAATTTTTCACAAAATTTATTCTAGTGGGTGTTTTCCGTACCTACGGTACTTATCATTGGACCCCAAATTTGCCCATTCGATTAGCTCACGTAGAATTTGGGGGGGGGGGGTTATAGAAGATAAAAATAAGGCGTCACCCACTTTAAGGTTGGGTCCTCCTAGTGGAAAAAAAACTGAAATATCTAAAGTGGGAAAGATCTAGTCTAACCTAGCCACAGAAATAGACCACATAATATTAGCTTTATTTAAAAATCTTAACAAAGTTTAAATAATAACAGAATAGTTAGCTTATTTTGCTGAAATTATAAAAGGTTACCAGCTGGGTTTTATAGTTTAGTACAAAATGGCTTAATAATAAAATTGATAAGAAAAGTACACTACCCTAAATTACACTGTACATATGTTATAATATCTATGGAAATATAAATTTTTACTAAACAGAAAGTTAGATGCTCGTCGATAAATGCGAAGGAATAAAATATTAATTGCCAGATGAATCATTACAGATCGCCAAGTAGAATTATAGTTAAGTGATTTCAGCCTAGTGTAAACTTGAAATATATTGACTGTTGAAAATATTTAAGTGCAAAAATTGTGGTATTACCAATTTGAAATTTACATGGAGACTTAAGGTTCGTGTTGTAAAGTGGAGAAATTAAATAAATGATTAAATGACTAGATTCTTTTATTTCTTGTGTTTTGTTTGACACCGAGACTAAAACCAAAACAAATGCTATTCATAAGTAATTATTCTTAAAGAAACCATCAAGATATTCAGTTGAAAAAATACATTAAATAAAAGTTAACCTCGAAGACTCGGATTTCTAATTTCTTTTTATTGATATTTAGGCTGGTTATGAGCAATTTAGATAAAAAAATATTTTTCTTTTGATAAATATTAACTAAAGTAGAGCTAAATGTGGCAAAAATCTATATTGGAGGGGATCTCGATGAACAAAAATTTGACAAGGAAGATAATTATGTAACATTTTGCACCTCTCATTTGAAAGCTCTTGTTATACTTTTGCAAAGTCTGTATGAACAATTTCTTTTTGGAATAAGTACTGTCTCTTCTGCGCATGCTTGAAATTGTATAATTTTGAATTATGGATTTAAAGAGGTTTTGCTTATTTATAGAACAATAACTGACGACATTTTCTGCCTTATTTCCTGACAAAATCATTAAATAAAATCGATATTTACTGGATCAATTTGATTAAACTGAAGAGAAATCATAGCTTAGAACTATCTATCAAAAGTATTCCAATAAAATGAACATTATTACTGTATTTTCTCTATATTGATAATATAGGAATTCCAACAACAATGAGTAACTCTGAATATGTATATGAAATCTGAAGCAACCCTAAAATTATACTGAATATAACATTTTATGTATGAAATTCGCAAGAAGTAAGTAGGTAATCAGCACAAGAAAACGTTTTAAGTTTATAGACTAAAATAAGATACGTTTTGTTATGTGTAAATAATCAGTCTCTCTAATTTCGTGCACATCAGCGGATTTTAAATTAGTTAAATAAAAAAAAATCAGATATTATTACGGTGACGCAATTTTCTTGTATACATTCTCAGATGCCTTGACTTATCAAACTTATTACATTTCCTTTTCCTCTAGATCCGTCTCTGCTTTTAAGATTGTATTATAAGTAACAAATATTTTGAATTATTACTGTATAATAATTATTTTTATATAACCAGAATTTCCTTACTTTAAACGGGCAAAATAGAGCTTTCCGGCGCATTCGCCATAATTATATTTTTTAAAATTACTTGTGTAGAGATACACTTAATCATGTAAATCTCAAATGTTAAAAAACAGAATTAAACAAAAGTCGAAAATAAACATAAAATAAAATTAATTACTTAAATCGAAGGATTACTAAAACGAAAAAAAAAATAAGCTTGCTGATGAGAAATAGATTTTTCAATATTCAGTGGTGAAATGTCGGTAAGTTAATTATTTTATTTATTTTAAATTTAAGGGCACCACTTACTTTAAGAGAAACTATAACTATACTTAAATAAGTAAAAAATAAATCATTGAACTACAAATAAATACTAAAGTTAATATATATAAAAAATTTGAAACACATAAAAACCGCTTTTAGTCTAAAAATATATGTGGATAAAATTTAAAAAATGAAGAAATACTGATAAACATAAATAAAAACCACAATACCGCCAAAAAAATTCCTGCAATACCATGGCAACCGCGTTTCGCTCCTGCTCGCTACTAATCGTGCGCCGTCGTCAAACAGTCCATGCCCGATCTTGCATCTATTTCATTCATTTATTTTGATTTGTCTATTTATTTTCGTTTCACATCATTCGACAACACAGTGCATTAGCTAAGCCGGTAAAATTAAATCGTGCCATGGCCAAACAAATGGGCGTGACATTTGCTATCGAACGGGGTGTTTAACCTCTTACCCTTCACCTAACCTACACAAAACATAAATTAGAAGAAAAGCTTACCTTAAAAGAGCCACAGAGATATCCGGAGATGGACAACAAGTAAGGGATAATGCAAATACAGTCTGTTCACACAGTACACAGTAGCGGGGCACATAAACAAATCAAAAATTATTAAAAACTAAAGTTTACTAAGCAAGCAACGTCGCACCGCCGATAAAGCAAGCAGCTGACAGAAAGTCCGATAAGAGTGCGATGGCTATTCGGACGAAGTCGATCTTTTCCGCGCGAGGGAGTGCGAGGAAGAACAACTGACGGTCGGAGCGCGGAATTCGAATAAAGTTGGTTTATTGATTATTATGGGAACAGTTCGAAATAAGTAATTAAGTACATTACTAGAGCAGACGGTGATAACTAATTAACAACTGTCATTAACACATTGATAAATCGTAATTAAAATATTGCTATTTTAATAACTATTACCAGTGATACCTGTTTGTGAAGGCGTCTAACTGAAAAAATACTAAAAAAAATGTGTATGATGTAAAATTCGTTACGCGAGTGTAATGTGCAGGACAATTTTTTTTAATAAGTTACAAAATGCCAATTTTTTTTATTGACTAGTATGTTAACACAAATCACTCATTGTGTTACATTCTTGAACAATACAAGGGCATTTTGGAAAGTTTAGTTGCTACACACACATATTTTTAGAAGAATGTTTTAGAAGAATGTTGCATGTGTATTTAGTACCGATAATACATTTTATGGTATTATTGAGCTGATTTCATGATGAGGTCGGTGGGAGGATAACAGAACTTCTCGAAGACTAACAGTAGACCCATCATGTTTGGACTTATTTGACTTGTCTCAGTGAGATATTTGATGAACACAATTTTGAAGTTGTCTTATCTACAATTGTAATGTAACATACTAGCTAAAAACTGTCGCACATCTCTCAATTTATTGTTATTTTAATGAAGTTTTTATTAGTGAGCTATTATAGCTAGGACAAATTTACAGTTTTGTAACATTGCTGATACAGTTAATTTATGTGAATTATGTTGTATTCGCAAGTAGATGCAAGTAGATGCAAGTCCCTGTACCCGGCGATATACAATTTGAAAATATTGACCTAAAATTTTACAGCGGTGTTTCGTCCTCGACGTCGACGGTAGGATTCATCAGTGGGTCCGTCGACGCCTTACCCAGACACCCTGTGTTGACGTACATTTATATATCGTTGGAATTGATATTTGTACTTATTTTTGGGGCGGAACGTGTCGGTAGGATATTGATTATTTGTGGTTTTATTTATTGACCAGACATCGTGAAATTAATTTTTAACCGTAGTACTACGACACGCCCCCCCCCCCCTTCAAGCAACCACTTTCCATATTGTTCCTTGATCTGTGTCTTGTTCACGAATCAAGATGGAAAGCTGGGTGCCTAAGAACTCAACGACGCGCTGCAAATTTCAGCCCCAATTACGCGGATCCAGTCGCTAGTAAGGCAGACTCAATGCGGAGGTAACGCCATGTCAGGAATCTAGCGGGTCCCTCCCCTAAGAATTCTCGAGTCATGGTATCGGTATCGGAATTGGGTCTTCTAGACAGCTCTAGCGGGTCTCTCCCCTAAAAAACCGTCGAGTCCCATTGTTTCCGAACCCTTCCGGGTCCCTCCCCTAAAGATTCAGAGCTATTCCGACAACCCCGCAAAGGTCCCATGTCCAGGGATGCCATGTTGTATTCGCTCGTAGATGCATGTCCCTGTACCCAGCGATATACAATCTGAAAATATTGACCTAAAATTTTACAGCGATGTTTCGTCCTCGACGTCGACGGTAGAACTCATCAGTGGGTCCGTCGACGCCTTACCCAGACACCTTGTGTTGACGTACTTATATATCGTTGGAATTGATATTTGTACTTATTTTCCGGCGGAACGTATCGGTAGGATATTGATTATTTGTAGTATTGCTTATTGACCAGACATCGTGAATTTAATTTTTAACCGTAGTACTACGACAATTACTATATATATATATTTTTAGTAGTAACAAAATATTAAATTGAATTTGAACTTTTTCTCTTAATTCATTAATATTATGTTTCAAGAATTACAAACCTTATTTCTAGAGCATTGAACTAATGCGACGTTGTCATATCCACTTGAAATTCACATAATAAGTAGTAGAATGCAACGTTTCAACTAATAGTAAGAAATATTGCATCTGATAGAAACTTCATTACATGCTTGGTTAGAAGGTAGCTCCAAAGGAATTCCAAATCGGCTGAACACATTGTTAACTAAGAACTCAGCTACTGCTGAGGTCTCCTGATTAGGGATGACATTCACTGAAGTAGTCACTAGCAACTAAGATGTATTTATTGGCTTTATCTGTTTCTAGGAATCGTTCAGTAATATGAATAGCCATCCGTTCAAAAGATATTCCACTATTATACTTTTTAATTTTTTCCTTAGATATTGTGCTTGGACCTTGACTTGTTGTATATTTAGAGGACTGTTTATACCACGATTTTGCGTCTTGATAGTAGTTAATCCAGTAAAATATTTTTCAAGGTTGTTTGGACTTTTGTTAACTTCTAAATGAGCACCAGACTTCTCATTGTGAATTTCTTCTAAAGTCATTGGAACCTTTGTTCTGAGTATTATAAACTGAGTTTTGATCTTCTTGTCATCGATACTTTTCCAGAATCTCCTTACTAATCGTTCTTCAATGAATGGCGAGCCCCCCTGAGCCCAGAGTGCCTTAAATATGAATAATTTATCCAAGATATCTTTCCAACTAGGATGTATTTCATTATCTTCTTCAAATCGAAGAAATGGCGCCAGATCATTGCCGTCAAATTGGTCTTTTCTCATCTGAGCTAGATCAACATTAGAAATGACTCTCCAAATAGGAAACTCTTCTACTTGTTCTATTTTGCTACAGTGTTTGCAGTCTTCCTTACATAGTCTTTTTGACGAAACATCTGCATTGTTACGCAGTATTCCTGGTCTGTGTTTGATTTGAATCATACTGTTGTAGTTTCTCAAATCATCTTGAGGAAAAATTCTATGTTGAAATCTGTTTTTCTCTATCTGTTCTGGTTTACAAATAGCATGTTTTTAGAATATAGTGATAATCCTCATGTCTGACAACAATTGTTACGATTTTTCTCTCCTTATATTCCCACTTGGTTCGATTAAAAACAACCCTTTTCACAAGTTACTTTCAACTCTTTAATGAATATTTGCTTACACTTTCACAGTTAAAATAAAAGTAACACTTAAATCCTATTCTACCTATTTATATACACCTATAGAATATACTCTATAAAAAGTCTAGAATTCCACTAAGAACATGACTAGCAATGATTATTAATCCATATAATATTTCTATAAGGACGTAGCTGAATTCCTCTAGTTCCTAGTTACAATATTTCTGCGACAACGCAGCCGTATTCCTCTAGTTCTTCGTTACGATGTTTATATTTCTGTGAAATATCCTGTTTAAAAAAGCTCTTTTTATTTATCGGTAATATTTCAATTATTTCTTTATATAATATAGTTTTAGAGGATGTCTGTCCTAAATGTTATAACATTACCTCTCCCCTCCCAGATAATTGTCTGGAGTGTTGACTTTTAATTAAATTTAAATAAATTGGTTCCAGAAAGTCCAGAGCAACAGCGGAGAAAAAAATACTAAAGAAACTTTGAGGATACACTTTTATTTGTTAAGGGGTAACGCTACTCTAGAATTTAATTTTTTTTGCTCAATAGATGCTTTATGATATCAAAAAAAATGAGGAACAAGTCGGCAACTCCTTTTTTTTTTAAGTGGATTGCGATTGCTCAAGGTGCGTTACAGGTGTAGCTGTTGTGAGTCAGTGCCACACGGATTACAGTTTTCGGAACGATCAATGAGCGACGCAGCAAAAGAGGCCGGATTGAACCTTAAATCAATATCAGTCAATCAATATTTCTTGTACAATTTTTCCTCTAGAAAATCCCAAATAATATTTTGTTCGACCTCTAGGGTGGCATTACCGCTTAAAGTAATATAGATAAAAATGCTGAAATTAATTACTGCTCCTGAAATAAAAATAAGCTGTAGGCTGAAATTCGGTGGTTTTTAATATCATGCAACTTGTTCAAAATTTAGAAATAAACTTCCACCGTGAAACCAGAGGGAATTGCATTTTCCTCAAAATGATTTGGTTAAGTTAAAATATACTATGATTGTGGGGTAGACTGGGAGGTTTTCGTTTAACTCTAAAAATACATGACCATATTCATAATATTTTTAATATTGGATAATACCTTGTCCTTTAGAATGTGTATTATAAACATCAGTGTTGAACTGGGACAATTTAGTTCCCACGGTACCTAATGTGACTTGGTACCTTAAAATCTAATATTCGTTTTGAAGAATTACCCACAATTAAAAAAATGCCATTACCACTTTTTTTTATCATGATCTAAAGATAGAAAGATTTTAATTTTGTTACCGCCCACTTATTTGCTCTGAGGTAATAACTTCGAATTAAATCTTTTCCTGATGGGCTTCATCACTTTAATTGTTGTTTTTAAATATTACATGTTGCTTCATTAAATAATATAACCTGAACAGCTTACTGTCCTAAATACTCTTAATCTAATTCAACCTTTATTGTTATCTTTGCTCTTTAGTTCCTTTAAGTATCAAATAAAATATTTACCTGCCTACACCACAAAGATTAGGATGTGCTATTGTGTCTGATCCTTGGAACTAATTGGCTCTTAATAGACTCGTATACCCTGACCTGTATTTTAGCAGGACAATAAAAGTCATAAAGATCATTCGAAAGCCAATGTTTTGACTACCTGTTTATTTTTGATCTATTGTCATGTGGATGAATAATAATCTTTAGGGTGAAACACTTAAAGGTAAATAAAAAGGGAGAATAATTTTTGTGTTTAAAACCACCACTACCTGATATTTGAATGGTGTGATTTGGGAAATGTGTTTACTATAAATAACTGATAATTTTAATTATCGAAAAAGATGATTTCTTGAATAAATATTGCCACTTACTTTTATTGAAAGGTTATATTATATCTTTATCATGAGCTTTGCATCAAAGAGCTATCAAGGTTCAAAAGGAATTTGGTGTGGTTAAATGAGTAAGTGGCAATACGTCCAGGAGAATTTCTTAGTTGAGAAATGTAGGTAGGAATGTGTATTCATTAATAAAAATTAGTATATCAATGTAAAAGCTAACTTTACTGGATTAAAAATATTTTCATCCATGTTAAAATTCTTTTTTAATATCCAGACCAATTATTTTTCCATTCCAGCAGTTATGTATTTGCACTGGAGTGCTATCCGTCATTATAGTCGTCAGTAATGTAAAATGTGATTGTATATCAACTTGATTCATATACTGAATTCTCATTGCGAAGATATAAAACTATTTATACCCTCGGAGTCATAGACAAGAACGATGGTGTTCTTGCTTTAGTAAGCGATGTGTTTAATGCAGATGTAATGTTTCACAGCCTCAATATTACTAATATAATAATAAGCAAAATCAATTTGAAGTATAACAACATGTTACGAATAACTGGAAGTCACTTGGATCTTGTGAAAAGACTAAAGTCACAAAATGCTGACTTTTTCAGAAGGGAAAGTGAATTGTGAAGGTGATAGTTATCAAGAGAATGGTAAAAATCTTCCTTGCTATAATTCAATGTGATCCAGTAACATTTAGTAGCATTCGAACCAGGTCTGAATTCAGAATTTTCATAGGGTGTAAATCTTGTCGCTGTTTTGAGTATGTAGGAGTTTTTAGGTGTTACAATTGTAATAAATATGGGCATACTTCAAAGGAGTGTAATGAAGATAAATCATGTGGTAAATGCTGTAGCAATAAACATGAAACTAAAGAATGTACAAGCAATAAGCAAACTTGTATAAGCTGCAAACTGAGCAATGAAAAATATAAGTTAAAGTTGGATACAGATCACTCTGCATACAGCATGGTATGTCCTACATACTGGTATAGCTGGAAATATCTAAAATTGAGTATTATACTGAAGAAAAATAACAATCAAACAAGATAGATAGTGTCAACGATCAACAAAACGTCGAATCTAAGGATAAGATTCATATTATGCACCAGAATATCCAATCACTTCGAAATAAAACATTAGGGGTTGAATGTATAATTGATGGTCTTACAAACAAAACCCATTTATTGCTGTTCACTGAGCACTGGATGAGACCAGAAGAAAGTTCATGTGTAACGATACAGGGCTATAAATTGGTGTCCTGTTTTTCCCGAACCCAGATGGAACATGGAGTAGCGTGTGTCTATGCTGAAGATGAACTTGAGTTTAAAAATCAAACTACAATTTGTGAAAAGAGCGTAGATGGTGTGATTGAACTAGCATTTGCAGTGAATAAACAAGTTAAGGTTCTTGTTTTATGTATTTTTAGAAGGGGTTTTAGCAACCTCGAAATATTTTTGGATACATTAGAACAGGTAATAAATCTTATATTTGAGAAATTTTTGGAGTTTAGAGTATTTATTTGCGGAAATTTAAATATAAATTTATTTATAAAGAATGAATTCACAAAGAGATTTTTAGACCTAATGAATGTTTATAATCTTTCTCAAAGTATTTTTGAGGCAACCCGCACAACCGATAATACTTCAACACTTATTGATAATATTTTCCATAATTCAGATAGGGGTTTCCAGAGCTCTGTGATTAATACTGCACTTTCAGATCATAAGGCACAAGTTAAATGTATTCAGAAAGATCGCAACTAAGTATTTAAAAGAATTTTTACAAAGAACAAAGTGCAACATTTTAGACAGGAGCTTGAAAATGTTGATTGGTCATCAGTATATGATTCAAATTCAGCAAATCTTGGCATATGAAAATTTTTTGGGTATTTTTTCGTTCTTTTGGATACCATTTTTGTCAGTAAGAAGTATAATTCTCCCTCGGGATAGATTTTTTGTATTACTGCAGGCATTAGAGTGTCCTGCAGACACAAACGTGTTTTATACTTTAAAAAAAAAAACAAGGGACACATTACAGCTGAATATTTTAATACTTACTGTAAAATATTAAAGAATGTTATTGTGAAAGCTAAACAGTTAAGTAATAGAAACCATATTAATTCCTCTGAAAATAAAGTTACGGCTACCTAGCAAGTTGTTAAAAGGGGAGAAATCTGAAGAAAAGAATTATAGACCAATCTCACTATTGCCTAATACAAGCAAGGTTTTTGAAAAAATTTTATTTCAGAGAAATGTAAGATTTCTGGATAAATTTTTTGTAATATCAGATAATCAAAATTCATTTAGAAAGGGAAAATCCACAGTAAGAGCTTTGTACCAAGCACTTATACAAATTCTATAATCACTAAATAAAAAAAGCAAACATTGGCCATGTGCCTGGATTTATCTAAAGCCTTTGATGCTGTGGATCATAAAACATTGTTAAAACTAGAAATGTATGGTATAAGGGGTAATGCGCTGGAATTAATACGATCGTATTTGACGGACAGGACTCAGTGTGTGGTGGAGTCTGACCTCCATGGTAGGGCTACAGTGTCTCAGAGGATTAAAATGAAGAGGGGCGTCCCTCAGGGATCAATACTTGGACCTCTTTTATATATTCTTTATACAAATGATTTACCCTAAATCTCTGGAGAGCAAACTGTACTATATGCTAACGACCTCGTTTATATTCAGTGAAAGCACGGCGGAGTTGCTATCGATGAAGGTTCAATCTCTAATGGATATTCTCAATGGGTACTTTCGGTCTAACAGCCTGTCCCTAAATGTTTTCAAGACACAGTGTTGGCGCAATGTTTGGCAACAGATTGAACAATCAATTTATATTAACGTTTAAGGATACAACTATAACATCAGTGTGTGCTGTTGTTTTGGGACTAAACGTCGATATGAGAATGGGCTGGGGGGCGCACATCGAGAGAGTTGCCACTAAAATATCTGAGTATTGTTTTGCGTTGAGAATTATTTCGGAGAGAGTTGGAATCGATGCAGCTTTGTCAGCTTACCATGCATTTGTACACTCCAGAGTTTTGATTCTGCAAAAAAGATGTTTACGGTGTATTTGTGCAATGAAACAACAAGGCAGCTGTAGAAATATGTTTATTGGTAACAATATTTTGATTGTTATAGGTATGTACATTTTGGATTCAGTGATGTTTATTATTGATAACAGGGATCTTTTTGAGGGTGCATTTATTAAGCATAACTACATTACTAGAAATAAAACAAATCAGCTTTCTGATAAATATAACTTTAGTTATTTGCAAAAAAGTGTCGAGTTTTCTATAATAAAACTTTTTAATTCTTAACCTGAAAATGTACATTTACTACCGAGAAATAGATTAAAGTGTGTCCTGAAAATCTTTTTGTGTAAAAAAACCTTTTATACATTGGAAGAGTTTTATGAGCGTGATAAAGGCAGCATTTTCTCGAACTAGAAATTTTGTTATTGGTTGTATTATTAAATCCTGAATGTATGTAAGTTTCGTTGTTATGTAATTTTTGTCTCATTTATAATATTTCCCTTTATCTTAAGTTGTAATTGTTTTGTTTTTACTACATTAACTTGATGAAATTGTTCAAGAAGGGTATTTAAAACTGTATAATTATTGTTGAAGTTTTTTCTTTTTAATTATTTTTTCTTTTTTTATCTATAGCTAAGAATGAACTATAATTTTTATTATAATGTTTATTACGGTGATGATATTTTTTTTGACATTGTTCCATGCCTCATTGAAATAAATAAAGACTTATCTATCCATCTATCTATTGATACGCCCTCGTATATACAAATATTCCGACGCGATGAGTCATGCTTATTATAATGCGCCGAAAGGAATAGTGTATCAATGACTCATACTTCTAGATAGATCTAAACTTTTATGCTCCAAATTTATACTAGAATTTCCATAGAAATATAAACAGAGATATGATTAGTGTAGTAGAGTTAGTCGTATAGGAGTCACATATTTGTATAGTTAAGAGTTGTAGGATGGTATTTAAATAGTGAAGATTAAGTAGTTGTAATAAGAGAGTTATGATAATATAAATATTGGAAGTATTAGTGAAAGGTGTTGTGTTTTATTCTGCGAACCCAGTGAACGATTTCAAAGAGACAAAATCATAACAATTGGTGTCAGAAGTGAGGAATATCATCGGGGGTTCAGAAAATTCTATTGGAAATTAGAGGACAAGTGTATTTTCTATGAAGTTCTATAACATCCTATTTTTAAACTCAAAAAGATATCGAAAAAATAGACTTCGCCATCGAATTTGTCATTAATAAACAAGCTTAAAATCGAATTTTCGACATACGAGTAGTTTCAGAAAATTTTATTTAGAAACTAAAAGAGATAGCTAAAAATGGACTGCGCAATCGAATTTCTCATTAAGAAAGAAGTTTAGAACCGAATTCTCGACAATATTCTAAAAGATTCTATAGTAAATACTAGACAGCAAACAGCCGAAATGGAGCAAACAAATAAAACATTGGCTAATTTTATGGAACTTATAGAACAACGTCTCCTTAAAGACAAACAAGAAGAAGAAGAACGGAGCCAAAAAGAGAAGCAAAAAGAAGAAGATCGCCGCCAAAAAAAGAAGCAAGAAGAAGAAGATCGCCGCCAAACAGAAAAGCAAGAAGGAGCACGTCGTCAAAAACTTGAAGAACGTCGTGTTAAAATTAAAGATAAACTTTACAAATGGATATGAGAGGTCTTTATACAAGAAAGAGAAGTGCGCAAAGACATAAGAGAAGTACGCCAAGAAGTAAATAGTATAGAATCAACCGTGCGACAAGACATTGGAGATGCACGTCAAGAAATGCGAAAAGACATAGGAGAAGTGCGACACGAAATAAAAGAAGTCGTAAATGGAATAGAATCTAAAATGAAGGGCCTGCAGATAAAAGTCAATAAAATAAAGAAGTATGGCCCATCTGATAAAGTAATAACCACCGGAGAGAACATTACGATGGTCAAACCTCTTGGGTAATGTACAAACGCCAATTTGAAGTGCAAATAACTGGAACTAGGAGGAAATGGCTACAGCATTAGTAATTGCACTTCCTGGACCAGCACTGAAATTATTGCAAACATTTCCTATAACCCAACAAAAAGACTATGAGATCCTTAGTGCTGCGCTGGAAAGAAGATTTGAAGATCAACTTCGACGTTGATTATATCAGTCGCAACTCAAATCAAGACATCAGAGAAATGGCGAAAGTTTGCAAGAATATAAGACTTATATCGGACGTCTTGTGCATCTGGCTTACTCAAGAGCTACGGAAGAATTCCGAGAAGAACTTACGATCCAGTATTTTATTGATAGTCTCAGGGATGAAGAAATACAGCGTATGTTGCGCATAAGCAAATTTACTTCTTGCAGTGAAACGTTGGACAGAGCTTTAGAAATCGAAGCAGCTTATAACATGTCAATGTCAAAAATAAGAGCCGTTACTATAGAGGAAAGCAAGGATTCGCCGAACCAAACAACGTAGAAAATGTTATCTGAAGTAATTAAGAAACTGGACAGAATAGGTGACATTCCACGTTATAGCAAAAACCAGATCGAATGTTACAGATGTGAACGAACTGGGCGCACAAAAAGAGATTGTCGGATTGAATTAAGAAAGCATATAAAGTGTCACAGATGTGGACTGACTGGACACATGAGATGGGTCTGTCAAGTGTAATTAAGGTCTAGCTCACTATCCAGAGACCGCATAGAAGAGAACCAGGAAAAACTACAACAGTCCAATTGTAAAATCAAATGTAGACCGAGTTCTTCACGTTATGACCGACATCAGATCGAATGCTACAGATGTGGAGGAATGGACACATGAAAAGGGACTGTCGTGTGAAATTAAGAGATCAGATAAAGTTCTACAGATGTGAATGAAATAGACGCATGAGAAGGGACTATCAGATAGAATTAAGAAGGCACATAAAGTGCTACAGATGTAGGCAAGCGGGTCACATGAGATGATACTGTCAGGTGCATTTAAAGTCTAGTTCACGATCCAGAGACCGTACAGAGGAGAATGAGGCAACAGTATAATTTTAACATCAAATATAGACCGGGAAGTCTGCATAACAACACAGATACCAGTTCAAGAAGACCATGTAAGGAAGAATACAAGCACTGCAACAAAATAGAAGAAAGAGAAGAGTTTCGTATTCGGAGAGTCACTTGTGACGTTGATTCAAGGTGGAGTACAGCTCAGATGAGATACGATCAACTTCAACTTACAGGAAAAGTCAACGCTACTCGTATCATTGTAACTGTTGATATTGGTGCTGCATAACCTCTGATAAAGTCAAGGCTTGTTGATAAATCTAGAATTCTACCATTGTCCAGAAGGTAATGTTGAGAACTGTAACTCGAAAAACAGCTGATGTAGTTGGAAAAATGCGGGGTCAGCTTCAACTTGGAAGTCTAAAATTAAACCATTTTGTGTTACGTTCCGACATAGAAGATGAGTTTTTACCTGATTCGTCAACATGAATTCTCTTTGGATAACAATCTTAACATTCTAAAGCTTGGCATTGAAGAATTTATTCTATCCTAGAACCGTGATAACGAACTAATCAGAAGCATTGCAGAAGAAACAACCAGAATAAGACGAAGCACGGAGAAAATCATTTACGGAAGATGAGATGACAGTTCTGGAAGCAACGTCGGATTAGTACAACATTCCAACAAACTCTATAAATACCTGGTACCGAAGGCATTAGTCAGTTCATAAAACATCAAGGTATGCTCGGCAGGGTTCCAGCAAGGTGTTAAAGTTTGATAATGGCATCTCCACAGAGACAGAAGGGCAAATTGCCTAAGTTGATGTCATCATGGGAAAGACCATATACTGTTCTGAAAAAAAAACAATGGCGATGTTTATAGAATTCAACGAAGTTCCAAAACCAAAATGAAAGTGGTACATCTACACAAGTTGAAGCCATACCATGGAGATATGGAAGCTGATCGGGACGATCAGAATTAGGAGAGGGACAGTGTTACGATTAACTGAAAGTAACTTATTGATACACCCTCGTATATACAAATATTCCAACGAGGTGAGTCATCTTTATTATAATGCGCCGAAAGGAATAGTATATCAATGACTCATACTTCTAGATAGATCTCAACTTTTATGTTCTATATTAATACAGGAATTTCCATAGATATATAAATAGAGATATGATTAGCGGAGTAGAGTTAATCGTATAGGAGTCGTATAGTTGTATAGTTAAGAGTTGTATTGAATAGTGAAGATTAAATATTAGTAATATGAGAATTGTAATAATAAAAATATTGGAAATATTAGTAAAAGGTGTTTTATTCTGCGATTCCAGTAAGCGATTTGAAAGAGACGAAATCGTAACAATATCTTACCTCATAGATCAATTCACAATTTCCTTAATAACATACAAGCATATTTTATAGTAAATATTTTGATAGATACTGAAATGGTGGGAGATATCAGTATAGATCTTTTGGATGACTCGGATCAAAAATTTATAAACTATTTCTCGGCACTGAAATTGAACGGTTTTAAACCTTGCATGACTTCAGTTACTAGAGAAGATTCCATAACTTGTTTAACACTTTTTCGTAAAAAATAGCCTTAAACTTAATAATTTAAAAATTGGCAGTTTAGTAATAAACTATGATATTACAGATCACTGTCCAATCATGCTAAATTTCTCTCAGAAACCTGATAAACAAGTCAAACAATCCACCTTAAAAACTTGAAATTAAATAAAAACAAAGTCATATACTTATCCAAAAATTAATCCTGGCAGAATGTGGTGAATGCACGTGATTCTGAAACTGCACATCAGAGGTTTATTGATAAATTTCTGAACCTACATTCACAATGTAAGACAACCAAGATTCTCTTAAATTTAATAATATCCATCCGTGGATATCTAGCAGTATTATCATGTTCAAAAGCAACCAGACAAATTACAAAAAAATAATTCAGAACGACGAATACAAGATGTATCGAAAGAACTTGAAAAAAATGATCAGTTATTCTAAAAATACATATTATCAAGCAAAACTTGACGAATTAAAAAACCTTAAAGTAGGGGGGAGTCCCCCAGGGCCGGCCGGCATCTAGTACCAATCAACTGGTCAAGTTCTATTATCCTACAATGGATAGCGCTGGGACTTGTACCGTCATTAGTGTGATTGATATGCTCTTTCAAACATATGCCTTTCAGGATGGCGACCTGTCGCGATCAGTTTACTGTCAATGCAAAGATTTGTTTCGCGTAATGGACATACGCTAGTAAAAAGAAGTTCTCTTGGTGATTTTCGGAGTTCAAAAAACTAATTTAAAACCAATCAATCCTAGGGTGTACAGGCTACTTATATGAATATTAAAAAATATGTTTTGAATCAACCTTTGTACATTCGTTTTTGTCTGTAATCGAACATAATTTTTATTCGTTTTCCTACCGTACAGGCCACAACATTCTACTCCAGTACCGGCCCTTCTTTAATTTTATTTTTAATGGGTTTAATTTACTTACATATACACAAAAATGCGAAGTGATAAAAATGATGGTGAGACGAAGCAAAAGAAGTGCACCTGGGATCCTGCTGATATTTATAAAGTCGTGGAAAAGTACTCAGTAATAAAATGATTGCATGTCAAGCCGCAGATCGCTATCAGGTACCACGAACTATATTAAATGACAGAGTCACTGCTATTAAAAATAATAAAGATATATCCATTGAGCCAGTTATAGGTGGTTTTCACAATACTTTTTCACCTGCACACGAAGATATATTGGCAGCACACATGTTAAAGACTTGGCAAACAGGCTAATGCCTTTAAGCAGACGAGAATTTCTACGTCTCTCTTTTTAACTGACCGAGAAGTTAAAATTACCTAACCAGTTCAATAAAGAGAAAAAATCTGCTGGGAAAAACTATTATTATTCTTTTAGGAAAAGTCATAAAGAAGTTTAATGAGAGCAGGTGGATTTAACAGATCTTGAGATTTTGATGCAGAGGTTTAATTTCACTCCCTATAATAAATATAGAACTACGATGAGACTGGTGTTAGCATTGTCTGGAAACATGCTAAAGTTTTAGCAAATAAAAACTGTAGAAATATTGGAAAACTTACTTCCGAACGTGACTGTGCTTTTTGTAACGAGCCTTGGAAGTCAGTTCATACCACCTTATTTCATATTTCCACTTTGTCAAATATTCTAATCCTACTATCCAGAATACAATTGGCTTGATTCTTGAGGAAATCAAATTCTGCTGTTAGGATCAGTGAATACGAGATTGGAGGGTTTCTTGCTTCTGCTTTTAATCGAATTTCTCGAATGGATGTTGCGGCTAGTGGCGTTCGCTGCACAGGCATACAGCCCTTTGATAGACATGTGTTTAGTGATTTAAATTTCATTGGTTCAGACATGACCAACGTTACAGACAGACAATCAACATCAGAATCCACACTTTCAACTTCTGCATAGTCAACTCGGCCAAATTTTTCTCAACAGCTAGAAATGGCATTTTTAGCTTTTCGACAACTTGGATCTCCAACTGCTGCCTCCGATTCTGTACCCCAAATTACAACTCCTAAAAATCTGAGGCTGTTACTGACACCAAGGGACTGTCGTGTGAAATTAAGAGATCAGATAAAGTTCTACAGATGTGAATGAAATAGACGCATGAGAAGGGACTATCAGATAGAATTAAGAAGGCACATAAAGTGCTACAGATGTAGGCAAGCGGGTCACATGAGATGATACTGTCAGGTGCATTTAAAGTCTAGTTCACGATCCAGAGACCGTACAGAGGAGAATGAGGCAACAGTATAATTTTAACATCAAATATAGACCGGGAAGTCTGCATAACAACACAGATACCAGTTCAAGAAGACCATGTAAGGAAGAATACAAGCACTGCAACAAAATAGAAGAAAGAGAAGAGTTTCGTATTCGGAGAGTCACTTGTGACGTTGATTCAAGGTGGAGTACAGCTCAGATGAGATACGATCAACTTCAACTTACAGGAAAAGTCAACGCTACTCGTATCATTGTAACTGTTGATATTGGTGCTGCATAACCTCTGATAAAGTCAAGGCTTGTTGATAAATCTAGAATTCTACCATTGTCCAGAAGGTAATGTTGAGAACTGTAACTCGAAAAACAGCTGATGTAGTTGGAAAAATGCGGGGTCAGCTTCAACTTGGAAGTCTAAAATTAAACCATTTTGTGTTACGTTCCGACATAGAAGATGAGTTTTTACCTGATTCGTCAACATGAATTCTCTTTGGATAACAATCTTAACATTCTAAAGCTTGGCATTGAAGAATTTATTCTATCCTAGAACCGTGATAACGAACTAATCAGAAGCATTGCAGAAGAAACAACCAGAATAAGACGAAGCACGGAGAAAATCATTTACGGAAGATGAGATGACAGTTCTGGAAGCAACGTCGGATTAGTACAACATTCCAACAAACTCTATAAATACCTGGTACCGAAGGCATTAGTCAGTTCATAAAACATCAAGGTATGCTCGGCAGGGTTCCAGCAAGGTGTTAAAGTTTGATAATGGCATCTCCACAGAGACAGAAGGGCAAATTGCCTAAGTTGATGTCATCATGGGAAAGACCATATACTGTTCTGAAAAAAAAACAATGGCGATGTTTATAGAATTCAACGAAGTTCCAAAACCAAAATGAAAGTGGTACATCTACACAAGTTGAAACCATACCATGGAGATATGGAAGCTGATCGGGACGATCAGAATTAGGAGAGGGACAGTGTTACGATTAACTGAAAGTAACTTATTGATACACCCTCGTATATACAAATATTCCAACGAGGTGAGTCATCTTTATTATAATGCGCCGAAAGGAATAGTATATCAATGACTCATACTTCTAGATAGATCTCAACTTTTATGTTCTATATTAATACAGGAATTTCCATAGATATATAAATAGAGATATGATTAGCGGAGTAGAGTTAATCGTATAGGAGTCGTATAGTTGTATAGTTAAGAGTTGTATTGAATAGTGAAGATTAAATATTAGTAATATGAGAATTGTAATAATAAAAATATTGGAAATATTAGTAAAAGGTGTTTTATTCTGCGATTCCAGTAAGCGATTTGAAAGAGACGAAATCGTAACAATATCTTACCTCATAGATCAATTCACAATTTCCTTAATAACATACAAGCATATTTTATAGTAAATATTTTGATAGATACTGAAATGGTGGGAGATATCAGTATAGATCTTTTGGATGACTCGGATCAAAAATTTATAAACTATTTCTCGGCACTGAAATTGAACGGTTTTAAACCTTGCATGACTTCAGTTACTAGAGAAGATTCCATAACTTGTTTAACACTTTTTCGTAAAAAATAGCCTTAAACTTAATAATTTAAAAATTGGCAGTTTAGTAATAAACTATGATATTACAGATCACTGTCCAATCATGCTAAATTTCTCTCAGAAACCTGATAAACAAGTCAAACAATCCACCTTAAAAACTTGAAATTAAATAAAAACAAAGTCATATACTTATCCAAAAATTAATCCTGGCAGAATGTGGTGAATGCACGTGATTCTGAAACTGCACATCAGAGGTTTATTGATAAATTTCTGAACCTACATTCACAATGTAAGACAACCAAGATTCTCTTAAATTTAATAATATCCATCCGTGGATATCTAGCAGTATTATCATGTTCAAAAGCAACCAGACAAATTACAAAAAAATAATTCAGAACGACGAATACAAGATGTATCGAAAGAACTTGAAAAAAATGATCAGTTATTCTAAAAATACATATTATCAAGCAAAACTTGACGAATTAAAAAACCTTAAAGTAGGGGGGAGTCCCCCAGGGCCGGCCGGCATCTAGTACCAATCAACTGGTCAAGTTCTATTATCCTACAATGGATAGCGCTGGGACTTGTACCGTCATTAGTGTGATTGATATGCTCTTTCAAACATATGCCTTTCAGGATGGCGACCTGTCGCGATCAGTTTACTGTCAATGCAAAGATTTGTTTCGCGTAATGGACATACGCTAGTAAAAAGAAGTTCTCTTGGTGATTTTCGGAGTTCAAAAAACTAATTTAAAACCAATCAATCCTAGGGTGTACAGGCTACTTATATGAATATTAAAAAATATGTTTTGAATCAACCTTTGTACATTCGTTTTTGTCTGTAATCGAACATAATTTTTATTCGTTTTCCTACCGTACAGGCCACAACATTCTACTCCAGTACCGGCCCTTCTTTAATTTTATTTTTAATGGGTTTAATTTACTTACATATACACAAAAATGCGAAGTGATAAAAATGATGGTGAGACGAAGCAAAAGAAGTGCACCTGGGATCCTGCTGATATTTATAAAGTCGTGGAAAAGTACTCAGTAATAAAATGATTGCATGTCAAGCCGCAGATCGCTATCAGGTACCACGAACTATATTAAATGACAGAGTCACTGCTATTAAAAATAATAAAGATATATCCATTGAGCCAGTTATAGGTGGTTTTCACAATACTTTTTCACCTGCACACGAAGATATATTGGCAGCACACATGTTAAAGACTTGGCAAACAGGCTAATGCCTTTAAGCAGACGAGAATTTCTACGTCTCTCTTTTTAACTGACCGAGAAGTTAAAATTACCTAACCAGTTCAATAAAGAGAAAAAATCTGCTGGGAAAAACTATTATTATTCTTTTAGGAAAAGTCATAAAGAAGTTTAATGAGAGCAGGTGGATTTAACAGATCTTGAGATTTTGATGCAGAGGTTTAATTTCACTCCCTATAATAAATATAGAACTACGATGAGACTGGTGTTAGCATTGTCTGGAAACATGCTAAAGTTTTAGCAAATAAAAACTGTAGAAATATTGGAAAACTTACTTCCGAACGTGACTGTGCTTTTTGTAACGAGCCTTGGAAGTCAGTTCATACCACCTTATTTCATATTTCCACTTTGTCAAATATTCTAATCCTACTATCCAGAATACAATTGGCTTGATTCTTGAGGAAATCAAATTCTGCTGTTAGGATCAGTGAATACGAGATTGGAGGGTTTCTTGCTTCTGCTTTTAATCGAATTTCTCGAATGGATGTTGCGGCTAGTGGCGTTCGCTGCACAGGCATACAGCCCTTTGATAGACATGTGTTTAGTGATTTAAATTTCATTGGTTCAGACATGACCAACGTTACAGACAGACAATCAACATCAGAATCCACACTTTCAACTTCTGCATAGTCAACTCGGCCAAATTTTTCTCAACAGCTAGAAATGGCATTTTTAGCTTTTCGACAACTTGGATCTCCAACTGCTGCCTCCGATTCTGTACCCCAAATTACAACTCCTAAAAATCTGAGGCTGTTACTGACACCAAGGGACTGTCGTGTGAAATTAAGAGATCAGATAAAGTTCTACAGATGTGAATGAAATAGACGCATGAGAAGGGACTATCAGATAGAATTAAGAAGGCACATAAAGTGCTACAGATGTAGGCAAGCGGGTCACATGAGATGATACTGTCAGGTGCATTTAAAGTCTAGTTCACGATCCAGAGACCGTACAGAGGAGAATGAGGCAACAGTATAATTTTAACATCAAATATAGACCGGGAAGTCTGCATAACAACACAGATACCAGTTCAAGAAGACCATGTAAGGAAGAATACAAGCACTGCAACAAAATAGAAGAAAGAGAAGAGTTTCGTATTCGGAGAGTCACTTGTGACGTTGATTCAAGGTGGAGTACAGCTCAGATGAGATACGATCAACTTCAACTTACAGGAAAAGTCAACGCTACTCGTATCATTGTAACTGTTGATATTGGTGCTGCATAACCTCTGATAAAGTCAAGGCTTGTTGATAAATCTAGAATTCTACCATTGTCCAGAAGGTAATGTTGAGAACTGTAACTCGAAAAACAGCTGATGTAGTTGGAAAAATGCGGGGTCAGCTTCAACTTGGAAGTCTAAAATTAAACCATTTTGTGTTACGTTCCGACATAGAAGATGAGTTTTTACCTGATTCGTCAACATGAATTCTCTTTGGATAACAATCTTAACATTCTAAAGCTTGGCATTGAAGAATTTATTCTATCCTAGAACCGTGATAACGAACTAATCAGAAGCATTGCAGAAGAAACAACCAGAATAAGACGAAGCACGGAGAAAATCATTTACGGAAGATGAGATGACAGTTCTGGAAGCAACGTCGGATTAGTACAACATTCCAACAAACTCTATAAATACCTGGTACCGAAGGCATTAGTCAGTTCATAAAACATCAAGGTATGCTCGGCAGGGTTCCAGCAAGGTGTTAAAGTTTGATAATGGCATCTCCACAGAGACAGAAGGGCAAATTGCCTAAGTTGATGTCATCATGGGAAAGACCATATACTGTTCTGAAAAAAAAACAATGGCGATGTTTATAGAATTCAACGAAGTTCCAAAACCAAAATGAAAGTGGTACATCTACACAAGTTGAAGCCATACCATGGAGATATGGAAGCTGATCGGGACGATCAGAATTAGGAGAGGGACAGTGTTACGATTAACTGAAAGTAACTTATTGATACACCCTCGTATATACAAATATTCCAACGAGGTGAGTCATCTTTATTATAATGCGCCGAAAGGAATAGTATATCAATGACTCATACTTCTAGATAGATCTCAACTTTTATGTTCTATATTAATACAGGAATTTCCATAGATATATAAATAGAGATATGATTAGCGGAGTAGAGTTAATCGTATAGGAGTCGTATAGTTGTATAGTTAAGAGTTGTATTGAATAGTGAAGATTAAATATTAGTAATATGAGAATTGTAATAATAAAAATATTGGAAATATTAGTAAAAGGTGTTTTATTCTGCGATTCCAGTAAGCGATTTGAAAGAGACGAAATCGTAACAATATCTTACCTCATAGATCAATTCACAATTTCCTTAATAACATACAAGCATATTTTATAGTAAATATTTTGATAGATACTGAAATGGTGGGAGATATCAGTATAGATCTTTTGGATGACTCGGATCAAAAATTTATAAACTATTTCTCGGCACTGAAATTGAACGGTTTTAAACCTTGCATGACTTCAGTTACTAGAGAAGATTCCATAACTTGTTTAACACTTTTTCGTAAAAAATAGCCTTAAACTTAATAATTTAAAAATTGGCAGTTTAGTAATAAACTATGATATTACAGATCACTGTCCAATCATGCTAAATTTCTCTCAGAAACCTGATAAACAAGTCAAACAATCCACCTTAAAAACTTGAAATTAAATAAAAACAAAGTCATATACTTATCCAAAAATTAATCCTGGCAGAATGTGGTGAATGCACGTGATTCTGAAACTGCACATCAGAGGTTTATTGATAAATTTCTGAACCTACATTCACAATGTAAGACAACCAAGATTCTCTTAAATTTAATAATATCCATCCGTGGATATCTAGCAGTATTATCATGTTCAAAAGCAACCAGACAAATTACAAAAAAATAATTCAGAACGACGAATACAAGATGTATCGAAAGAACTTGAAAAAAATGATCAGTTATTCTAAAAATACATATTATCAAGCAAAACTTGACGAATTAAAAAACCTTAAAGTAGGGGGGAGTCCCCCAGGGCCGGCCGGCATCTAGTACCAATCAACTGGTCAAGTTCTATTATCCTACAATGGATAGCGCTGGGACTTGTACCGTCATTAGTGTGATTGATATGCTCTTTCAAACATATGCCTTTCAGGATGGCGACCTGTCGCGATCAGTTTACTGTCAATGCAAAGATTTGTTTCGCGTAATGGACATACGCTAGTAAAAAGAAGTTCTCTTGGTGATTTTCGGAGTTCAAAAAACTAATTTAAAACCAATCAATCCTAGGGTGTACAGGCTACTTATATGAATATTAAAAAATATGTTTTGAATCAACCTTTGTACATTCGTTTTTGTCTGTAATCGAACATAATTTTTATTCGTTTTCCTACCGTACAGGCCACAACATTCTACTCCAGTACCGGCCCTTCTTTAATTTTATTTTTAATGGGTTTAATTTACTTACATATACACAAAAATGCGAAGTGATAAAAATGATGGTGAGACGAAGCAAAAGAAGTGCACCTGGGATCCTGCTGATATTTATAAAGTCGTGGAAAAGTACTCAGTAATAAAATGATTGCATGTCAAGCCGCAGATCGCTATCAGGTACCACGAACTATATTAAATGACAGAGTCACTGCTATTAAAAATAATAAAGATATATCCATTGAGCCAGTTATAGGTGGTTTTCACAATACTTTTTCACCTGCACACGAAGATATATTGGCAGCACACATGTTAAAGACTTGGCAAACAGGCTAATGCCTTTAAGCAGACGAGAATTTCTACGTCTCTCTTTTTAACTGACCGAGAAGTTAAAATTACCTAACCAGTTCAATAAAGAGAAAAAATCTGCTGGGAAAAACTATTATTATTCTTTTAGGAAAAGTCATAAAGAAGTTTAATGAGAGCAGGTGGATTTAACAGATCTTGAGATTTTGATGCAGAGGTTTAATTTCACTCCCTATAATAAATATAGAACTACGATGAGACTGGTGTTAGCATTGTCTGGAAACATGCTAAAGTTTTAGCAAATAAAAACTGTAGAAATATTGGAAAACTTACTTCCGAACGTGACTGTGCTTTTTGTAACGAGCCTTGGAAGTCAGTTCATACCACCTTATTTCATATTTCCACTTTGTCAAATATTCTAATCCTACTATCCAGAATACAATTGGCTTGATTCTTGAGGAAATCAAATTCTGCTGTTAGGATCAGTGAATACGAGATTGGAGGGTTTCTTGCTTCTGCTTTTAATCGAATTTCTCGAATGGATGTTGCGGCTAGTGGCGTTCGCTGCACAGGCATACAGCCCTTTGATAGACATGTGTTTAGTGATTTAAATTTCATTGGTTCAGACATGACCAACGTTACAGACAGACAATCAACATCAGAATCCACACTTTCAACTTCTGCATAGTCAACTCGGCCAAATTTTTCTCAACAGCTAGAAATGGCATTTTTAGCTTTTCGACAACTTGGATCTCCAACTGCTGCCTCCGATTCTGTACCCCAAATTACAACTCCTAAAAATCTGAGGCTGTTACTGACACCAAACTTCAAATTACCTCTTCTCAGCAACTTGAGTCTCAAACTATAGCTACTGACGCCGAACATGAAATTGTCTCTTTTCAGCAATCCGAATCTCAAACAGAAGCTGTCTTTGACCAATCCACTGATAACTTTAAAGCTCTACTTACAAAACTCTCTCCGGTTCCTGATGCTTCGAAAAGAGAGCTACTGCACGACGTCGTAAGGCTAAAAGAAGTAAAATTATAACAAGTTCTCCATACGAAAAGATGCTGGAAGGGAAACGAGCAAATAAAAGAAGTGTTGAATCAGCTAAGCGAGAAAAGGGTTTCCTTTTAGGAGAAAATGTCAAAAAAAAGCCAGAGTTTGGTTTCAGGAAAATATGTCACTAAAAAAGATAAGAGTTGGCTGTCAGGAAGATCTGTCAGCAAAAAAGCCAAGAAAAATAAAAACAAAATCCTGAATCCTCCTCGCAAACCAACTAGATAGTTCAAATGCAATTAATTGTGGTCATTCCAGTAATGTTGCGTAAATTGTGGGTACGTTAATCTAAAAACGAAAATTGTAACTTAACTAATCTAAACTGACCGAAGAATTTTCCGAATTTTTCGATCATTTTTTGCATACCTCCTATTTTCGGGTTGTATAACACGAATATGTTGTTTTCTCACGCCGATCTTGCGTAGTTTTTCCATAGAATCTAGATAAGTTTAGTTCAGGTTAGTTCAGGTCAGTTCAGGTTAGTTTAGTTATGACTTTAGTTTTTAGATCCACGTTTTTAGATTTCGTTTATCCACATTTTACTCATCAATATTAGAATGACCACAATTAATTGTATTTGAACTATCAAGTATTCCATTCTAATTAAATTTAAATTCCACATCAACATGGCAACATTGCTTCATATGTTTGGAGTTAAATCGTATGCAACCAACCATGCATGCCTAGAAACAGTATAAAACGACAAAACAACGGTTTTCTTACGTTTTATGGAAAATTTGCATTTTTTCACGGTTATTTATGTAAATTTTGTTAAAAAAATGATTAAATATTTTGTAGTGTTTGTGTATTTTACTACAAATGTGCAAAATTTAAAGTTACTTATCGAAAAATACAAGTTATATGAGGGAAAGTCAATTTTTTTTCGGAAAAAACGGACAAGATCGGCGAAAAATGACAACTTATTCGTATTCTATGGACCCAAAAATAAGAGGTATGTAAAAAATCATCGAAAAATTCGGAAAATTGTGTGTTTCTGCCTTCTCCAATATTTACCATTATTTTTTGTTAAAAATATACAATTAAATATTTTCACCGCCTTTTATTTTAACTTTACGATACACAAGACAAAACTAAATTTGAGAAAATAATAAACGTATTGCATAACTAAACAATATGTATCCCTTCCAATTTTTTAACAAATCGTTATAAAAATGCGGATCAAAGGTATAGGTAATATTCATAATAATAGTTATCTACTGCCCCCTTTATCGGCACTTCTCAAAGAAAATAGGTATTCGCCGCAGTGTCGTTACTGTTTGTCGGAAATTTACATATGGCGCGGCACCGCGCTGTTTATTGAGATATTGAGAATTCTGGTCGTTAAAAAATTCTACCTTTTCCTTTAGCATTAGCATAACTACATAAATTTAAAAAAATAATGCTGCATGCTTAGAGTGATGATTTTTGATATTTTCAAAATATTTAATCTTTATTTATTTTTCATATATTTTTAGAATAGTATCTATATTCTAGCTTACAAACTTCATTTGCAGTAATAAAATAATAGGATTGGAACGCCTATGTGACTCGGCTCCAAGTAGTACTGACATCCCTGCCACCCCGGTAGCTACATCACTGGTTTTAGAACAAAATCAAAGGAGTCTCCATTGTTGCCAATTAGGCACAGTCATTTTAGCATATCTGGCAAAAAAGTGATAAATTTAAAACAAGAAGTGGAAAATACTATAAGTATTGTTATTTAAAGCAATAGTATTAAAATTAATATAAATAAAAGTTTTCGCGAAAAAAAATGAAGAATACTGGCTTATTTTGGTATTTCACCTGTATTTCCCCCCTTAAGTTCCAGGACTTCCAGGGTTGAATAAAATATGCTAGTATAACTTACTATGTTCTAGAACTAACCCTATTTTCCTTACCAAACTTTATTTTTGTTAATTTTTGAAGTAATAAAACATCAATTAGGTAAAAACACATAGCAGTAAGAAACGTAGATGGCAATAACGTTTTTTTTTGGACAGTTAAGTCGTTAAATAAATCTCCATCAGGTTGAACTTTTTTCTTATATCATCAGTCTTTGTTAAAACTTAAATTTTTCCCAAAAAAAGTTTGCTTCTACTTGGAAAGAAAAATACTGAAATTTATGCTCTTTTACATGAAAAGAAAACAATAATATATTCGCCAAAGCTTTATAGCTATTTCATATTCCTGTTAAAGATATGTAGGCAGATTTTATTGTATTCCAAAGAAAAAGATTTATGAACCGTCTGGCCCTAAAAAGATGACTGGTTTACTCAAGCAAAGACCTACCATGTATTAAAATAGACCAGTATGATTTATTGACTTTCTCTTGAATTTAATTGTTTTGACTGAAAATTGTATTGGAGGCAAACGAAATTTCATAAACATCGAATAAAGAAATATATTCCATTAATAAAAAATTATATATAAGAAGTTTTAGTGAATGCTGGGATGGTAAATTAATAGATTGACCGACTCACCTGAAAGGATGATCGATCTGAATTATTCGAGCTGTTGTCCAAAATGATTATTACACACTGTAGTATGCGTTCGTCATACCTATGTCAGCACAGTTTTTAAAGATAAACAAATAATTCCTGACTCGTCTTGTCATTTGGTGACCCACTTAATCTTCATTGTATTTGTTTAGATAATTAGATCTTAGGGGAATGAAATGGGAAGGGAGGGTTATAATAATCATTTCGGACATCAGCTCGAATAATTCAGATCGATCATCCTTACAGGTAAGTCGATCAATCTATTAATTATTCTTCGCTGCTTCATGATTATTACACACTATAGATGTTTAAAACATAAAGGCACGATCTAAATAACAATTATTTTATTTATAATTGAAACAATTACTTGGCGAATGCCTATAAAAAATAATAATTATATCAGGAAGTATAATATTTAAAAACTCTTTTTAACAGTTTTAACGTGCCTAATAACTTATTGTATTAGATGCGTTTATATGGAAATGGATAAATTATGCATTGTTGTCCCTATCCATCATTACCTATACTATAATAATGTAAATAACATCTTTTAGTGGGATAAACAATTTGAATGATAGAAATAATGTAACAAAGCAAATTAAATGATCTAGAGAGCATAAAGATCCCGTGTAGCTGCATATTTAATTTTTTTTTTTAATTTCGTCCTTTTAAACTAATTGTATCCTTTTTGTTTAAATAAAATAATAAAGATAAAGCTACTTTATGTGTTTCTTGTTGTCCAGTGGTCGTTGTTCTAAATTTATTTATGACATCGTCAATTAGTTATAAAGGATAACCATTCTTTTTTCACAATTCCGTACATTAAGTGAACTTCAGAGAAAATTAGACGAATTGCCAGTGGTTATAATATAAAAACAACCTTTAAATCAGGAAATACACTTAGAGCTCATTTAACAAAAACAAAACCGAAAACTACCGATAAGAAAGAATGTGTTTACAAAGTTCCATGTGAGTGTGGTGAAATGTATACTGGAGAAACTAAACGACCACTAGAAGTTAGAATTAAGGAACATAAAACTCATACACAAAAAGGGGAAACGTCGAGATCAGATATTGCAGAACACGCCTGGGATAAACAACACCATATAAAATGGTCTGAGTCTGCGACAATATATATGGAACCCAACATGAAAAAAAGGAAATTTATAGAAGCAGCTTACTTTAAAAATAATAATGGAATCTTTAGTTAAGTGAGTGTTGAGATGCCTAATCTTTGGCAACCATCACTTTGTAACATCAAATCATTGAGATGTGTACAGTGAAGCGAAACTTTGCGCTTCAATGGACACAGTCTCTATATAAGCTCGTAGTCTTAATACAAAACATTCAGTTTATACTTAATAACGATTAGAGATACAAGCTAATCGAAACGTCGTAAAAATAAAGACAATGCAAGTCCGACAACCCCATTTTAGTCAATCTTCAACATTGTCTACAACCTTCAAAATAACGTTAAATCTAAAATTATTTATAAAAAATTCAATGTAGCGAACGAAAAAATCAATTTTGTCCGGTTTTCTCCAAAATTGGTATGGGGGAGTTTTCGGGGTCGCATATAACGAATTTCAAATTGTTTTAAATAAATTCAATATGACGGATAAAAAATTAATTTTGTCCGATTTTTTTCAAAATTGATATGGGGAAGTTGTTGGAATCGCACATTACGAATCTGAAATTATTTTAAAAAAATTAAATATGGCGCATTAAAGTTTATACATCTCTAGATTGTGTCAAAAATCAATATTGTGGGATTTTTGCTAGAGTTAATTAGAATTTAAAATAATTTTTGAAAAACTCAATATGGCGTACTAAAAGTTTTACAGCTTTCAATTTTCTCCAAAACTGATATAAGGGGTTCTTGAGGGTGTTAATTATGAATTTAAAAGTATTTTTTGACGATTCAACATGCCTATATATATATATTTCGATTTTGTTCAAAAGTGGGACTGAATCGTTTTTGAGGATGTAAGACAATCTAATATATCAGATGCAATATGACGACCTAGAAATTTTAAATTTCCGGATTTCATCCACAATTGGTACTAGGGGGCTTTGAAGGATTTAGATTTAGATTAGACTAAGACTTTAAAATTGTTTTTTTCATATTCAATATGGTGGATCCAATATGGTGGGTTGAAAATTTATTCGCATTTTTTCAGATTTGTTATATTTTCAGGTTGTATATTACGAATAAGTTAATTTTTTACAACTATTAGGTTGTTAAGATACAATATGAGGGATTGAACATTTTACATATTCCGATTTTGTCTAAACTGAGATTACGGGGTTCTTGGGGCGTATAAAACTCATTATGCTGTATACAATATATCGGACTAAGAAATTAACTTTTCAGGCTTTGACAGACTAAATATTTGTTTGACATAATTTCACTGATATTTGAAAAACTCTAAAAATCAAAGAATTTTTATTGGTTCATTTTAGGGTGACCTAAAACTTTGGATAAAATGAGTATATCTTTGCCACTTTGGAGTCATTGCTAGGTAGACTAATTTCGATTAGTGCTTAGTTCAAATAATTTATTGATATCATAATGAATTCAAAACTAAAAATCGAAAAATAAAATTTTTATAAAAAGAATTTAACCGACTTCTAAAACTGCGCTAAAAAGTGAAAAATAACTATCAATTTTTATATGAAATTGAAATTTTTGACGTCGGCGCCAAATTATTTCTAAATGAAATAAATAACTACTAATATATACAAATTATGATAAGAAATCAATTACTAATAAAGTATTTTTATTCTGTTTATGCAAATCGCATTCTGCCAGATATTAGTTTGACGCCGACTTCAAAAATTTCAATTTCATATAAAAATTTATAATTATTTTTCATTTTTTAGCGCACTTTAAGAACTCGGTTCAATTTTTTTTATAAAAATTTTATTACCCTTGTAATGAAGTGCCTTTACCTGACTCTTCCATTCACAAAAAAAAACAACAAAACTTGGTATAGCCCAGCTGCAACACAAGTAAAAGTGCAATCACTTTTAAGTCACCCCAGATTTGCCATTGGTGCTCATCGTATTTTATTCTTGTCAATAGGTACTTCATATTGACGTATGATTTTTTCATGCAAACTGCATATACAACAGAAATAGATGGTAAAATATAATATTTCCCATATGCAATAACACTGCTTTTAAACTCAATGTCTGAACGAACTGTCTATAAACAATCTCCATTTCTCTGGGTTGTGGTTTATATTTAAAGCCGCTAATAAACCGCTAATGGTATTGCCGAAAACCAAGTTCTTTTCCATGTTAAAAAATAGTGTTGGCTCTTTATGGTGTTTACGAAAAACACATACTGTCTTCTAATTACTTCTCCTGCTGCAATCTTGGTTCTAGTAACTTTGTTTTACTTTTTGGAAGTTCTAAGTCTTTCACAAGATCGTATAATTCTGACTGGGTTATTTTGTGTGGTTGGCGATATAACGTGCTGGAGGTGAAATCAGGATCTCTTGATGTTCATGGAATATCTTTTTCTTGAGAAATCGTTGTATCGTTATTATCTGATTCGTATATGAATGTTTCTTAGCGTTCTGGAATAGAAAGTTCGTCACTATGAGACACAGGTCTCATTGCAGTCGGTATATTTGGATAGTTGATAACAGACTTTTTCTTCTTGAAATTACCTGTGCCTTGCCCAACACGGGGTATGATGCAGAAATAGCAATCATTAACACAATTTGAAGGCTCTCTACCCATCATTGGGGCAGCAAACGGCATAGATCGTTTCTTACTATTTAACTAGTTTCCCATAATTGAAACGCATGCATTACAGCAAGTATGTGACGCCAACTGTTTGTTTTGATCCCCAATATTGCACCCGAAAGCTGATAGGTCTTTTTCATCAATGGGGTAATAGACCGTTTCTGAGACGCAAAAGTCACCTTACTATAAACATGATAGAAGTGATCTACATTGTTCACAATTTGTGAAGGAGGACCGGGTTTTATGGGAAAATTCCATAAAATATAATTTCAAGTTTATTGTTCTACATTATAAATGGTATATTTTATCAAAAAAATTTATTAATACCAGACAGTTTAGACAGTAAAATTAGAGATTATGAAAAAACTTGGAATTACTAGATATATTTTTTAAAAATATTATTCAAATCGGTACGTAAAATGTTACTTTGTATCAAGGAAAAATTTCGTTTTTCAGATTTTAAGTAGTTAAAATCATTATTACTTTAATGCTACGAGAAATTATAAATAAGTAACAAGTTTTGTAATAGGCATTTTAAAAATATTTAACAAGAATTTTGAAATTAATTAACAGAGTCTAAATTTTTCTCAGAGGTAGAAAGAACTTTTAAATCGAATACAGTAGCAATTATTTATTTTTAAAATTAATGAAAGCTGAAAATTGAGTTTGATTTCTAAACAGATTCTACATTTGCTCATTTAGATTCAAAAATGCTACAACAACATCCTTATAAAAAGTTGAAAATACTGTGGTGTCTTACATGATTACTATTATAATGAATGGAAAATACATTAGAATCATAAAGTGTCAATTAAGGATTGTAACATTTAGGCAAAAGTAATGATGTTCGAAACATCTTACAATCTCAACTATTCGATTCAACTGAATGACTTCGACTGACTAACTCTACGCTTTATAGCTGCTTATATACACAAATACGACATTTTTAGAGAATATTTGGGAATTTTCTATTCAATTCCATAATATTGGCAATAGTGGCGTTTGTCATTTGTTTGTATACAGGAACTGTTCAATGGCTGTCTCCCGTATTTTAAGCCCTGGGGGGTTGGGATTTCGTATATAGATTGTCATCTCTGGAGATCCCCCATGCGGTATTGCCAAATTGTGCAAAATTTCTTTAACTTGGAGAAAACGTATATTTGACAACGTCGCGTCCCTCTATTGTTATAACCATAGAAATATATCACGTGTATTCTTGCGGTTACATTATTAATATATAGGGAGACATGACACCACGTATCCTTAAAACTTGAACATTAAAAAGATAAGTTTAGTTTCGGTTTTAGCACACCAAAAATGTTAAGATTTAGCCAATTTTATTTTAGATACATTTTGTTTGTTTTCCAGTGTAATTTCTGTTTTATCCAATAGACAAACATATAATAGATATGGCCGATTATAGGTTACGGTGCAGTAAAAGAAATAACAATGTGCACGCACCAAATGAATAGTTACAGATAATTCGCAAACCGTTCTGATAGAGTTCAAGTGAGTTCGGAACCAAATCTGATCATTTACTAACCGTTAGGAACTCTGATGGAAAAAATGCATTTAAATTACTGCGCAGAATCCTGACTGTAAGAGAACAGTTTCTGATGCTAATTGAAAGGAATGGAGAAAAATACTACTTTGTACAGTTTTTAAAAATATATTGAGTTTATTCGCCATTTTGTCAGAAAACGGTTGGCAAGCAATTTGGAGAAAAACAACTATTTCAAAACGAAGAGAAATTTCGAAATAAACTACAGCCTCAGGGAGTACGAGCTTTCTCAGAGACAAAAGTTTATGTCCACCTTGGCAAACTTTAGTTTGATAGAGGATGCTCTTATTGTTACAGTAAGATAGAATCAGGTTTTGGGCAATCCGTATAAGCGAAGTGAGATGGCGTCTTTAGTTTCCAAACATCTAAGTAGATGACACTAATATTCCAATAAAACAGGACTTAATTTACCCACTTGTCATTTGAAAGGTTCTGTCATATTATTTAAATATGGCGATTGATGGTAATGATTTGTGAAACTTATTTCGTTGTTTCTGTTTATAGACGAGTCTAAAATGATTGAGTTATTAGCGTTTTCAATATAGAATTTATTGTACATTGTTTCTAAAAATTATAGTGAGGAAATTATTAGGTATATTTCGTAATTCTTTCGATTAAGTGAAATCTTAGGAATTGGCTATTTTCTGTCCATGGTTTTTCAGTGAAGCTGTATCGAACTGAAAATAACATTCGACGAGACTGACCGTTAATATCCTACAACTTCCTTGAAAAGATAATACTTTCAGTCTGGCATCGATAAGTCTTTCAGTCTGGCATCGAAGTCGGCAGGATGTTGATATCCTACCGACATTTTATGTAGCAGTTGTTTCCTGCGAATGTTGGTCTCGATTCGATTTAGCTCCACTGACGAGACCATAAGCTGGTCGAAACGCGTATGAAGAGAGAACCTGAATTGTGTTTGCAGGAAAGAATCTGTTTGTATATATTCTTTCTTTTTCTCTGCTTGAAAGGATAATACATATAAACAAGAATAAATCAGTTGTAAATATTTATTTCCAATTTTTTAAAGCTACGTCCATAAATAAACAATTTTAAAATAAGTAATTATAGTTTAAAGTTTAATGTAATAACATTTTATTTTAATATTGTTATAATACTAAAAATTATATATTTTTGTTTGCAATACAGCCATTATCTTTTGATAGGTAGAATGAAAGTGAGGACATAACTTCTGCCTTACAATGCAGATTCTCAAGTTAGGTCAATCTTTTAATATTAAGATTTGTTATACAGGATCCTCCTTGCAAGTGGATGAAATCTGTGTAACCCCTGACACTAGAAAAGCTGGGGGATATACACTACACTATATCGATAGGTATGTAACACATCCTCATTTCAGATCTAATTGAAAAACATTTTTTTACGCCACATGACAAATTTGGTTTATTGATTTTTTAGAAAATAGAAGATGTTCAGAAAATACAGAGTTTATGAAAATTTTATTATTATTATGTTATAAATAAAATTAATGTTTAATGTTTTTTTATAGAATACCATTCTCTACTGAAATCTGTGAAAGTTATACGTCTAGGGTAAAACGTTTGTATAAAAAATCTGTGGAATATAAGCATTCTGTCTCTGTTTGTTGCCAACATACCGTATCATTTAAAATAAATTAAAATTTACAAAGAAAATTATAAATGAGTTAAGATCAGAATCAGAGTTTTACTTAAGAGAGCTGCTAAAGCAAGAGGTCGTTACTTTACAGTAGAAGTAAGTCTTTTGGCGCTAACTTTGTACAATCAATCTGGCAATGGTTATTGTTTTATGGCAGATATAATTGATACTGTCAATAGGAAAATTTGGAAAAACAATACATTTTAAACCAAAGACATTTCTGTGTATGTTGATGTGTGATGAAATATCTTTAATGGCAAATATGAAGGCCAACTTATAGGAGTGAAAAATGGAGTAATATATGATCATATTTTAGTATTTATGGTGAGAGATTTATACAGGAAATGGAAGTAAACTATTTGTTTCATACACATTCTGCGAAAATACAACAAAAATACCTGTATAAAATTTCAAATCTAAGTTCCATCCATCCATATTGTGCAGTTAAATTTATATAACTGAAAATTTTTATGCTTTTTTCTGTTTTTTTTTTAATCTGAAAACGTACTAAGAAAATCTATATTTTATGAAATTAAAGACATTAGTGTGTCTTCAAATATTGTCAGGGAAATTTCAGTTTTAAGAAAGGTAAGGTTTTCTCCCTATTATATATTATGTAGGTGCATATTTTAAACAGTAAATATTTTTATAACTGGTATTTTTTTGCCTTTGAAATTTAGTAAATATCAAAATTTATTATAATTAAAAAGGAAATGTGTCGGGATTAGCCGTTTTGAACCTTCAGACATAAATATAGAAAATTTTTATTTAAGCCATTTTTTTGGTATTTTTAATTTACTTTAAGCTTGTAACTTAATATTTCTATAAAAATTATACCAAAATTATTTTTGTGCGTCATCAACAAGATATGTTTTGTGATTTTTTCACATTTGTTAAATTCAACTTTTTAGTTTGTACGACATTGATGCTCTTGATAATTCAAAATAAACTAGTATAAACAAAAAGTCTTCAAAGTATTACGAACCATAAAAACATGTTTCGATTCATCGAGCAAGATCATAGTCAATAAACCCTAAATTTGACTTTGGCCGTGACCTTGAAGACCATATCAAGATCACGATAATTTTTTAAATAGTAACCCATACTTTTGACCTCAAAGATGGAGATATTGAAAAATGATAAGTTCGGATATAACTTCGAAATGACCTCAAAAGTTAAGGTCAAGTCTATTTCAATGTCAAATATCAAAAAACCCCGAAATGGCAGAATATTGGGGATTGTTCAAGGCTTAGGGGCGAATTAGAGCACTAGGGATTTGGATGAGAGCGAAAAATTTTTACTTTTGAAAATGTCTTCACTGGCCCCCCTCTTGGATCTTGCGGGTCATTCACAACATTAACAAATTAACATGGCATTTATATGATCTTCAATGTCAAGGTCAAATTTAAGGTCACTTTAACATACACAGTTTGATTTCCAGAAACTTTTGTAGAAAAAATTTTTCTTCATTACTGTCAGTTAGCGAATTATTGGTTGATGTACATCAATCCAAGGTATGAGGACATTTAACCTTGAAATGACCTCTGGATGTGATTTTACTCCTTGTGTTATTATACCGTTAGATAGAAAATGCGTAAAGATTAGCTGTTTTTTAACCCTCAGACATAAATATAGAAAGTTTTTATTTAAACCATTTTTTTTTTGGTATTTTTAGTTTACTTTAAGTTTGTAACTTAATATTTCGACAAAAATTATACCAAAAATATTTTTGTGAGTTATGAACAAGACATGTTTTGTGATTTTTTTACATTTGTTAAATTCAGCTTTTTAGTTTGTACGATATTGATGCCCTCGATGAACCAAAATAAACTAATATGTACTAAAAAGTCTTCAAGGTGAATTACAACACAAAAAAATATTATTTGGTTTATCGAGCAATAGCCCAATCAATAAAGGTAAGAAAAAGAGTTGAAAATGATAAAAAATTTCAAAACAGTGTATATTGGATGAATTATTTCTACGATTTACAGAGAAACTTTCGTATAATTTTTATATTATTAGTTTTAAACTGATTAAATATAAAGTCAAAACAATGTCTTAAATAAAAATATTTTATATTTATATCCGAGGGGGCGAAAAATAGCTGATTTTTACCTATCTCTGTGTATTTCACATAATTTTTACATTACGTCGTAAATGTGGATCAATTCTCACTACGTAACTGCGAGTGTGCGAACATCTAAACAGAGGGCACAGAACGCAGTCACAGAAATTAGTGTTGAGTGGCCAATCTATCCCTACGTTATTTAACCTATGGAAGATTACCGAGGAAAAGGATATTCGTCTTCAAAATGGGTTATTCAAAAAAGACCTATAATTGAAATAAGTTTTCACGAGGCCGTGCAAGCATCACAAAATTGGGACGCGTGATGACTAACATTCAAATAGCAACTTTATAGTGCCACCATTATCACGATTGGAGAACAAGGGTAGAAAAGGGCAAGTAGTAAAAAACTATCGACAATATTGTGTAGGTTTTTATTTTCTATCCTTTTGTAAATTCTAAGATGGTCAATCGCTGCTTTATTATCTTCATAAAATCTCTTAAAAATCTACCACATTTAGTGTAAACTTAGAAAGTTTCCTGTATAAGTAATAAGTTGGATAAAATGTTGCTAAGTTTATAATTAAAGTAATCAACTGCATACTAAAACTAATATTATACTATCAAACTCTTGCATTTTCTTGGATATAACTAAAATTTTTACCGAGAATATTAAATAAGTTAAGACGACAACTTTGGTTTTATGACGCTTAGTCCGCTCTTGGGGTCAGCTCTGGGACCTCATCCATACTGAAGTGTTCCTGAGGAACATAAAATAATAATTATCCAAGTTTTGATCGTGGTTGCTTATATAAATTTTTTAAGAGATTAGTGGAATGATATGCACTTACATTAGTAAGTGTATATCATTCCAGTAAGTATTGTGTCTCATAAATATTATGGTTGGTTTCGGAATATTGAGATTTACAACATAAGAGCTAAAATTTATCAAAAGGTTGTACGCGTCTAATAGTTGCCAACATACGCTAAATTTTTTATCCGGACGATTTTATTGGTTAGTAACCGCATTATGGTTTATATATTATTGCATCGACTCTAAACATAGTGAAAATTGTTCATAAGACCCTACAGTTTATTGGTGTTTGATTGTCAAAGGATTGGTTGATAATAACATCCCCATTTTTTATAACAAAGAGGGGTATTTTTGGAGGTTATAAACAATTAGAATTGTGGATCGACTATTAGTCGTACGAGTTTCTAATCTTGACAGTTCGAAAGCTGGTATCTTACTTAACTTGAAACCCAAATGTTTTCATTTATAATATTCACACGAATGTCAATATACCTATATACTTTACAGGGTGAGCTGTTTTAATCTATAGATTCAAATATATTCTAAAATGCTCTATTTATAAAAAAATGGTTCAGTAAAAATTGTCAAGGACAGTGGAGGCCATTAATCTATACCTATGACCTTGAAATAAATTTTCAAGGTCATTTAAAGGTCAAGGTGATTTTGTTAAATAGAAACCCCCATTTTTTATTGCAGAAGGGAAACGCGGAGAAAATTTTCTATCCAACGGTATGAATAACATACGGGGTAAAATTACAACTAGAGGTCATTTTAAGATGAAATATCCTCATATCTTGGATTGATGTGAACGAACCAATAATTCAGTAACTAAGAGTGATAGAGAAAAAAATTTTCTACCACAGTTTCTAGAAATCAAACTGTCTATGTTAAGATATCCTTAAATTTGACCTTGACCTTGATATTTTAGGTCATATGAAGATCATGATAATTTTTTAAATAGTATCCCATACTTTTGAAAATGGGATAGGGAAAAATGTTACGATCAGATATGACTTTGAAATGACCTCAAAGGTCAAGGTCAAGTAGATTTCAAAGTCAAATATCAAAAAATCCCGAAATGGCAGAATATTGGAGATTGACCAAGGTTTATGGGCGAATTAGAGCACTAAGGGTTTGGATAAAAATGAAAAATTTTTACATTTGAAAATGACCTTCACTGGCTCCATATTGGATCTTGTCGGTCATTCACAACATTTAAAAAATGATCATCACCTTGACATGACTTTCAAGGTCAAGGTCAAATTTAAGGTCTCCTTAACATACATAGTTTGATTTCCATAAACTTTTGCAGAAAAAGTTTTTCTCCATCACTTTTAGTTACCGCATTATTGGTTCATGCACATCAATCCAAAGTACGTGGACATTTAACCTTGAAATGACCTCTAGATGCGATTTTACCCCTTATATTATTATGCCGTTTGATGGAAAAAATTTTTCGCGTTTCATTTCTGCAATAAAAAATGTGAATTTCTATTTAGAAAATCAAGTTGATGTTTAAATGACCCCTTAGGGCTCTGTATTTTCGTTAAGGGACACTTTAGAAGCTTTTTTCTATGACAAAGTAGGGTTATTTTGACCGCCCTTGTATGCTCCCGAGAAATTAAGTAGATCCGGTAAGTTGATACTCTGTATAGATGTACGAAATAACCTTTATTGTGCTCGTTGGTTAGAATATAATTTGTTACTGTGAAATAATTGATTTTAATTGAAAATATTTTATTTTCTTGTGAAAACAACTTACTTTACCTATTTTCAGCAAACTATTTTATATTGGTCAAGAGAACAAATTTACTCTAATGGCCCTCAGCGTGCAACTTGAGGTTGCCCTCAGACCTTATCCATTCTGAAGTGTTCTGGAACAACACGAAATAATAATTACGTAAGTTTTCGAACGTGGCGGCGGTTCGGCACTTCAAATCCGCTTGTTTATGATCATTAATGCACACTAAACCGCTTCAATTTTAATCGACACACTCATTAAGCGACGTTTACTAATTGTTGTTCCAATCATTGAGCACGTTCGTCGTTTGGTGGTGAATTTTTAGTAAATTAAGTACTCCCGTTTACTTTTAGGGTTTTCCCTTTATATATTTTTTGGAGAATGTCGTAATAACAAAATATGAATATTTCTTTTAATTTGCGCAACATAAATAACAATCATGTCCCTTTTTGGTTTCATGTTGTATTAACGGTTTTATTTGCCGAATTTAGTTAATTTTTTCCAAGGGTCTCTTTCAACTACGTTTCGCAATTTTAACTATTTTTCAATTTTAGCGAGAGGTCAACGCACCTCGCCATTCTTGGGTATTTTTGTACTAATCTCCGTGAATATGGACCTATTTACGCATTTACCGGGTTTATTGAATTAATTTTATACTTCAGGAAACGCGTAAGTTCTTTTCCGTCAGGGTTAATTTATTGTAAGAATTTTTTGCATAATCAATTATTTGTGTTAAACTTAAGTTTAACACAAATCAAGGGTGGTTGGTGAAGTCCCGCCAAACCTCCCGACTAAAATGAAAACTTTAACCGCCTTACCTTTCTTCTCTCTCACCTGGATAGAAGGAGAATGCATGAAGCTCAAAGTTAACGTAGTTGATTAAGTTTAATTTTATCAAGGGAACAGTTCTAAGGAATGGGCCAATTAGGAAGGGTTATCAAGTAACACTCATCCTTGACTCTTAGTTAACTTTTTATTCACATTTTTTAAATTCAGTACTGTTTTCTGCAATTCAAGTTCAGGATTATTTCACTCCTCACTGTCACATTTGGGTTTATTTGTCAAGATCTGGATTTTCACAACTTTATAACCAACACAAAGCTGACTATTAGTCGCAATGTCAAACTCGGGTTATCTCCATTTAGTCGCACTCTGGTTATTATTTTAAAGTCATGACGCGTTTTCTCGAGATTACTAAACCCTTTAGGACTGGCAAGAAATCTTTTGTTGTTTAGCTCTACCGAGCTGGTAGCTCTTCCTAAACTGAATGTACGATCGCTTAGATTTATTGGCAACACCCTTACCAAACAAGATTTAGTCTCCGAATCCCGAATTATTTGCCTTCCCCGTGAATGTAAAAATTCGTACGCGCCACTAGCATCGCCTTTTAATCGACGGTCATTTTAATTTCAATTTTGGTAATAGAAGACACGTGCACGATCTTTATTGTCTGAAGAATTTATGTTGTCAAAGACAAGCTACTTTAAAAACTACGATTTGTCCTAATAAGGAAACAATCTTGTGACCCTCGAGAGCTAAACTCAATCGGAAAAGGACTAGTTATCTCAAGAAGAGCAACTCATAATTTCCTTAATTACGCCGCTGCCTTTGCTTTTTTATAGCATTGATGACGTTGCGCTCCAAAATCGGGGAAGCACCGCGTAAAAGTGCCGCCACCTCACCGTTTAATATCTGGGTTACCCCCTTCGGCAATCGAAGAATTGTAGTTTTAGCACTGTATGCCATATTATTTAATTTATATTATTTAGGAAGTTTGGGCAATATTAAATCTGAAATTTAATATTTTGTCGTAAAATAAGGGTATATTCACAACAAGAATTGTAAAAGCACGATCACAGTTGGTCTGTAATAACCCAGATTGTTACAATATTTTTTCTGTTATTAAAAGATTGAATATATTGCAGCGCCATTTATTGAATACACTTTTACTTTTGGATTGCATTGTTTATAAATAGTGTAAAAATATATAATTCAAAAATGTAAACAGGAAGTTTAAAAAAAGTTAGTTTTTCACTAAAATATCATCCGACTCTATAACGGATCTAGAGATTGACACAGAAATACAAAATGGCAATCCCAAATTCATTTCATTGTTTTGCCCTTTCGTCTGTCACCAAAAATGATGTTTGGAAGACTATACATGCTGCCTCTTTGTACAAAAAGGGTAATTCCCTGGAAAATTATATATCCATATCCTTTATTCCATTATTGGGGAAGTAATATTAAAAACCAACTTAAGCTGTTATTTTGAACATCAAAATGACTTGAACTCTTCACAGTTTGGTTTCGCCAGAATTTTTCGACTGTTCGACTGCGTTTGTGGGAGTCGCAGTTGAGGGATTGGAAAATGGGGCGCTCGTGGAGCTTATACTTTGTAATATCAGTCGCACCTTCGATTGTGTCTAATCGCATTTTACAAATAAACAAAAAATTTAATATGACAATTCTAGAAAATACTAAACGACGATTTTCGTCGTTATTGTATGTTTGTAAATATAATAATAATTATTTAAACAACTTATTTCTACTATTCAATAAACAAAACTTGCTTGTTGTTTTTGTTAGTTTAAGTCCTATGCTGTCAGTTTAGGACAGTTTTAAAATTAAATCGTTTTAGTGAATTAGGGGGTGAATTTGCAAAAAAAAATTTTCATATAAACGATTAAAGAAATATCATAAACGCTTTGATATAAACTGTTAATGAACAAAATACTAAACAATAATTTTTGCTGTACGGTAAATGTCTCAGTGGCAGCAGGGGCGGATCAAGCCTCTCTTCTTGGGGGGGGGGGGGTGATATCTCAAAAGTACAGTATGGCAAACGAAACGGAAACAAGTTGTCCACGGGGGGGGGGGGGGGAGACATCAGCAACATTCCCATTTCTAGTGTAAAAGGCAGAGTTGGGTCTATTTTTCAGGAATTTGAAACTGTTGGAGAGGAGGGGGCGATCACAAGAAAAACAAGTTGCCGACAGGGAGGGAGGATGCGAGCAGCATACACATTCCTTGTATAAGAGGCAGAATCGGGTCTATTTTCCTGAATTCAAAGCTCGTGGGGGGGGGGCTATCGCAAGAAAAACAAGTTTTCAACGGGACTGCCAGCAGCATACACATTCCTAATATAAAATGCAGAATCTCCCAAGCTACATTCGATCAGGGGCAGACGAAAAACCTCGTTGGAAGAAGAGATGTAAACTGCAATAAAAGAAGTTGTACACACATTTTATTATGAGAAGCAGATCCCAACCGTCGACAAAATTCTTAGTAAAATCAATGAAGATCGGGATTTACCTGAAATTAAAAGAACTGAGCTCTGGAAATTGCTAAGAGAACTTAATTTTTGCTGGAAAAAAGCAGATAGGAAATCTGTTCTTATAGATCGTCTGGAATATGTCCGTTGGAGAAGGAAATATCTCTCTCAAGTAAAAGGTAGAGTTGCTAGAAATATTACAACTTACAAAATTAGTAATTTAACTGAACTTTTGAAAGATTTTTTGAATAAAGTTAGTGCAGAAAATTGGGAACAATCCATATAATAAAAGTATAAAAGAAAATGTGAAAACTCGATCTCATGATCGGTGAGATAGAAGATCCAATTATAATTAATTTTTTGCGAAGATAGGTTCACTGACTTTGATTATGAATTAGATACGTAATGTTTACAAGCGTAAACACGATTTATTATTTAAATTTTCTGTAACTTATAAAAATAAATTACATTTCAATCCCTTTTTAGTGTTTAATTTTAGTTCTGCAGATGGTTTCAGAAATAAATAAACTGAACCGTCAAATATCCTAAAAATGTTTTTAATTAATAATAAAATGACCGATAGCCCCAAAAAAAAATTTAATATTATATGAACGAATTTATTTTTTTTATTTATGTTTAACTTCTTGTATTTTTGACAATGGATATTTTGTAAGTATTTATATTATAACTTAGACTTTTTTGAGAGAAAAAGGCTACATTTTAGTCGGAATGTGCATAAAACGATTTCTATGCCACAATTAAAAATAATAAAAATACAATTGTGATTTGTGTGAAATATGTCAAAATTTTCTATATTTTCTAATGTATGTGAATTATTAAGAAATCATAAGAAATTAAATAAAATTATAAAAACTTTTTATTTTAGGTTTATTATCGCAATAATATTCTAAGCCATAACTACATAGTGATAAAATAAACCTCCTTCCGACGCCTATGACAAGGATTAAAATCCTTTTTAACACTTCACACATCCAAATATCTATTGTTATCCAACCAAATAGTCCATTATTATAGACCGGTATTTTTGATTCTAAAATTTCTAAACCGATCGCGATCGACCCCCCCCCCCCTTGGATCCGCGCCTGAGTGACAGGCAGCTTTGTTTCCTTTGAACGAATAAAATAAAGATTTTCGACTTCAAATTTTTTTTATTATGAAGCTTAGGCCATTTAGAACCCAGTCAACATGATATCAATATATAAACAATCAAAAATAATGTATTATTCTACAATTGCTTACACATAACTTTCTACTAGTTTTTAACTCATACAAAACAACCGCTTACCAGTGGCCGGTTTGGCCTGAACCAATGTTCGGCATTATGTTTAATCTTGCGTGTATTCTATATGCTAACTTTGTATACTCTTGAATTAGAAATATCATTAAATAAACGAACAAAATGAAATAATGAGTGAATAAAGCAAATCTGGTATTTAAAAATATAACCAATGATTTTTAAAATAATTAACATGTTTTAAACATTAAAATTTGTGGATGTAAGATCTCATGATTTGAAATTAACATAATAGGGTTCTACGCTGAGGCTTCAAGTACAACTAAATAAATACACAAATAAGTATTAATTTAAATATTTAATTTTTTAATTCTCGAACATACAATTATATAATTTCGCTTTTGTTTATTTACATTCTGGTCGTTTGTGTTTAGAGGTTATGATCTTATAAATACTATTAACTATCCACGAAACAATACTACAATTACTTGAAATAATACCTTATAGTTACTACATGCTATCTATGATTTCAAGCCAATCGGCTTCGCGCTCCCTCCAGGAAATATTGACGTATACTCTGTATACAAAGATACTAAAAATATGGAGCTCTGTGGGAACCCTTTCTGCTGTATTTCCTATAAACTTTCGGATGTTCGGGCTGTTGCAAGGAGAACTGCTTTCTGAATCGGCTTAGTCCCTTGATGTTCTACAGAAGATTCTTTGGTATCACTACAGTTGTTGATAAATTTATGGGAATCGTTTAAACGCTGTTCATTGCCGTTTGTCTTCGCATTTGCACCTCCAGATTTCTGTATTTGGTAATCTTCTCATTGTATTTTTGCCTCAGGTTGTTGTAGTTGTTAGGTACAGCAATGTCGATTAGTGTAGTTCACCTGAAACTGAAAACTTTCAATTGTGAATTTAAAGTAACCTCCAGGGTTCGTTTGCTGCCATGGTTTAGGCCAGACAGCTCCCTTTGTAGCAATCACTGCAGGACCAGTTATTGGTTTTGTACATTCGGCAGTAACTATAAATATACATATCTAATGTAATACTATATACTATAATTACTAAAAAAGACAATTTACTTATATTTTTGGTGTTAATTGAATCAATAATACTTTTCGTATCGACACTCTAATACCACAATAGCCAAGTATTCGTACCGGTGAGCAGCAAGCGCCTCTCCCTTGGTATATGCATGCCAACCATTGGTCACATTTATATTTTTGTGTACCAATGAATAACTCTCGTAATTTTTATTATAAATAATATTTTTTATCATTAGATGATGTTATGATACATCGGCAAATGTATTTATCATTATGGTATAGCTTATCCGATACAGGAAAATTACTTATATCTGTCGTTATCACCCTAACAATAAAGTCAATTTTCTTAGCCAAGTGCTTAGGGGGCAACACCATTGAAAGCGTGATTCCAGTTAAAACCGATGCCGATAGTTTGCTAGAGGCATACGATCTCTCGCGAAATTCCAAATTTAAATTGAACAGCGTTAAAGTATTAATGTAAAGTATCGCCCACTACACTATTCATAAACGACACGTACTTAAGAATACTGCTTAATTCCATATAAAGAATCAAAAAGTACCATGTGGCCAAATAAGAGAGGACTGCTAAGGAACATATAACTGGGCCTAGTACACGGCGTACTAAGGAGCTTCTCTCCTTGGGAAGGAAGGAGCCGCGAATTGTGGTGGGATTGTTGACAGGACATTGTCACCTCAGGGACCATCTTCATAGAATTGGTGTCGAAGACGCCCGAGATGCAGATGGTGTGTGAAACTTTGACCATGTCCTCAGAGAGTGCACAGCACTCAACGACTGAGACAAAGATATTTCGGAGCTACAATTTTGTTACCGGAAGTAGTTAGGCAAGTTCAACTAAGGCTGCTTGGACTCGCAAAGGCGATCGGCCTCGAGTAACCTGCAGCTATGGTGGGATGTAAAGGACCCAATGGAGGTCTAGGCCTCGATGATCTAGTATCACCACCACTGTTTCATTCATTCAAGAGACGACTGCGGCTAAATTTCCGAAGCCGTTAATTTCACAGGGCTTTGAAAATTGTCAGAAATTATAGCCAAAGTCAAATATTAGGAGGTAACTGAATTAGTTCTAATTTGACATAAAATAACATCATTTTCCAAAACGATAGAAACTCTCAATTTTAGGTATTACTTGCAATATTTTTTTTAAGGTTTACATTGACAATAAAATCTGATTCTCTTAGGGCACATTATCCCATAATTATATTTACTTGTATATATAAACGTTAAATTATTAGTGGACTGTACCTGAAGGTTAACAAATTATTATTTATTACAGACTTTCTCCCATTTAGACGTTATTTTTGTAAAATATATTAAATGCCTTTCGTTGATTTTAACTCTGTTAGGAGATAAACTCAAATATGTTAAAGTATGCAGAAATAAAACACTTGAATGGTTGAATAGTTTCAGTACATCGCTAAAAGAAAAATATCTTTATTGGTGTTGTAAATTACAATTACAGGAAATTATGAAAGTGACTATCTTTGGCTTGAATACAAACACTAATTCTTCTTCTAAGAATTTAACTTACTCTCTGAAAAATTCTTTCATTATCTCGAAGGTATCGAATATACGCTGCCATAATTCTTATGTCACTGCAGTTGTATAAATAATTTCATTCACATGTCCCTATAGATAAAAATCCAGTGATATTATAGCGGAGGATCGATCAAATATAGATAAGATTCTCGATGTACTGAATATGGTAGAATCATAGGTTCAATTTATCGGTTGATCAATAAAAAGAATAGACCTTAGAAGATATTTTTTTTCTAATTTGCTGTGAAAGTCACTGATAAAACTGTAAACGAGGAGCAAGGTCTCTAGGAAGTAGCTCCTGCATGCAGGTGTACTAATCTTTAAACCAAAGGTTATAATATAATATCAACACCCCACAAATATAAAAAGTAGGCTATTCGAAAGACCAAACTATTATATCTGTACGTTTTTGGGGTCGCTAAACCTGAATCCAGGCAGTGTTTGATCCCATCAGGTCTGAGTTGAGATCATATCAAGGTCAAATCTAGAAAATCTCTTGCTACCTAGGTAAACAACATATCTCAATATTTTAGGGGTAGCCGAGTACAAATCCAGAGCCTGTTTAACATCATCGTGTCTGAATTGAGAGCATTTCATGGTCAAATCTAGAGAATCCGTTGTCACCATAGTAAACTAACACATCTCTATGTTTTTGGGGTCGCTGAGTACGAATACCAAAGCTGTCTTCGACATCGACGGATATTATTCAGAACAGAGAGATAAAGGTAAAAATGGGTTCATCGGGTCCTCCTTCGACGATTTAACCGATGACGACACGCATATGAATAGTCAAGCGCAACAGAAGCTTCATATGTTACCGGGCGGACCCAACTACACAATAGGTAGCTTGCCTGAGGTGTATAGTTGAATGATTACCACGAAGGCTACCATTTGCAACGGAAAGCCCGACTTGAATGAAGTCAATGCAAAAGTTACCGATTGGTTGATACTGGTGGCCTGGCAGATTTCATCAAGTCATGACGGCGAGTAGAGCACTAGCTCGTTCTTCAGCTGCAGAAGTGTTTGCTGATGCAATGAGATATATGAAGCTTTGGAGCACTAGTCGACGATGGCTCCCACTAATACTTCCTTGCTTGCTGAGTTAATGATGCGACGTAATGCTGTGTTGAATAAGTCTGTTGCCTACAAGCCATAAGTTGCAGCACCAAATTGCACACCGAAACTGATTGGTCTTGCTGGAGTTGGCATAAAAGTTGGATTTGCAGGTGACATAGACTTGGCATCTATCCCAGGTACATGTAACATCGTATGGAGATAACATTAGTATGGGAACATATTATTTGCTTCTATTAAGGTTTTAGTCGCAAAAGCTTTGGTAAAGCATCTTGAGTAGCATCGCATTAGCGGAAAAAAGTCAGCAACACTTTTTCAAGAACTGAATCTGATTAATGTCCATTCCTTGTATAGCATAAGGTACACTAGTATAAATTATATATTTTCATTTATCATCTAACAATGAATATGTAGGCTTTGTTACACTCTGAATATTGATATAATTAATTTTCGACTTTTTGTTATTCATCTCGCACAAATTGTTTTTACAAAAATAACGGTCTTCCTTCGAACGAGGATTTTTTCATAAGGTAGGCACTTTCATTTTCGGTTGATTTTTTTCATTGTAATTTCGAAGCATATTGTTGCAGAAATTGCATATGATTTTCGGTATCCAATCAAATTCCTCACTTTGAACATCGAAACCAAACAGACTTTTATATTTATCTTTAATATTCCAATTAATCTTCCTTCTATCTCGACCAACTTCATACTTACTATAGATATAGCAAAAGCTGTCTCTTTTGACGAGATCGCACCTATGATTATCCGAATTTAGATGTTCAATTCTTGTAACAATAGAGAAACAGTAGCCGAGTTTCCTACTACCAAAAACCTACGATCGCATGGTGAGGACGATTGCGGGCCCGCTTGCTCATCCTGATCAACAGCCGATACTGGGATTCCGAATCCCTGCATCGTAACAGATGTTTCTGTACCTGCCATGACGGCACAAACGCCTTCACCTAGGGACTCAGCCGATAAAAAAATAACAAACAAAAACGTTGCCTACCGTCACCACGTGAAAGTATCTCGGATGACAGACACATTAGATGATCAAGATTACATTGATACAATAAGAAAATATACTCCACTGATGCAATAATAGAAAGAACTACACCGAACATACGAAAGATGGTTGTAAAGTTGTTACCTGTTTAGTTTTAACTTCAAAATTATCTTAACTTAGACCGTCAAACGAGAATTCCGAAAGCCCAAAAACGTACAGGTAGTAACGGATTCTCTAGATTTGATCTTGAAACGCCGTATAAATATGTAGGTTTACCTGGGTAGCAAGGGATTTTCTTGGTTTGACCTTGAAATGATCTCAACTTAGACCTGATGGGGTTAAACGGACCCTGAATTCGGATTCAGCGACCTCAAATACGTACAGATACAATGGTCTGGTCTTTCGGATATCCTATTTTTTTATTTTTTGTGAGGCTGTGTGATCTTTGGTTAAACTTAGGTATTGTTGTGTATGAACAGTGTAGTGGGCGACATCTTACATAAATGTATACAAATAATGTGTCTTTGTAAGTTACGGTACAGTTATGGTCATACCATGATACAGGTGCGGATCCAAGGGGAGGGGGGATCGCCCCCCCCCAAGAGCTTTGAGTTCAGGAAAATAGACCCGATTTTGCCTTTAATACTATAGTTTATTCAAGAACTAGAGAGAGTAATAAATCATTTTTTACCCTTTTTTTTCTTCGCAAACTACCTGTTTTCTTTAGTCCGGTGTCTTTCGCAAAATCTGTTAGACACATATATTTTTATCGGAATGGGAAATTTTATAATCAAAAATACCGATTTATAATAATGGACTATTGGGTTGGATAACAATAGATATTTGGATGTGTGAAGGGTTAAAAAGGATTTTAATTCTTCTCATAGGCGTCGGAAGGAGGTTTATTATCACTAAGTATTTATGGCATAGAATATTATTTCGGTAATAAACTTAAAATAAAAAATTTTTATAATATTATTTTATTTCTTATGATTTTTTTAATAATTCATATACATTAGAAAATATAGAGAATTTTGACATATTTAACACAAATCACAATTGTATTTTTATTATTTTTAATTTTGGCGTAGCAACGGTTTTAGGCACATTCAGACTAAAACGTAGCCTTTTTCTCTCAAAAAATTCTAAGTTATAATTTAAATACTTACAAAATACCCGTTGTCAAAAATACAAGAAGTTAAACATATATAAAAAAATAAATTTGTCCATTTAATATTAAATTTTTTTTGGTCATTTTATTATTAATTAAAAACATTTTTAGGACATTTGACGTTTCAGTTTATTTATTTCTTAAACCATCTGCAGAATTACAATTAAACACTAAAAAGGGCTTTAAATGTAATTAATTTTTATATGCTACAGAAAATTTAAATAATAATTTGTGTTTACTCTGGTAAACATTATGTATCTAATTCGTAGTCCAAGTCAGTGAATATATCTTCGCTCAAATTAATTATAATTGGTTCCACTATCTCACCGATCATGAGATCGAGTTTCCACATTTTCTCTTATTCTTTTATTATATGAATTTTCCCAATTTTCTGCAGTAACTTTATTCAAAAAAATCTTTCAAAAGTTCAGTTAAATTACTAATTTTGTAAGTTGTGTTATTTCTAGAAACTCTACCTTCTACTTGGGAGAGATATTTCCTTCTCCAATGGACATTTTCCGGACGATCTATAAGAACATTTGGTTTTTTCCAGCACAAATTACGTTCTTTGAGTAATTTCCAGAGCTCAGTTCTTTTAATTTCAGGTAAATCCCGATCTTCACTGATTTTAGTTAGAATTTTGTCGACGGTTGGGATCTGCTTCTCATAATAAAATATATATACAACTCGTTTTACTGCAGTTTTCATCTCTTCTTTCAACGAGGTTTTTCCTCTGCCTGTGATCGAATGTGGCTTGGGAGTACTAACAATTCCAGTCGTTTTCTTCTCCTTCAATATTCGGTACATAGTAGATTTTCCAACTTCTGTCATGTTGAAACACATCTCAACAGAGCTTTTAACATTATTATCTAGATATTGATATCTTAAGGCATCATAAACATTCATCGAAATAAGTTTTTCGTTGAGAAAAAATGCCCTGGTTTAACGATTTTGAAATAAATATAGATGTGGAAGCCATATCTTTTGAGTATCTCACTAATCTCAAATAATATATAAAAACAAGCACAAACAAGATAACTTACTAAGAACACACTGTAAAGTGTACTTTGCTCACTGACAGAAATCAAATTGAACTAGCCGAAATTTTATTGTTGCAGTAAATTTATAAAACCTTATAATATTTAAATATAATTAAATATAATTAGATTTAAAGTAGTCCTCAGTTACCTGCGGCACTGGAGCAGGTAACTTGTAGGTTTTGGTAACAGTTTTGTTACTTTCTCTAGTTCTTGAATAGAATATAGGAATATGTATGCTTGCGATCGCCCCTCCCGTTCCCAAGAGCTTTGAGTTCAGAAAAATAGAATCGATTCTGCCTTTTATATTAGGAATATGTATGCTGCTGGCACTCTTCTCCGTTGATAATTTATTTTTCTTGCGATAGCCCCCCCAAGAGCTTTGAGTTCAGGAAAATAGACCCGATTCTGCCTCTTATACTAGGAATGTGTATGCTGCTCGTATCCTCCCTCCCCACCGGCAAGAGCTTTAATTTCAGAAAAATAGATCCGACCCTGCCTTTTACAATAGAAATGGGAATATTGCTGGTATCTCCCGCCCCCCCTCCCCCCCGGACAACTTGATTTCGCGTGCCATACTGGACTTTTGTGGTATCACCCCTCCCCCCCCTCCCCAAAGAGAGAGGTTGGATCCGCCCCTGCCATGATATAGGGGATGACTTTGAGTATTTTCGAGCGTAATGTAAAAAAGAAATAAGGATGCGATTTAATTATTTTAATACTTTAAATTCATGTTTATTCTTGTAATACGAATTTTATAAAAAAATAAATAAATAAAGATAACTGAATTTTTATATTGCGAAGTCAAGCTTTAAGTTATTTTTATTATTCTCTGTATATAACTTTTTTCAGAATTATCTTAACCCAAGTTTTCTTTTAAAAACTTATTACAGGCGAGCTACCAAATTGTATAATAATCAACTTCTGTATAATGAATATTCATGGTCTCATTATACAAAAACTCGCGGCGAAAGATTAATATGGAAAATCTGGCAAAGAGAACATCGGGTCTTAAGACTGAAAGTTAAGAACTTTTTAATGGGTTTGATGACACCTCAACGTCCGTAACATTATACAACTTTTTTGAGACATTTAATCAAAGTTTTTTAGAATTTATTTTCTGCTTGTTAATAGCAATATCCAATATTATTTAAATTTTTAATTTATGTCAAAAATAAAGAGCGACAGAATAATTAACTTGAAGGACTTGTTTTTCTTTCGTTTTTCTTAGCAGTGAACAAAAACGTTTTTTCACAAGTTGTCGTTTTAAAGTCTATCAGGTATTCGTTTTACAACTACAGTGTTCTGTTGCTGTAGACTGGCTTTTTAGATGACAGTGGAATGATGGAGGGAAGTTCAGGATTTAACTGTTATTCTCACTTAAGGAAGTTAGAGGGGGCAGCTAAAAGCTGTATCGGGTGAGTCAACGATTGGATGAAGTAAGTTTGTGCCTTTTCGGTGAAATTTACAAAGAAACTATATTTATTGTTTGATACAGTTTATTTTTAAGCAGATTTTAAAAATATTTAGGACTCTACAGGGTGAGCCAAAAAACTAGGACAGTATAAAGTTGTATTTTTTTAAATAGAACACCCTATATACGAATCATATTTTCGATTTAGCTTATAATTTTAAATGTTTTTTTATTAAGGGTTTACTATAACAAAACTTTATAGTTTCTGAGATAATTAAGTTTAAAGAAAAAAGTCACATTTTCAAGCATCAATTCAATTCTAAATAACGTTTTCAATTTTGTAACAAATATATTCAAATTTGGAATTTAGCAAGGCCAAGGACAAGTTAACATAATTTTTACATAATATTTGCAATAAAAGCTACAGGGTGTTGAACACATCGGCTCAAATTTGAACAAGTTTAAATGAATAAATATCTTTTTTTTTTAAATGATACACCCTGTATATTTTCATGTTATTTAATAGAGTAATAAAAACCCTAAAAGTTTTGTTCAATATATCCTATACCTATTTATAATAGTTTTTGAGATATTTCAGTTTTTCTTATTTTCCATACTTTTTTACAGAAATAGTCTTCATTATTATAGTAGCCATGTAAAATAATAAAAAGAAACTACAGAAACAAACAGAATGTGGTTAAATATGATGAAATACATTATTCGTTATATTACAACGGCAATAGTTTAATTAAACATAATGTGAAAAAATTAACACAACAATAACGACAAGGCAAATACATATTTACTTTTATACTAAGTTGAAAAAAAATTCCCTATTAAATACTGAGATTAATTATTTCTTTTTAATAAGTGTTCGAATAAACAACCCTCTTGTGCAATGCACAAATTTAGTCTTTTTTGCAGATTTTCTCGGACCCTGGACAGAATTAGTGGCGTTATTGTTCTACAGGTATCCCTAATCCTGTATCGCATAGCTTCCACTGTTGTTGGTAGATAAACATACACTTTATTTTTAATATAACCCCATAGAAAGAAATCTAATGGGGTGATGTCGCAAGACCTTGGTGGCCACTCAATGAAACCCCCACGTCCAATCCATTTTTGTGGATATCGTTGGTCCAAAAACGCACGAACTTCACAATGGTAATGCGGAGGCGCACCATTGTGCTGGAACCACATACGGTCGAGCTCATCCCTATCGAAACCTTGAAGCAGTTGGGGCAGTTCTTCTTGTAGAAAGTTCAGGTAACTATGGCCATTTAGTGGTTCATTAAAAAAGTGGGGTCCAATAATTCGATTATGATGAATACCACACCAAACATTTAATGACCAGTGGTTTTGATGTTGCACCTCTCTAATCCAAAATGGGTTCTCTGTGGCATAATAATGCATGTTGCGTCTATTTACGGCACCGTTACTTCTAAAAGTAGCTTCATCACTAAACATTACCTTGCATAATAAATTTGGATTTAATTGAATCTCCGCATTTATTGTACGACAAAAGTTTACACGACTTTCAAAATCCTGTCCATGCAATTCTTGGTGTAATTCCATGTGATATGGATGATACCTATATTTCTTGGTAGTACGATTAGCGGTGGATTGTGATGTTTCACATAATGCTGCTAACTGACGGCTACCGATATAAGGATTTTCCTGAACATTTAACAATACTTGTAGTTCTTTTTCTTCATTAGCTACTGGTTTGTTGACCACTTTACGTTTTGGATAATCAATAGTACGAGAAGAATCAAATCTTTGCATTAAGTTTTGAAAAGTATGGGTATTAGGCTGGCGTCGATCAGGATACTTAATTTTGTAAATTCTTTGAGCAAGAAGGCAATTTTTTTGAGCCTCTCCTATTGTATAAATCATATCAATTAACTCATTCTTTGGAAAATTCATTTTACAATATAAGATGAATGTAAAAAAAACAAACTACACTACATAAAAACCAAAAGAAGCGATTGCGGTTATAAATTTGACACACAGAAAAATGTTCTTTTACATTGTTTTTGCCATGGCTACTATGATAATGAAGACTATTTCTGTAAAAAAGTATGGAAAATAAGAAAAACTGAAATATCTCAAAAACTATTATAAATACGTATAGGATATATTTTTATTTATATTAACGCATTAGTATTTGCCACTGTCCTATTAAATCCTGTATTATCATCAATTAATTTTTCTTGGTATTTAAGTTTTATATTTTTTGTCATTCTCTAAGATTACTTACGGTTCATTATAAAATAAAAAAACATCTTTTTATATCGATTTTCCACTTTGGTTGTAACCATTCCAGTTCGAGGAGGTTTGAAAGGCCTTCAATTTTTGTGTTTAATTTGCACCAATACGTTAATTTTAACCGTATCCAAAAAAGGAGATTAAAAATTCTAGGTATATATACATTTTTTTATGTTTGTTCATGCATAAATTTGGATAGGAGATAGAGAGGTATTTTGACAGGGGAGGATCCAGCTTTTCTCTTTGGGGGGGGGGGGTGATATCAGAAACGAACTCTATGGCAAGCGAAAGCAAGTTGTCGACGGGGGGGGGGGGTAGACACCAGCAATATTCTCATTTCTAGTGTAAACGGCAGGGTCGGGTCTATTTTCCTGAATTTGGAGAAGGGGGGGGGCGATCACCAGAAAAAAACAGTTGCTAACAGGGAGGACGATGCGAGCAGCATACATATTCGTAGTATAAGAGGCAGAATCGGGTCTATTTTTCTGAACTCAAAGTTCTTGGGGGAGGGGCTATCGCAAGAAAAAGGAGTTGTCAATGGGGGGGGGGGTATGCCAGCAGCATACATTACTAATATAAAAGGCAGAATCGGTTCTATTTTCTTGAACTCAAAGCTCTTGGGAAGGGGAGGGACGGTTGCAAGCATATACATTCCTATACTCTTTCAAGAACTAGAAAGAGTAGTAAAACTGTTACCGAGACCTCCAACGTACCTGCTTCAACGCCACAGGTAACTGAGGACTGTCGATTAAAGATACCCCTGAGACTACCAACTGGACTAAATTACACCACCACTTCTTCATTAGCAGTACGATAATGACAACGTTAATAGTACTATTAGCAACTGTATGGATCCTTTTTAAAATTATCAAAAGAAAAACCAAAAAAAGGTCACAGCAAGACGATCCTGGTGTGGATGAGATGTCCTTGGAACCTCTTCAAGCTCTTATGACGACGGACGACCACCGCCGGGGGTGCCAGAATGTTTAATCTAAGATTATACATATTTTATATATAATATAATAATATTACTACCCAGCATTTCAACACATGTCGCCAAATTAGCACGTTGACAAACTGGGTCAATAATTGCTAAAAGAATTATATTAATTGTTTTACTTTTGTTTTATTATTGTAAATATTATTACATTAGGAAAATAGGTTAGAGATTTAATTTGTATATATACACCGTAAGTTTCGATAATAAATCAGTATTAAACCAAAAGGGTTTAACTCACCACATTATCTATTTCAACCTAAGGAATAGTAAGTTTAAGCGATTGTTATCATTATTAGCAACTATCACAAAAAATATTGGTTAGTTCAAGCGCTCTACTGTACATAAATATAGAGGGCTGCTTCCAACATTAGTTAGTAAAACCTCCAATATTTTTAATAATACCTCCAAGATCCTCTAAAATTTCGAAAATTTGACACCCCGTATGTCGTGCGGGACTATAACATATCGTATTAAATCAAGATAATCCGAGTAACTTATTATTTAATGGGCCAATGTGGTATAAGCTGTATTACCTAATCATCGCTTTGTTATTCATATATGATTCGTTCGTATAAGAGTGTATAGTCAGCCTCAAAAGTTTAGGAGGGAAGTAGGGAGCGTATCGTAAAAAAGAGCATTGAACTGCACGTGGTATTTTGGCTACGTTTGCAGCCGATAAAGTACGTAAAGAGCGACTTTATTAAATATTATCGATTTTGAATAATCGCTGTAAGGGAGATCAAATCCAAACATTAAATACGAAGACTTGAATGAATGAATGAATGAATGAAAAAAGGGTGGTGATACTAGATCATCGATGCCTATGCCTCCATTGGGCCCTTTACATCCCACCATATCTGCAGGTTATTCGAGCCATTGCGAATCCAAACAGCCTCGTTATTTGAACTTGCCCAACTGCTTCCGGTAACAAAACTATATCTCCGAAATATCTCTGCCTCAGTCCGTTCAGTGCTGGGCACCCTCTGAGAACATGGTCAACAGTTTCATCCTCCTCCAAACACCATCTGCATGTCGGGTCGCCTTCGACGCCGATTCTATGAAGATGGCCCCGGAGGTGACAATGTCCTGTCAACAATCCCACCACAATTCGCAACTCTTTCCTTCCCAAGGAGAGATTCTCCTTAGTACGCCGTGTGCTAGGCCCCGCTATATGTTCCTTAGCACACCTCATTCCAGGAGCTCTCCTCCATGATTCAATAAATTCGCTTTCCAGCAACGATTTCAATTCCCTTTTGCCAATAGCAATTGGAACAGGTAATATTGGTTGGGGTCGATACGGTTCGATCGCCGAACCTCACTTTGCCAGACGGTCTGCTTCCTCATTTTCGCGTATGCCCGAGTGCCCCGGGACCCATACGAGTCTGACTGTGCAGCCTTTCCTTATCATACCATTTAGTACATCCTTGCACTCAGACACCAGTCGCGAAGTCAAGACACTTGACTTCAGTGCCAATATCGCAGCCTTACTGTCTGAGCATACATTTATTACTCTATTCCTGTCTATGTCCCTCTCACAGAGATGAGCACACTGCAGAATAGCATAAATTTCCGCTGTGAAAACTGTCGCACATTGTCCGAGAGCGTGGTACTCCTGTGGTCTTGCCGAATACTCCGGCTCCAGCTCTTTCATCTTATCGAGATCCATCAGTATACCACCAGGATCCATTTTTCGGAAGATTTTGTTCTCCCTCCCAATCCTCTCTACTTGGCATAAGTATCTCCAGGGAGAGGGTGGGTTTTAAAAACGGCGTCATGTAGTCTGTCCGCATGGGAAGTGATGAACACCTCTCCACCACGCTTTCCCAGACACCTGAGTCACCGCTTGTTTCAATTCCAAGATGTCCCAGGCAACTGAGACGATAAACAGTCCTCAGGGCCTCGTTCTCTATGTATAAGTGAAGAGGAGGCAAGTTCACCAGGACTTTCAGAGCCCTGATGGGAGCAGTCCTCATCGCATTCAATATTCCCACACAAGCCATTCTCTGAACTTTGTCAAGTTGAAGAATGTGTTTGCGTTTTGTTGTACTACGCCACCATACAATAGCGGCGTACGTTATCATGGGGCGGATCACCATAGTGTATATCCCAAATAGCACTTTAGGTGTCAGTCCCCATGTACACCCAAAGGCTTGTTTACAGGCCCAGAAAGCACATATGGCTTTCTTGGTTCGAGCCTCAATATGATCATTCCAGCTCAGGGAATTAAGACTTATTGTCATCAGTTACAGTGTGATTAAATGTCATGCATTACTATAGTCTCGATTTTGGACGAAAGAGTATATGTACGGAGACCAAATTTAGACATTCTAAAAATTTGTTATATTTTGTATATTCTATGGAACATAGATAATAGCACAGTTCTATTTTTTTGGACATATTTCTATTACGACCAGAACTTCTGGCATAACTACATTTATATCTGTAAATAATGTTTTAAAATTTACTATGCTACTTTTATAGCCTAGCTTTTTGAAAACCATGCCTGCATATAAGTACATTGACGTTGGCTCTATTTGCAGAAAATTTGTCTAAAGACCACAAAACCGAAACTTAAAGTATTAATCGCATCTTGGTACACTTTATTAAGGAATTAAACCCAAGTAATGTGTGCAAGCCTCATAAAAAGGCGAGAGAAAACACTTTTTAATCGTCCAATATTCTTCGCATTTCCTTTTTACTATCAATAGAAAGGTCATTTCGTGGTTGTAAATGAAATTTCTTGTTTTTAGTATACCGTGAAGAATTTTAGAATCCAATAAAATAGGGACCTATTTTTAGGTTAAATTGCATTTTATTCTTACAGTGCACTATTTGCTTGTTGACGCTTAGGTTAAAATATGGAACTTGAGATGTATTTTATACATACGATTAGGCTTCTAGATGCTTTTGTATATATAATTCATTCATAAAGTTGCTGAGGTATCTTCTAATGCGATCGGTGCACAAATGGATATTTGAACCTAAAAGCTGGCCAAAAATATTTTTGGGCTCAAAACGGCCCTATGGGTGTTTATAATTAAGAATTTAAATGCACTATCATTTATTTCATCACCCCATACTACATATCATAAATTAAACCAATGAAATAAAAAAAAATAAAAAAAAGTTAATCTTCAATATCGTCACTACCGTTATCGCTTTCTGAATGAGAGTTGCTCCTTGGCAGTTCGGCAGGCTTTAATAAATTTAATGTTTCTGTATGAAATGCCCTTGTTTTATTTTTTGGTCTCTTTCTCATATCTGTAATGAGAGGGTCTGAAGTGAGCAGAAGTCTGTTTATAACGTCCTTATTACATGCCTCACGCGAAAATTTCCTGGAATAATTTAACCGGTAATCCCTAAAGTGCTTGTTATGAGCTTCTGCAGCTTCTTCTGAGAGCTGACCGATTGGAAGCAGAGCCGTTGAAATTACTTCTGCTCCGTGTCGTAAAATTTTGTAAATAATCGGAGACATTGGGTGTCAGTGATATAGCTGAACGTATAGTTCTTCGGTTTCTTTGGCATATTTTTCAAAAGTTGTTACATTGATTTCGTGGCCGCTCGATAAGGCTTCCAAAATAATTTTAAGCCTGTACATTAGATTTACATCTATGCTGGTTATTGATACAGACAGTTCATGGTCAGCAAAAAATCGCCTGCTGGTGTTGCCATCATTAGAATTGCCAAAGTTGGCTTTAGGGATGTCCACAATTAGTCCCATTTCCTTTTTGAATCGTTCCTGTATTTCTTGTTTTCTTTGTTTTACTACATCTTTATCAGATTGCGATCTTAACTGCCATTTCTTCAAAGGTAGTTTGTACGACAAATGCAAAATATTTTCAAAAAATCTTATGCGAGCGTGTAGTATCGAAAGGCCAAATTGTAACGATTCCATTTTAACAACCTGACTTTTCGATAAATCGTTAAACTCCTTTGATGTAGCACCACATACCTCATAGTCGATGTTGTATGGATTATATTTACACCTTGGAATTCCGTAGGCTCGAGAGTATCTATTTTGGAATTTATATACTGAATCTCTTCGTTCGTGATGTCAACAGATTCTTGAAGAAATCGTATTCTAATTGGTCTACAATAGCGTGGCGATGAGGTCGTTGGGTTCTGCCAAACCACGTTTTTCTTAACCGCAATGGCACCATGGAGCTTTCAAAAATATTAGCGTCCGCGTCTTTCTCACTTTCAAACTTCTGCTTATACTGCACTTGTTGCGATCCATCGCATCTCCATTTATAGATCACAATTTCGTGCAAATGCATAATTAATCTTGGAGAAGTGTGATTCAGCAAGTCTTGCAAGTTTATTTCAGCACATGTGGCGGTAACTCTATAGGATTCTTGTATAGGGTAACAATCGTTTTTAGCTTTTTGGAGAATGGTGTAGCAAGGATATAACTTGTTATTGCTTAATCTGACTAGTTCATATTGTTATCTAGTCAGACCAGCTTCTACATACATAGATAAAGGCTCTAAACTGGATAACTGACACCTATTTTCTTCATTAGTTCTTCTAAAAGCTGATCCGCATTTTTGGGCTCGTGTTGGACTCCTTGTGAGATCTTTTACAACATTTGATGCGTCTGCTTTGCCTGAAGCGCGTAATTTCATGAGTCGCATAACTCAGATTTTCAATATCGTATAACCGAAGTTCTTTAGTCTTTCTTTGTTTGCTTCTCTCACTCGAATCTACGAATGTTTTTTTAGAACGACCTTTACTTATTTCTGTCAAACCAAAAATATTTTTACAATCACTTAGAAATCAAAATATAAAAAATTAAATAGTGTAGTGTAGTGACATACCAGTCTTAGGCAACTCTAAAGAGATCATTCCATTGAGCCAGTTATTATTTTTTTTTCAAACACTTATTTCTTTTTATATGCTACAAGCCACCTGGACTTGAATTGATACTTTATCAATGATAATTTTTATTCCCATTGTTTACATTGTCCTTCATCTTTACAAAATTTACTAATAATAGTTTCTTCCATATCGTTCAACATTTAGTCAAAATTTAGTTCCTTTGAACCGTCTACTACGATATAAATGTCTTTTCGGGATAAGAATTTGACACCAGACGGTCCTAAAAGAAAAAAAGTACAAAAAAAAATTATTACTCTGTTTCTCAATTTACCCGCCAACAATAACAAAAAAAATAATAATAAAAAATACATCCGCGGTATTTCACGGCAACTTTTACTTTAAATGTGTTATACAATAATTCTGGTTCAATTTTATGTAAAAACTATAGCATAAAAATGCTTAGAAGTTAAGTGAAACACTAAAAGAATGAGATCAAAATACCTCAAGTCACATATTTTTTTTTATGTTATAATGTTTTTTACAGTAACTACTAAAATTTAAAGTTTTTATGATTAGAATTGATTAAAATATAGGTACATATCAGGTTCTGACGAATCCATGTTAAATTTAATATGCACAGTTTCAATATACGACACACTTATAATTATAAAAACATATAAGTAGAGAACATTTACAAATCACACGTACACTTCGTTTGAGAAAACGATAACTTCCAACTGACGCTAGCGAAGGGGCGGGGGTAGAGCAGAATACAAAATGACGGCTATTTGACTCGCGATGTCTTTAGGTATCTAGGCGACCACTTTGTTTTTTAATATCTACAATTTTCCAAAAATGATATATGGCCAGCTTTTAGGTTCAAATACCCGTCCGTGCGGTGTTATGATAATAAATTTAAATACCAATAACTATTACTATTAATAGAATTATTTTTATTAAGTAAAAAAATATATATATTTCGGTTGGAATAATTGATGAGAGAGTTATAGCGCCAATTGTTTACATATGTATTTCTAATTAGCCTAATGATTAAGAACCACCAGCACAAGAAGAATTGCTCAATAAAATTTTTTGCAATTGCAAGAAAGGCTATGGTTCAACTTGTGGATGTAGAAAGGTAGGGTTGCAATACTCCTTAGTTTGTGGTTAACGTAATGAACAAATATGCTTCACCGGTTAATCGTATCCAAATGATCTTTATGGGGAAAATGAATATATACCTGAAGTCCTTGAAACTTTAGAGCCAAACATAACAGACAATGAGGTTGATGATAATCAATTGGAATTTGAAGAGGAAGACAATGTCGAATAAGAGGAATATGGTATTAAGCTACATGCTCTCTATTAATTGTGAAATTAACTGAAAAAAATAAGCAAACAAGAATAAGTCTAAATTTCATCGAGTGCCAGTTATATAAATTACGTATCCGCTTAAGCAACACTATATATGTGTCACTATGATGCATTTTAAACACTCTAGCAGACAGACAGATAAGAAAAACTATCCGACCATTAAAGAAACAGCCAATGGCGGACCCGAACTCGTACACAAATTATTTGGCAAACTTAGGACACCAGCCATAAAAAATATTTTAACCAAAAGATTTAATTTCCCGATGGCATCATCACGTATTTCAACCGATAACATAATATGTGGAGTCGAAACAGCTCTAACCACCTTAAACAACGACACAGCAAAAACTATAAGCCAAGAAATTTCAACCGTTTTGCGCAAAGCAAAACCTTCCAAAAGTAATATATCTGCAGAAGAATATCGAGCCTACAAGACCTGCGCAAAGACACTTTTATCGTAATAATTCCAACTGACAAAATAAATTCGACAGTGATCCAAAACAAAACACTACTATGATGAAAAGATTATCGCCATTCTAAACGATCCTGCCTATAACCATACCACATATCTAGAAAAGACCACCAAATCATCGATCAAATCATTTCCACTTAACGAAGAAATAAAAAAGAAGATCACACCAAGGGAAAAGTCATTCACATGTCCTAAACTTTATAGCTTACTCAAAATACACAAGCCTGGAGTCCCTTTAAGATCAATAGTAAGGTCTGTCGGCACTCCAGCTTAGGCCCAAGCAAAACATCTAGCCACCATTCTCCAACCCTTCATTGAAAAAACGGCCTGCTGTAATAAAAACTCGCAATATTTCTGCGAAATAATCAAAAACATACGTTTACAAGAAAAAGATTTTCTGGTTATTTTCGACGTAAAATCATTTTTCACGCAAATACCAGTCAAAGAAGCTCTTTCTGTAATAGAAAACAAATACAGTACGCCAAAATTTAATATCGAGTTAGCTAAACACTGCCTCGACAACACCTCTTTTACTTATGAAGGTCAGCGATATAAACAAGTTGAGGGAGCCCCTATGGGATCGTTGATATCTCTTGCACTCGTTAATTTATTTATTGAATACTTTGAATCGAAAGTTTTAGAGATTTCCTCACATAAACCACGACTGTGGCTGCGTTATGTAGATGACACATTTGTTATCTGTCAACATGGAGAAGAAAATCTCAAAAATTTCCTAAACCATATAAACAGTATACACGCAAAAATCAAATTCACCATGGAAATAGAACAGGAAAGAAAACTACCATTTCCATATATCCTACCGAAAAGAAAAGAGGATGGCTTGTTTTTACACACTATCTACAGACAACCTACTCACACCAACAGATACCTCAACGACGATTCACATTACCACCCTGCCCAATTATTTGCCGTAGTGACATTACTTTCGTTTCGATCTCAGTCCCTTACAGATCAAGAAAATTAAAACCAAGAAATAAAATTATAAAAAAAGAACATATAGGCAAGGCTCTAAAAAACAAACGCCTGGCTCCGAAAAATCGAGAAAGCTAAGAGAAGAGCTCAAAAGTTTTTGTTCTTTATGTTAGAGACATCACAGACAAAATCGTAAAGAATCTCAAGAGACACAACATATAAACCATTTTCACCACAGACCGTAAAGTAAAGGATCACTTGCTAACAACTCCAGGGAATATACAAAATTCCACGCGGAAAATGTAATTCATCTTACGTAGGCCAAACCAACCGAAAAATAAGCGCCAGAAGAGACGAACATATAAACACTGTCAAGCAAAAAACAATTTCTTCTGCACTGGCCCAGTACATGTTAAACATGGGACATAAGATAAATTTCTCAGGTACAAAAATGCTATTGAGATGTGAAAATCTGTCCACAAGAGTTATACGGGAAACCATTGATATTGCAGAGGCCCAACAACTTAAATAGCAGAGATAGCAGCCAAAAAAAATCTACTTACGGAATATGAACTAGTAGTTAGTAAAGAAACGGATCACAATTCGGCAATACGACCCCAAACACTGACAACAAGGCCTATGACATGTAGCAGCGCTCGCAACCTGATTGGCCAGAACCATACAGCCAACGAATACGTCCCACGTACACACGAGACCGACCGCACCCGAATCGGAAGCATCAATTCGCTCACAAACGCTGTGCGGTGAGCTTTGAAAATGATGAATTAGGTTTCACCGAAACATTAGCTGCCATATATATATATATATATATATATATATATATATATATATATATATATATATATATATATATATATATATATATATATATATATATATATATATATATAATACAATCAAATATTGGCGAAGCGGACGTGAAAATTTGTCAGTCTACATTATTCTCGTGTAGAGCACCCCAAAATATGGAAAAACTCCGGATCCGACAGATGGCGACAGCGCTGTTTCGTCCTAATATGGGACTCGTCACGCCACCGCATTCGGTACAAACCATCTTCTCGCCTTTGCATCCTATAAAGCTGAGTTTAAAATCAAAAAACAGCAAACAAGACGACAAAGGCGACATCTCGATGATTCACTTGATAACACAAGTACCACACAGACTAACAAAGTTTGTAAATAACCGCCATATGGTGGCGCGACGGTGAATTAAAACAGAAATATGTAAAATCGAGTACAGGAAACGCGCTGCCCAAAGGATAGGGGTCGCATTTTTCGGTGGTGGCAACCAAGGCAATTGCTAATTCCAGCGGTCAAAGCCACGTGTCGCACCAAACGATCCCATCGTGAGAGCAACGTTTAGCGTGTTTTAAAGCCAAACAAGTTAGTAAATAAATAGATAAGTTTTTGTCCATGTAATTTAAAATAAAATAGAATCAAATATTGGCGAAGCGGACGTGAAAATTTGTCAATCTACATGATTCTCGTGTTAAAAAGTGCGGAGCACTCCAAAATATGGAAAAACTCCGGGTCCGACAGATGGCGACAGCGCTGTTTCGTCCTAATATGGGACTCGTCACGCCACCGCATTCGGTACAAACCATCTTCTCGCCTTTGCATCCTATAAAGCTGAGTTTAAAATCAAAAAACAGCAAACAAGACGACAAAAGCGACATCTCGATGATTCACTTGATAACACAAGAACCACACAGACTAACAAAGTTTGTAAATAACCGCCATATGGTGGCGCGACGGTGAATTAAAACAGAAATATGTAAAATCGAGTACACGAAACGCGCTGCCCAAAGGATAGGGCTCGCATTTTTCGGTGGTGGCAACCAAGGCAATTGCTAATTCCAGCGGTCAAAGCCACGTGTCGCACCAAACGATCCCATCGTGAGAGTAATGTTTAGCGTGTTTCAAAGCCAAACAAGTTAATAAATAAATAGATAAGTTTTTGTCCATGTAATTTAAAATAAAATAGAATCAAATATTGGCGAAGCGGACGTGAAAATTTGTCAATCTACATGATTCTCGTATTAAAAAGTGCGGAGCACTCCAAAATATGGAAAAACTCCGGGTCCGACAGATGGCGACAGCGCTGTTTCGTCCTAATATGGGACTCGTCAGGCCACCGCATTTGGTACAAACCATCATCTCGCCTTTGAATTCTATAAAGCTGAGTTTAAAATCAAGATGATGGTTTGTACCGAAAGCGGTGGCCTGACGAGTCTCATATTAGGACGAAACAGCGCTGTCGCCATCTGTCGGACCCGGAGTTTTTCAATATTTTGGAGTGCTCCGCACTTTTTAACACGAGAATCATGTAGATTGACAAATTTTCACGTCCGCTTCGTATATATATATATATATATATATATATATATATATATATATATATATATATATATATATATATATATTTATATAGGTACGACAAGTGAACCACAAAGTCACAACCATCTAGGGCTTAAAATAACGGAAGTATCAATATAATTCCAAATTTCACTCTGCCCCGTAGCCGAATCTACGTATAGATGGCCCCTGTATAAGAGAAGTACGTCGTCGCTTTTCGAACTTCTGATACCTGATGTTTCTAGAAAATATTCCAAGTACGGAACGGTTATAAAAGCAGCTGGCCGGCAGTCGTTTCATCAGTATTGGTTTACCACGAGTAATAGTCAGTATTAGATAGAGAAGCGAAGTGTGCGAACAAGCCAATAGTAAGGGCCTTGTATTAGTGTTATCTTTGTATTGAATAAAGTTAGTTAATCCCTGTAAACTTAGTATCACATCTCTGAGCCGACGTATGCGACAGTACAAAAATGTCTAAAGTACAGAAACCTGGCTGGGTTAACCCCGCCGATAGTTTGTGCTACATATGTGGTCAGTTTACCCCTAAATGGCAGAAAAAGGCAATTAACAAAATGACGATAAAGATAGGGACTGGGCTCTTCACATATGTTGCCAAACCTGTGCAATAAATCTAAGTAATTGGTTAAATTGCAAACGCTTTTCTATGCCTTTTGCTGTTCCAATGATTTGACGAGAACCAATAAATCAATTTAATGACTGATATTTTTGCATGAACAAAGTGTCTCCTTTTTCAAGAAAGGGCATACATAATATTGAGTATTTGGATATTCCCTCAGCAATAAAACCGGTTCTTCATGGCTAAAGGTTTACCAATTCGGGACCTCCACTTGAAATTTATTAGCCACTGAAACCAAAGTTACAATATTTAGGAACCGTAAAGAAGAGCTCTCCTCGTTTTTTATTCTACAAGATAATGGCAACAAAAGTCCCACTATTCCTCTTGCACATGCAGTTGACATGAAAGAACCATACGAAAGTATATTACTTATTCTGAAGGCAATAAGCTGTGATACGTATGTAGCAAATATGTGGTGACCTAAAAGTCATAGGACTATTATCAGGGCTTTAGGGTGGATTTATGAAGTTTTGCTATTTTCTTTGTCTTTTGGACAGTAGAGCAATACCAAGCCATTATCAAGTAAAAAAATGGCTCCCGAGAGATCAATATATTCCCGGTCAAGCTAACGTAAAGAATATACCTCTTGTTAATCCCAAAAACTACTGTTATTTCCATTACCCATTAAACTGGGATTGATTAAAAATTTCGTTAAAGCATCTGATAAAGAAGGAGATCCGTTTAGATACCTTAAACAAATTTTTCCTAAACTAAATGATGCTAAGTTTAAGGAAGAAATATTTGTTGGACCACAAATTAGAAAAATACTAAGGAATTAAGAGTTTGATCAAAAATTAAGTGATGTTGAATTAGTTGCGTGGAGTTCTTTTAAAACAATTGTTTAGGAGTTTTTAGAAGAACTAATTGAAAACTACTGAAAAATACGCTGTCGCTTGTCTCTTAAAATACACAGGATGCTTTAACCTCCCACGGAGAGCCATCAGTGGCAATTTTTGTTTTGTATCTGTTGACTAGCGAAATAGAAGAAAGTTGGTTCAATTGAGTTAAGCAAACCGAAATTACAGCATTTTAAACATTGTAAATTGGGACCGTACTCTCTGTTACTATCTTAATTTCTTAAAAATGTTTTAACCAAATTTTCTGAGGGAAGAACTTGAGAATTGAAAAAGCTTATTTTCAACCTACGTTGTGTCGAAAATATTTAGAGAAATTGATGATTTTTGAAACAGTAGAGCAAATACGCCCCCTCATAAAGAATCTGCTCGTCAGCATTAATTGAATACACGGATATCTCGTAAAATTTTCATAATATAAGTATTTTTCTGGGCATTTGTGTAATTTTAGGTTTTCAGCTGTAAAAATGTACAAAATAATATTTGTAATAAAATTAAAGTGTAATTTTAACTAAACTAATAAAAACAGTGTAGTTCCCAATTTATGATAATATTCCAAAATATTTTTTTTTCATGTAAAAAGCTAAAACGCCAAAAAAATTAAGTTAAAATTTTTATTTTCATTTATTAGTAGCGAAACACTCTAAAACTATTTTAGAAATTACATTAATTGAGCTTTTATTTTTTGCATTGTTTGTCTATTAAATAAATTCGTTATGATTTTCCATTTGCCATCAAATCAAATACAATTTATTCATAGAACCCCTAAATGCAATATTATGTAATATGGTAATAGTTGGCACATTCATTATGTTGTATTATTATGGAAATGAACATTGCTGGTGAGGCAAGAATTTACGTTAATTATCAAAACAGCACTTTGCTAATAAGTTTTGGTAATCTGCACGAATTAGAGTTATTCGATGTGACAGATATGATATCAGAATAATTTATTAATATGTCGGAATGCTGCTAATATTTGACGTTTCATAACATGGTCTAAAATTATAACGAAATCAAGTCGTATTGATTTTATTGTCAGTCAAAATCTTGTGAAGCATGTGCTAGTTTTTAGAGGAGTATGTTGATATAAAATTCTTGTCTTTTCATTAATATAAACAAGAACTTTACCGATTTTGATTTACATTATACGCCACCAAAGAAACTAGATAGTTTCTCGGATTTTATCGTATAGTGAACAGTATCACGTGTCATTCAAGTACTCTGTTGAAAATATACGTTTTAAAAAAAACGGAACAGCGGAAAAAACAATTGTAAATTGTTTTTCTTATCTGTCTAAATGTAATAAAAGCATTTTTAAAAGAATCATGCATATTCGGCGACAAAATTTAACGTTCAAATTTGCGCTTGAATATCACGTTACTTTGTTGGTACATCACCTGATTTTGGGACGTGACTTCCCGGAAAGTAAAATAATCATCAGATTTTATACAAAAATCGGCAGTAGTAGCAGAACTGAAGTAGTATTAAATGAGTAGCAGATCAGACCTAAGGAAAGAGAATATTCAAGGGGAATAACGGAATTCAGTTGCCTTAAGAAGTAGTTAACTTTCATCGCTTTTAGGATGGCTGAACAGCCAAGAAGACGTTACAACATCGACGAACTTTTAGAGGGCTGCGTTGCTGAAATTGACAGTGTTTTTTAAAATCATTTAAATTAAAGTACCTCCGAGGCCCCTGGACGAACTAGTATCTTTTACCCGGGTAATTGCCAAAGGCTGGGGCGCCTGAAGACTTTAAAAATAAAAAACCTATTGCAAAAAAATCGGTTTAAATACGGTGTATCGGAAGTCCTCTGGATAAAAATATATAGTGTCTAGGTTAAGATAGGTTTTATTTCCCAGAGCCCGGTACACTACAGTTCGAAAGACGGGCGATATTCGGGACTGTATACGCGAACTGGTGTTGCAATCGCGGATCACCGTCATAAAGATCGCGTAACTATTCTAACTTGAGTTTCCAATACTCAACAAACAAATTAAAATTTTTTCTTTCAGCCAAAAGAGTAAGAAGAAAAACTAAGAAGATTTTTTTGCGGAAATTTAACGTTAAATATATTCTAATCTATAAAAATCTAATTTTTATCTTAATTTCTTCTTAAAAATCAGATCTGTTACCCTTACTTTTTTCGACTTTGAAAATTTATAAAATTGCGTCTAAGTACAGTTACTTACACTTTTCTTGCGCATTTTGAAAAATTTTACGATAAAGTCAATCATTGAGGATTTGAACAATAAATAAATAAATTTGCGACTAGCGGTGCGACCTAGCGTTCGACTCAAGTTTAAACAATTTATCGGCAAGAAGAATAAATAAATTTATTCGGTAAAGTAGGTTCGTTGCGCTCAAAAAACATTTGGCCACGACAAAGTATACTTGACCCTTGCCCCCCTATACTAATTATTTCTTCATAAAATAATTAGTATAAACCCTGAGCTCTTATAAAATTTAAAAAAAAATTTTGAAATTTTATTTAAGTCGTCTTGAGCATCCACGCTCGCTTCCCAGACGCACAACCCCATAGCCCCTTTTTAAATTTCGGCTTAAAAGTTTTTCTTTTTTCCAAATTTAAGAGCATGGCTCATCTTCCTCAGGTGCCCTCGACAAACATCAAGAAAGGTGAGGCGGCTTGGCTTTTCGCCGGGTTGGGCGGTTATGGTGGGTCCTCTCCGGCACCGCCTGCGCGGTGCCCTACCTTTCAATTTCCGGAACAACGTCCGATGTTCCAAAGTTTCTAAACTAACCCTGTGCGTACGTCATCCTTTGATGCGGAGTTTAGGGAATTTCGGGATTCATTGATGACAGTAGCATAGAGTTTAACCTAATGTCAGGTAACCCAGAAGCATCGGCATTTAGGCTTCACCAAACACAACTAAAAGAGACAACTCCTGGTGGAACAATTCACGAGTGTTACAGGACACAATAATTCTCAATATTCAGAAACGGTTACTAGCGCAGATGTTATGTCGAATTTAGCGGCGATCGTATCAGATCATGGCACCGGCATACCCTTAGAACAGGTACGCGAATCAGATACCGACCTGCCGACGTTGCGATAACTCTTTCGTATGGGACGCTCTTACTTCTCTGCTAAATTTTTGACTGACTATGCACTGAAGTGATGATTCGGCAACACTGCTTATATTCCGTGCATCTTATAATATAATAAGTCACGTACTAAGTTTGTTTTTGTTGTTTAACTTTTATCTTGATCTAATATACTCAATATGTAATGTGTACAAGCTGGTATCACATTATTAATGAACGTCCGTATTTAAATATCAACCAATAATCTGTCCACTTTCAGTAGAGAATACAACCCCCAACTTCTGCAATAAATGGTCATATATGTTAAGCCCTTCAACATAACCAAATTTATGTCTCTTATTATTAAACCCTTTGGTTTCTGAGCCTTTTTGAGTTTTTTAGTCAGAGAAGTACAAAGTTGAACTTCAAATGACCTCTGGATGTGAGGCACAAGATATTTTTATATCGTTGGACGAGGAATTTCCCCTATTTTCTAGTTCTGAAATAAAAAATTCCTATTTGAACTGGACTCAAGACTGAGCTGGAATGGTCATATTGAGGCTCAAGCCAAGAAAGCCATATGTACTTTCTGGACTTGTTAACGAGCTTTTGGCTGCACATGGTGGCTGACATCTAAGTGTTCTTTTGAGTATACACTATGGTGATCCGCCCCATGATAACGTACGCCGTTATTATATGGTGACGTAGTATAACAAAGCGCAATCATAGTCTTCAACTTGACAAAATTCCAAGAATGGTTTGTATGGGAATATTGAGTGTCATGAGGATTGCGCCCACTAGGGCTCTTGAAGTCCTGGTGAACCTGCCTCTTCTTCACTTATACATAGAAAACGAGGCACTGAAGACTATCGTCTAAGATGCCTAGGGCATCTTGGAATTGGAACAGGCGGCTATTTAGGTGTTTGGGAGCGCGATGGAGAGGCGTATCACTCCCCATGCAGACAGATTTCATGACGCCGCTTTTAAAACGCAACCTCTCTCTGGAGATATTTCTATCAAGTAGTGAAGATTGAGAAGGAGACCAAAATCTTCCGAAAAATGGATCCTGGTGGTATACTGATGGATCTCGACAAGATAAAAGAGCCGGAGTGTTCGACAGAAGCACAGTAGTCAGAGAATACTACCCTCTCGGACAACGTGGCATAACCCTCACGGCGGAAATTTATGCTATTCTGTGGTGTGCCCATCTCTGTGAGAGGGATATAGATAGGAATAGGGTAATAAATATATGCTCAGACAGTAACGCTGCGATATTGGCACTGAAGTCCAATGTCCTAACTTCGCCACTGGTGTCTAAGTGCAAGGACAAACTATTCTGCCTGTCCCAATTGCAATTGGCAAAAGGGAATTAAAATCGGTGTTGGAAAGCAAATTTATCGAATCGTGGAGGGGAGCTCCTGAAATGAGGTGTGCTAAATAACATACAAACTAGCACACAACGTACTAAGGAGTTTCTCTTCTTAAAAAGGAAAGAGCCGCGAATTGTGGTGGGATTGTTGACAGGACATTGTCATCTGAGTAGCTATCTTCATAAAATCGATGTCGAAGACGATCCAACGTGCAGATGGTGTTTGAAGGAGGAAGAAAATATTGATCGTGTCCTCAAAGAATGCCTAGCACTCAACGGACTTAGAGATATTTCGGAGATATAGTTTTGTTACCAGAAGCAGTTAGGCAAGTTTAACTAAAGAGGCTGCTTGGATTCGCAAAGGCGATCGGCCTTGAACGACCGGCAGCTATGGTGAGATGTAAAGGGCCCAATAGAGGCCTAGGCATCGATGATCCAATATCACCACCTTGTTTTCATTTATTCATTCATACCTATTGGAAAAAAAAAGTTGATCTTGAAATCACTTTGAAGTAAAAGTCCAGGGTCATAAGCATTTAGCTCCATTAAAATGAACAAACTTTTGTCTCTTGCGGTTTTTATCGGAAAATGCTTAGTTTGACTGAATTTCGATTTAAAACAGTATTTTAGTAGACGACACGTTTTTCCATCCCTGCGTAATATATATATATATATATATAGGCCTTACTTTCTGATTGAAATTAACTTTAAATAAGTGCCAGACAAATATCTTCAGCTGATGTTAATACAAGTTACAATCGAGTTGGGTTCTGCGATAATATTAAAATGAATTTTGCCTCATTTTTTTCAAATTTTGAAACATATGGAAACGCCAAATACCTCTCATCTGAAATTTACCAACATTCCTACTATTACGAACGAAAAATATAAAATATATTGAGTGTAAGCCCAGAACCCAAAAATAAATATTTAAATTACTGAAATAAATACTAACTGAACCTAATAAAAAGAGTTGATATATTACAGAGAAATAATAAGAAATGGTGAAATGTAAGATGAAAATTTTATAAAAATATGCACACACAACAGCACATTATAAAAAAAACTAAACCGGCTCCAAAAACCAAATCTAGACCTAGGTAGTACATCGCGAAACCAAAACCAATCCCAGCTTCCCATAACAGCACAATAACAGCACAAACCATCAAGGGCCCTATTCTCGAACTGGGAAACATGAATTGAAAAATGGAGCAGGCGAACGGTGAAAGAAGTTACTAAACATGCGCAAATTAAAGGTCAGCCGCTAAATAACATATTTGGTTATTAGTAGTAAAAAATGTTATATTTTTGGTTGTTAAACTCGTCATTAAAAAAAGCATTATGTTAACTAACTATTTCTTTAAGACATTTTATTTTCTGAAAAAATAGTTGGAATGTTAATTCGGCGGTATCCCGATACATTTAATATTTTCTAATTTTTAATTTTCAAGTACATTAGAGATTGCAGACATAAAAAGTTATTACAGGAGGTCCTGTTCATAACTCAATAGTATGAACATGCTATTTAAAAATATTTTTTTTATCTAGTTCTGTTTATAGATTTAACATAACTTCTTATGTACATATGTCCATAACAGCCGAGTATCTTAGTTTAAAACAGTTAAATCTAACATAATTGTTTTCATCACACAACATATAATAAATTTCAGAAATAACAATTTTTAATACATTTGAAAGTAACAAATTTAATATTTAAATAATGTTAACTACAACTTTTCACTTAGGCTTAGCACTGCAGTACACTATAAATAAATAAATATTCTTATGATTATAATTTATTGGGACATATAAATATGAATCCTACGGATCAACGAATGAGGTTCTGCAGCAATAAAATCTTATTTATGGTACATTTCATTTTCAACTCTCTGTAAATCGTTACAAAATTTAAAAAAAAAACTATATTAAAAGTTGAATGTGAGATCTGCCAGTATCATTACGGGACGTTTTCTGTCTGGCCATTAGTTTCAGTCTTACACAGTTCCTCTATCATTCGTCAAGTTTCAAGTTTTCTTTCAAACTTAGTTGTCAGAATAGGAAGTTTTACAGGAAGAAGCTGGATGTTTTGTGAATTCATACAGTAATTAATTGGATGGTTCATGTAGTGGATTGAGAGGATGATGACTTTTAGTCATAATACGTAGAGCTGTGATTTCCACCGTTTCAGTGTTTATTAGTGCTGGCTTTCTGCAATTACTGTATATGGGGGTCATGTACTCCAATTGACGTGACGTCAGTATATTACTTTGTATATATGAGTCGCTGTTTTTCCTTATATCCCCTTTTGTTTATATGTTAGAGTGCTGAAGTATTGACTCTTTGTATGTATTTTTATTTAACAGTTTTAAAGTGCAAATTTAAGAGAATTTAGTGGTCTATATTCACACTTAAATATTTGACTAATGCCTTGGCTAATATTTCTTGGTTGTTAAGTAATATAACATAAATTTAATCCAGGAACAGTACAAAAATTTTAATGGCAATCGATAATTTCACAACAATGACACCATTTTTTTAATTTTTGATAGTTAATTTGACAGACCAAAACTACTTTTTGTCCAAAATGGCGTCTAAGCGTATTACGTAATTCAATCTCTCATTCATTTCATTTTTTGAAATCCATGGGTTTCAGCTCGTTCATGTCTGGCAACATTGCTTATTCAAGAATACGGCTTTTACTGTCAAAGTATAAAGTAAAAGTTCACATCGCCATTCACATTACTTTTCATATCACGCTTTCGATGATACGGGTCCAGAATATTTAACTTAGAAGAACGCCGTGAAAATACTGCTACTGAAACCAAAAATGTGAAAACTACACTCGGAAAACCAACATCCAACATTTTTATCAAAAATAGATTTGATTGTGATAAAGTAGAAATGGAAACAGACTACTACGCATATAACAAAGACCTACAATTCAAGAAAAACTAAACATATTTCTAAGAAAAATTTGCCCCTGCCGACTGCAATAGATGGAAAATCAGATTCTACAAAATGCTTCGAATTACGTGTAAATATTAATAAATTACTAAAATACAGAAATGAGTAATTCCTGCTAATTTTTATAATTTGAACTTCGAGAAAATAAAAAAATATAATGAATGACATACTGTCAGAAGTGAGTTTTCCTTTTAGTAAACTCATACTAATGCTCGAAAAAGTTACCGTTACTCGTTTTTTTGTCAAGTCTTTTCTGAAAACTATTTTTTATTATTTTTTGCTTGTATAGACAAATGAATTATTCTTTATTGTATAACACAAGTTCGCAAAAAGAAAAGGGTTTACACCCACAAAAGGGCCTTATGTAATGACAAGTATTTTTTTTAAGGGGAAAACAAATCTGAGGTCATAATTACAAGTATCCCCCAAAATCATCCCCTACATTCGAAAAAACCTCAAAAGTCTGAAAATAAGATTGAGCTTTTAGGAATGTTGTTCGAACTCAGAGTCGAATTGATTGTAAATTTGAAGGCATATGTGAAATAATTAAGTACAAACGTACATACAATAGATTTATAACAAACCTTCAAAATAGGGTGAAAAGTACCCTCAATCACCAAAAAACTTACGTAACTACTGAAAAAGCAACACAATTCTTTTTTTAAATCTACAAGGAACTATATTTAGGATGAATAAGTAGTAAAAAAACTGCCAAAAAAATTAAGAAACATGCCTAAAAAAAATTAATAGTTTTTAATTTATTGCGGTGGATTTCAACTCCCAATTACATTTTGACAATATAAAATCCATCAGCATCTCGGAATTTTCATTGTTGTTCACGATTATTTAATAGGTCTTTTAAACGGGGAAAATGACTATGATAAGAGAGTAAGAAACCACCCCTTCAGTAAATAATATTTGAAGAAAATCCATTAATACTTGCTATTTTATTCAGTCTTTTTTGACAAGTGATTTTTCCTTTTTTTTTTTAATACAGAACGATCATAATTCAGGGGTGATGACAAAAATCGAGTTACCGAAAATAATATGTAACTTGTTCGAACAAATTATTTAATTAACAAGAGAATACAACAAAAACTTTTATAACAAATAATACGATCTTAAGAAAATAATAATTTTTTTGACGAATACGAATACAAAAATTTGATCTTGGCTTAATGACAGGCAAACTCCAACCTCAAGATAATTGTGAAAGATGCTTACAGGGTAATTTATCGAAACAAGACGTGCAAGTAAGCGAATTTGTATAATAACGTAGTATTAAGTAATTCTGCGCGAATCTAGCAGAGGTTCTCACAAGATTATTTGTAAAACAATGAAATAAACAGTTTTCAGTAATGTACATTCAATAAAAATTATTTTTTCATGATTTCTATTCTAAAAAATGTGTTTCAGAAAATGAGTGACGTTATTTATTGCTATTTTCAATCAAGCTCAGAATTTTTCACTAAATAGGCATACTATTCCAGTCTAGCTAGATTTATTTGTTATTAACCGACTTCTAAAAGAAGGAGGTTCTCAATTCGTCGAGTATGTATGTTTTTTTTTATGTATGTACAGTGATTACTCCGGAACGGCGACATCGATTTGAATGAAATTTTTTATGTTATGTTCCGGAAGTTGCTCCGGTGGTCCCATATTTTTTGAACGAAATTGGTGCAGTAATATCCAAGATGGCGCTGACAATATGACGGCCAAAAAAATTAGTCTTGGTTGTTTTTCTCCAAAATTGGTATGGAGGAATTTTTGGGGTCGTACACAACGAATCTGAAATTATTTTAAAAAAATTAAATATGGCTGACAAAAAAATTTAATTTTGTTTGATTTTAGTGTGGGGAAGTTTTCGAGATCGCACATAATAGATCCAAAATATTTTTAAAAAATTCAATATGGCGGATCCAATAAGGCGGACAAAAAATCAATTGTGTCCTATTTTCTCCAAATTGGTACTGGGGAGTTTTCGGGATCGCATGTAACGAATCTGAAATTATTTTTAAAAAATTCAATATGGCGGATTCAATATGGCGGACGAAAAAATCAATTTTGTCCGATTTTCTTCAAAATTGGTACGGAGAAGTTTTCGGGGTTGTACATAACGAATCTGAAATTATTTTTAAAAAATTTAACATGGCGGATCCAAGATGGCGGATTAAAGATTCTACGTCTCCCGATTTTGTCTAAAATCAGTATTGGAGTATTCTTGCTAGTGCTAATTATGTATTTAAAATATTTTTTGAAAAACTCAATCTGGCAGATACAATATGGCATCCTAAAAATTTGACATTTTTCGATTTTCTCCCAAACTGATATAGGGGATTTTTGAGTTTGTAAATTATGAATTTAAAAGTATTTTTTCAGGATTCAATATGGCAAATCCAAGATGGACTAAAAATTTTACTTTTTTTGATTTTGTTCAAAGGTGGGACTAAATCGTTTTTGAGGATGTAAATAGCTAATATAAGTTTAGAAATTTTAAATTTCCGGGTTTCATCCAAAATTGGTACTAGGAGGCTTTGAAAGGTTTCAGTTTAGATTAGATTAAGACTTAAAATAATTTTTTTGAAATTCAATATAGCGGATGCAATATGGTGAGTTGAAAATTTTTCCTTATTCGCATTTTTTCAGATTTGGTATTAGAGGGTTTTCGGGGCCGTGTATTACGAATATGAAGTTAATTTTTTACAACTATTAGGTTGATAAGATAGAACATGAGGGACAGAAAATTTTACATATTTCGATTTTGTCTAAAATTTATATTGTGGGGTTCTTGAGGCGTATACAAACCCAATATGCAGTATAAAATATAACGAGCTAAGAAATTTACATTTCAGGTTGTTTAAATATTGAAAATTGATATTGTGGGGTTCTTGAGACGAATACAAACTCAACATGCAGCATAAAATATATCGAGCTAAAAAATTTACATCTCAAGTTCTTTAAACATCGATATTGGATTTACTATGACAGACTAAATATTCGTTTGACACAATTTTACTGGTATTTGGAAAACTCTAAGAACCAAAGAATTTTTAGTGTTTTTTTTTAGGGTGATTTACAATTTTGGATAAAATGGGTACTTTTTTGCCACCTTGAAGTCATTGCGAGGTATGTTAATCTCGATTAGTACTTAGTTCAAATAATTTATGGATATCATAATGAATTCAAAACTAAAAATAGAAAAATAAAATTTTTCTAAAAAAATTGAACCGACTTCTAAAAGTGCGCTAAAATGTGAAAAATGACTATAAATTTTTATATGAAATTGAACTTTTTGAAGTCGGCACCAAATTATTTGTAAATGAAACAAATAAATACTAATAAAGGGTGTTTTTTATAGAGGTATAGAACTTTAAGTTGGCAACACTTTTTTAACTGGCGGCCATTTTGTCAGCTGTCAAGTGATTAATGTTTAGTTTGGTTTGGCATTTCAACATGAATAGACTGACGCCTGAACAACGCTTCCAAATTGTGCAAATTTATTTTGAAAATCATGGTTCTGTTCGAAATACGTATCGCGCACTACGTCCATTTTACGGTCAAAATAATCGTCCATCAGAGCAATTAATTCGATTAACTATGGAACGTTTTCGCACCACGTTTACTCTAAATGATAATACGCATCCACAAAGACGTCGTTCAGTGCGTACAGAAGAAGTTATTGTTGCTGTAGAGCCTAGCGTAGAGGAAGACCCGAATCAGTCTATCCGCCGTCGTGCACAGGAATTGGATATGTGTCCATTCACTTTATGAAAGATTGTGCGGAAAGATCTTGGTTTGCGTGCTTACAAAATCCAACTCGTGCAAGAATTGAAGCCACACGATCACCTAGCAAGGCGTAGATTCGGTGAATGGGCCCAAAACAAGATTGCCGTTGATCTCGATTTTCATAAGAGAATTTTGTTTAGCGATGAAGCTCACTTTTGTTTGAATGGATACGTCAATAAACAAAACTGCCGTATTTGGAGTGATGATAATCCTCAAGTGTATGTTGAGACATCGTTACATCCAGAAAAACTGACTGTTTGGTGTGCTTTATGGGCTGGTGGAATCATTGGTCCGTACTTCTTTAAAAACGATGCTGGTCAGAACGTTACAGTCAATGGTGACCGCTATAGAGCCATGATTACTGACTTTTTCGTTCATCAATTGAACAACCATGATGTGCAGGAGCTGTGGTTTCAACAAGACGGCGCAACATGTCACACAACTCGTGCCACAATTGATTTATTGAAGGAAACGTTTAGTAACCGCATAGTTTCACGTTTCGGACCCGTGAATTGGCTTCCAAGATCGTGCGACTTAACGCCGCTAGACTATTTTCTGTGGGGATATGTGAAGTCGCTAGTCTACGCCGATAAGCCCGAAACGATTGATCACTTGGAGGACAACATTCGCCGCGTTATTGCCGATATACGGCCACAAATGTTGGAAAAAGTCATCGAAAATTGGACCTCCAGATTAGACTACGTCCGAGCCAGCCGTGGCGGTCATATGCCAGAAGTCATATTTAAATTATAATGCCAGAAGGTTATCTTTCGAATAAACTAAATTTCATGTCAATTTAAAAAATTCATCTTTGTTTTATTCCATTTAAAACTTCTATACCTCTATAAAAACACCCTTTATATACAAATTAGTAAAAAAACAATTACAAATAAAATATTTTGTATCTGTTTATGCAAATCACATTTTGTCAAGTATTAGTTTAGCGCTGACTTCAAAAAGTTCAATTTCATATAAAAATTTATAGTTATTTTTTACTTTTTAGCGCACTTTTAGAAGTCGGTTCAATTTTTTTAGAAAAATTTTATTTCAAGCAATTAAGAAATATTCCAATAACTTAAGGCACACGTCTATATACAAAATTTTTCAAGAATACCGAGCAAAATAAAGGTAGCATATGAGTTTCAGACTCCTAGAACAATCGTTATGAGGGAAAATAATTATTTTTTGGATGCAGTACCCATTGCAGTAATGTGAAAAATCAGCATGTAACGTCGCTGTATTCCAAAGACTCATCTTAAAATTTCTTCCTAGAAAATTTGTGAACCCTTTTAACCGTAACTTAGACTCTTATACATTTTCAAAAATGTGCTATTTAAATTGGCTGGGCAATGTATCAGTAACTTCAATAATACAAAATTTTCCAAGAAAAACATAATACTTTGTATTAAAAACCAAAAAGAGTGTGATGCATACATACAATATGGGGAAGGAAATATGCATGTTTTCGTTTTGAGAAGTTCATATCATCAGCCGTCATAATAAATGAAATTTACATATTAAGGAAACACCTATTAATTTGAAATATATAGTAATACAAGTATCATCGAAATTGACAGCGGAATATCTCATACCGTATTCTGCCTACGCTTTTCCTCAGTATAACCAAAACTCATCAAATTTACGCGCTGTTGACAATGTGGATTATACTCAACCTGTGCCGAGTTGATAATCTCATCTTAAGGATACGAAATTTCTGCATAACTTTGATCATCTTGCGAATTACGGCGTTGCACAGAATATAAAACAGCCGCGATCGTGTATTCTTGTCAGCGAGTCGCCGCCATTATTTTTACTTTATGAAATGTACGAAAGGCTTGAGGGATATTGAAAGCATTCTTCTTGCTAAATTATGTTAGTTTTATGCAAATGCGGCCTGTTCTAAAACCTATGCATTACTGTCATGAGACATTACTAGCTTAGCGGGTCTCAAGTCGGTGCTTTTAAATATCTTGCAGTTTAACAACTGAGAAAAATCTGCTACAGGATGATGTTATCTTACCCATGAAAGATTTTGTGAAAACAAACAAGAGTTTTATAGGACGTGTCTAGGGATTATAGCTAAAATTAATAAAATATTGTGTGTAGGATTTATAAATATTTAAAACTATACAGGGTATTTGTTTGAAGGTTGTTGGAAATTGACTAAAATGTGGTTGTCGGACTTGCATTGTCTTTATTTTTATTTATTTTTACGACTTTTCGATTAGATTGTATCTTTAATCGTTATCAAGTATAAACTGAATGTATTGTCTTAAGACTACGAGCTTATATAGCGACTGTGTCCACTGAAGCCCAAAATTTCATACATACATACAACTTTTAGAAGGTAAGACGAACACATATGTTAAAAATTCCACACATTTCGTGAACATTATTAGTAGCATCAATCTAGAGCCAGACGACAGACTAATAAGCTTTGATGTAGAACGTCTGTATACTAATGTACCATTAGGGGAATCACTAAACATAATCAAAACTAGACTTTCAAATGATACTACTTTATCAGATCGAATCACGTTACCACTGAACGAGGTGATGGATCTTTTTGAGTGTTGCCAGCGTAGTGCTTACTTTCAAGTAAAGGACAGGTTCTACGCTCAGGGCGACGGGCTTCTGATCGGTTCTTCACTCTCTCCAATCGTCGCCAATATATATAAATATATATATATATATATATATATATATATATATATATATATATATATATATATATATATATATATATATATATATATATGGTATGGTTCGAAACTCATGCCATAGAAACGGCAACAGTAAAACCGAAAGTCTGGTTGAAATATATCGATGATACCTTCATCGCATGGAAAGGCAATGATCAAGAACTTAATGATTTCTTGAAACATCGAAATAACATTCGACCTACAATTAAGTTTACCATGGAAAATGAGGTAAATGATCAATTGCCTTTCCTAGATGTTATGGTGAATCACTCAAACGAAACTATTAAAACTTCAATATATAGAAAGCCAACACATACTGGACAATATCTTAATCATAGTTCCAATCATTCGGTTGTAACAAAACGGGTAATTATACGGAACCTCTATAATCGCGCTACATCTATATGCAATAATGCCGATTCATTGGAAAAAGAGGTAGCAAATATTAAATCCGATTTACAACAGATGGTTATCCTTTGAAGCAAATTGACGATGTTATAAATAACTTTAGAACGACGAACACTGGACAGCAAGAAACACATTCCTTCTTCACAATTTCATACATTAAGGGACCTTCGGAGAAAATAAGATGAATTCCCAGTAGTTATAATATAAAAACAGCCTTTAAATCATAAAATACACTTAGAGCTCATTTAATAAAAACAAAACCAAAAAGTACCGATAAGAAAGAATGTGTTTACAAAGTTCCCTGTGAGTGTGGTGAAATGTATATTGGAGAAACTAAATGACCACTAGAAGTTAGAATTAAGGAACATAAAACTCATACACAAAAAGCGGAAACATCGAGATCAGGTATTGCAGAACACGCCTGGGATAAACAACACCATATAAAATCGTCTGAGGCTGCGGCAATATATATGGAACCCAACATGAAAAAAAAGAAAATTCATTGAAGCACCTTACATTAAAAACAATAATGGAATCTTCAGTAAACCGAGTGTTGAGATACCTAATCTTTGGCAACCATTACTTTGTAGCATCAAAACATCGAGGTGTGTTCAGTAAAGCGAAACTTTGCGCTTCAGTGGATACAGTCCCTATAGAAGCTCGTAGTCTTAAGACAAAACATTCAGTTTATACTTGATAACGATTAGAGATACAACCTAATCGAAACGTCGTAAAAATAAATAAAAATAAAGACAATGCAAGTCCGACAACCACATTTTAGTCAATCTTCAACATTATCTACAACCTTCAAACAAACGTTAAAATGTGGTTGTCAGACTGGCATTGTCTTTATTTTTATTTATTTTTACGATGTTTCTATTAAGTTTTATATCTAATCGTTATCAAGTATAAACTGAATGTTTTGTCTTTCGGCTACGAGCTTATATGGGGAATTTGTCCATTGAAGCCCAAAGTTTCGCTTCACTGTACACACCTTACTGATTTGATGTTACAAAGTGATGGCTCCTGAGATTAGGTATCTCAACAATGGGTTTATTGAGATTCCATTATTATTTTTAATGTAAGCTCCTTCTATAAAGTTTCTTTTTTTCCCGTTGTATTCCGTATATATTGCTGCAGCTTCAGACCATTTTATATGGTGTTGTTTATCACAGGCAATTCTGCAAAATCTGACCTCGATGTTTCCACTTTTAGTATAGGAATTGTATGTTCCTTAATTCTAACTTCTAGTGGTCACTTGATTTCTCCAATATACATTTTACCACACTCACATGGAACTTTGTAAACACATTTTTTCTTATCCGTTGTTTTCGGTTTTGTTTTTGTTAAATGAGCTGTGAGTGTATTTCTTGATTTAAAGGCTGTTTTTATATTATAACTGTTGGTAATTCATCTTATTTCCTCCGAGGCTTCCTTAATATACAGAGCTATCAAGAAATAATGTGTTTCTTGCTATCCAGAGGTTGTTGTTCTAAAGTTATTTATAACATCATCAATTAATTTTAAAGGATAACCATTATGTTCTAAATCAGATTTATTTTTTACTGCCTCTTTTCCAATGAATCAGCATTATTGCAAACAGATATAGCACGATTATAGAAGTTGAGTATTATTTCCTTTTTTTAAAAAATCATATAACTTTTAGAAAGTAAGAGAAATACATATGTTATTTTCACATATATCACGAACACTATTAGTAGTATGAATCTAGAACCAGACGACAAACTAATAAGTTTCGATGGGGGAAGTCTGTGTACTAATGTACCATTAGGGGAACCACTAGACATAATTAAAACGAAACTTTCAAATGATTCAACATTATCAGATCAAACCACGTTACTACTGGGCGAGGTGATGAACCTTTTGGAGTGTTGCCTGCATAGTGCCTTCTTTCAAATAAACGATAAGTTTTAGGCTTAGGACGACGGGCTTCTGAGTTCTTCGCTCCCTCCAGTCATCGCAAATATATATATATATATATATATATATATATATATATATATATATATATATATAGTTCCAAACTCATGCCATAGAAACAGTAATTAATAATATAACGAAACTATTAAAACTTCAGTATTAGACCAGGGTTTATCTGTAAAATATTGGGTTTTCGTGGATGTGAAATGGAACATGGAGATTTTTGAATGAGAGCCTTCAGAATAACCTGAATAACGATAAATTTGATATGCCTCAATTCAAAAAGTTGGGCAGCATTGGTTTTATTAATAAAAATATAAAATTAAAGAAAAAAAAACGTTTTTTTTTTAATTTTCACTCATGTAACTTTGAACGTATTCATTTTAGAGGAAAGTTGAAAGGGAAAAAAAGTTTCGTAATTAAATTTGCCATATGTTGGTTGGAAATATTTATTTCAAAATAGTAATATTTAAAAAAAAAAAAGATAAAAAAACAGTTTTTTAATCAATTTTTTCTACCATTTCAATTTCTCCGAGGACCTTCATATTAGAACCAAGAAAACTTTATGCCATGAACAAATAACAGGCTAAAATTTGTTAGGATCGAATCGATAGTTTTTGCTCAATAATTTTGCAATCCGATTTCGTTTACAAAAATTGACCAGTCCAAAATATCACATTAAGGTATTTAAATTTATTTTCGACATATAGCAGGAAACTCAAGTTTTCCAACGCCTGTTTCAGAATCAAAATCGCATGATTTGGACGCCCTTAGAAATTGTTTAAAGACATTGTTGGTATTTTTGTTTATAAACAAATAGATTATCTCGGCGGATTTTTATTGGATGTTTTTGCAATACATGATTTAAAAGTACTTCGAAAGACGCTTCTTTTCGTGAAAAAAATTTCAAATCCTTTGTCCTGCTGAGTTCCTTTTTGATACAAATATTTATGTTATCGGAAACTTTAATAAAAAATGAAAAGAATATCGCCCACGCGCCTGAAAAATGGAAAAATGAGGAGCGGGGAGCTCTCATTTGAAAATTGAATTCGAAGATTCAAAATACAAATCTGAAAAAAAAATTCATTTTATCGGCTTCTAATTGAGCGATTTCGATCATTTTTTTAAACCGATGTACAGTGAATAATGGAGCTCAAATATCATAATGTCATGTGCCCATCATGCTTTCATTTTGTTAAAAACTTATGACGTTTTTCATGCATCAAACTTACGGCATACTGCACCCTATAATATTGGACCTTCCAAGCGAATCATGGTTTATTAGTATAATTAAGCATACTTTAACGATATATATATATATATATATATATATATATATATATATATATATATAAATATATATATATATATATATATATATATATATATATATATATATATATATATATATATATATATATATATATATATATATATGTACTTTAATTTTCAAAGTTGTTTAAACAATCATTGTTTATTTATAAATATAATATTTTCGAAGATGAGAGCATGATGCTTTAAAATATAACCGTTAACATGAAAGTAGTGGGGCTGGAGTAAGAAACAACTGCTCAAACTGTTTTTTTTTATTTATATCTCTATTTTACAAATAAAATAATTTAAAACCAAATTTTTTTTCATCTTGTTTAAACAATGATTGTTTAAACAATTTTGATAATTAAAGTAAATATATATCGTTATAATATGGTCAATTATATTAATAAACAAAGATTCGCTTGGAAAATCCAATACTATAGTGTGCAATATGCTGTAAGTGTCATGTATAAATAGCGTCATTTGTTTAAAACAAAATGAGTGGATGATAGGCACTTGGCATTATGATATTTGAGCTCCATTATTCGCAGTACATCGGTTTAAAGAAAAAATGATCAAAATCGCTCTATTAGAAGCCGAGAAAATGAAATTTTTTTTCAGATATGTATTTTGAACCTCCCAATTCAATTTTAAAATGAGAGCTCCCCATCCTTTTTTTTTCCATTTTTCACGGGCGTGGGCCATATTCTTTTCGTTTTTTATTAAAGTTTCCGATAACAAACATTTAAATATTTGTATCAAAAAAGAACTCGGCAAGACAAAGTTTTTGGTTCAAGAATTAGGCCTGGATGGTTTATAGATTCACCGTAACAAGCTGTTAATTTTGACAGTTTCTATCTTAGAAATCAATTGAGGGAGTTGAAATTTTTTTCACGAAAAGAAGCATCTATGTATTGCAAAAAAAAATCAATGAAAATCCGCCGAGATAATCTATTTGTTTATAAGCAAAAATATCAACAATGTCTTTAAACAATTCCTGAGGGCGTCCAAATCATCCGATTTTGATTCTGAAAAAAGCGTTGGAAAACTTGAGTTCCCAACTATATGTTGAAAATAAATTTAAATACGTTAACGTGATATTTTGGACTCAGACAAACTTGAAAAATGGCCAATTTTTATAAATGAAATCGGATTCCAAAATTATTGTGCAAAAACTATCGATTCGATCCTAACGAATTTTAGCGTGTTATTTTATCATGGCATAAAGTTTTCTTTGCTCTCATATTAAGGTCCTCAGAGAAATTGAAATGGTCGAAAAAATTGATTAAAAAACTAATTTTTTACCTTTTTTTTTAAATATTACTAATTTGAATAAAGGGAAATATATTTGGAGATTTCCGACCAACTTATGGCAAATTTAATTATGAAACTTTTTTTCGTCTTCAACTTTCCTTTAAAATAAATACCTTCAAAGTTACACGAGGGAAAAGTTGAAAAAAATCGTTTGTTTTTCGTTAATTTTTTATTTTTATTAATAAAAACAATGTTGCCCAACTTTTTGAATTGACGCTTATCAAATTTATAGTTACTCGGGTTATTCTGAAGGCTCTCATGCAAAAATCTCCATGTTCCATTTCATATCTACCTAAAAACAGATAAGCCCTGGTCTATATACAGAAAGCCAATACATACTGAACAATATCTTAACCATAGTTCTGGTCATTCTGTTATAACAAAACGGGATATTATACGCAACCACTATAATCGCGTTATATCTATATGAAATAATGCCGATTCATTGGAAAAAGAGGTGGTAAACATTTAATCAAAAAGCCAAGGAAATTCTCTTATGCCTTTTTCGATTTTTAAAATACACTGGCGAGTAAAAAATTTAGGACGCCTAAGAAGTTGCAAATAGTTTTAGGAGTAATAATAATAAGGGAATTATTGTACTAGTAGGGGCATAATTATTTGTTTTCCGAGAAATGTTATGTATGTATGTATGTATTGATACTGTATTTATGACTTTTATGAAAAAGCGTGCATTCCCTCTAATAAAAAATTCACATTTCGTTGTCTATTTTCCTTTTAGCGTTGACTTCTCTATAAAACCTATCGGCTGCACGGTGTGGTACTTATTTAACAGGTATAATGACTTTAGATCCTATTGTGGCAAGAATTGTGACTTTGATACCAGGTGATCGAGGACAACGTGAAACTGCAAGAGTTGTTGTTAAGAGCCTTTGCGTTATACAAAATGTCTGCCAACGCTATGAGGAGACTAGACTCATTACCAGAAGACCAGGATCCGGACCAAAAAGATGACCGTTTTTTGCCGTCGGCATTGCGGTATAGAACAGCTTCTACAGTTTTGCTGCGAAATCAACTCCAAGAAGTTAGAAATATAAAGGTTAGTGAACGGATTGTTAGAAAAAGGTTTGTAGTGCTGGACTGTCTTGTAGAAAGATGGCTACAGGTCCACCATTGCAACACCGGCATCGATTTGCAAGATTTGTTTTTGCCCAAAATCACTTGGCATGGAATAATGACTAGAGCAAGGTGCTGATTTCAGATGAGTCGCGTTTTTGCCTCAATGGGTCAGATGGACGTCGACGAGTATAGCGAAGACCTAAAGAAAGATATGCTTCAGTTTGTATTGACGAGTGACTGCCATTTGGCGGTGGGTCGAAAATGATTTTGGCGGGAATCTCATCACAAGCACGCACAGAAGTCTTCATACAGAATGGCTCCCCGATAGCTCACAGGTACATTACGTTGTTAGAGAATATCTTTATGAGGTGGGAATTAGGCCAGCACTCAGTCCAGACATGAATCTCATCAAACATATCTGGGATGAGTTGGGCTGATGTATCCAGGTATACACCAGCTCCAAGAATTGCCCAGGCGCTTAGATAGTTGCTATTGCAGGAATGGAGTACAATCGATCAGAATCTGATTCTTAGTTTGATTTGTAATAGAACAAATATTAAATATTTTATACTGTTTAAAGTGAAGTATATTCTGCTAAAATGAGTAAGTAAATAATCACGCTGTGGACATATTTTACCCGTGGGAACAGGATAGTATATTTTTTAATTACCATCCAAGAAAGTCTAAAGGAAAAATAAATCAGTTATCGTACTTAAGCATAATCGTTTAAATGTCTTAAAAATATATAAACTCAGTCAATTTATGCCGACCAACTGAAAGTCCCTCTCTAAGATTTGTCCATAAATGTGTCGAAGAAATCGTACCCTGGTTATTAAGTAAAACCGAAGAGATAAGAACCGAGGGAGATTTTTAATACGTGTTATATGAAAATATCATTAAAATGTATTAAAGTATTGAACGATTTTCCCATTATTAGGAAACGAAAGAATAATTAAATAAACTCACTATAATGTTAAATAATGTTTGACCTGTCACAGGAATTATTTTAGCGACTATTTTTTCTGATTGCAAGAAAGAATGATTTAAATACCAGCAAAATGAATAATAGGACATTCAGTTTTTTTACAGCTGCTAACTTAAAACTTTAGTTATAGAGGGAAATAGAATAAGTTGATTAATTGTTTTTATATAAAAATTAAGATTCGGGAATTCGGGAATCAAGCATTCAGTATAGAATAGCTAACGCCATCGGCACGAGAAAACCGAAACCCTAGACCTTAGGGAATGAAACTGACAGGGAGTATGACCGAAAAAGCACTAAAAATTGGTATGGGGTGTAAGGGACGAGGACGCTCTTTTAAGGAACACAGAACTTCAGTTACAGTCTGAAGTTCGTTAAAATCGGTACCGTTCTCCAGACCAGTGTCGTGGTAAATTACGAGACGTATATTCTTCGGAAAGGAAGGTTTTCTATGTTTTGTTTTGTTTTTTATTTAATTTGAGAAGTTAAAGGAATATCTTGTGTTACTTTACTCGGGAATTTAGCGACTGTAATTCTGTTTGAATAAATAATATGAATAGCTATTTTTCGCGTTTTATTCTTTTTTTTTTCTGTTTAACATTTTAAGAACCTATTTATATGTCTTTTTTTAAAATTGCGTTTTTACATTTTTTGTTGATAGAACGGCCAATAAGAGCAATTATGTTAGTTTCTTCGTAATAGTTATTTGTCATTATATTGAGTTTCTCACTGTAAATAATTAATTTTTCTCTTTATGTTTGTTAATAGATTAAGTGTTTTGAGAAATTTGTTTTTTTAATTCAATTAAAAACCATCACGCCACTAAACTTACGGACGTACTGCTGTGAGAGCAGAGTAAACAAGAGATGTCATTTGGTCAGCTAATTAGCAGCCTTGCCTGAGTCCTGAAGTTTTGTGTTATGGTTGTGGTAATCTGAAATAACCGTAATTGGTTAGAGCTAAAGCTACAAGAGAGAAGATGAACGTCCAGACTTCCAGAGTGTCTTTGCTATTGTCCAATTTAATTATAGGGTTTTTTTAAAATAGCTATAAAATTAATATGGGGCAACAAAATGATTGTAGATGAAACGGCCAACGCTATCAAGGATTTACTCTTTGCAAGAGTCTACGATCAAATGCTGCCATAGATTAAAAGTATGACTCATCGTCTTCAAGCAGTTATTAACGCAAGGGGAGGAAATACATGTTATTAATGGTTGATTTTTTTCATTTATATTGTTTTTCTATTTTTTTAAAAGTTCCTTATAACAATAAGTAGAACTTCGTCTTAAATGTAAATTTGTTACTTTTTCAGAATAAATCATAAAATTAGCTTAGAAAATACAGGTCAATCATTTACAATTTGCAAATATAAACTTAAAACAGAAAATTTCAAAAATACATCACAATTCCAACGTGTCCTAAATTTTCAATAGCATGGCATCTTTCATATTTTTGAACAAATTATATGTTGATGCTAGTCCGACTCGGATTTTGGACTAAAAGCAAAAAGCGGGTTTTGGAATCAGATCAATGAGTTTTTTCTGTAATGGACTACGTCAAAACTTAATTAAAATATATTAGTTGGATTAAAAATTAAAACTGAAGATCTAATTCTATAGGTACCTTTTTACAGCCGTATATCTTCATCAGCAACTTTAGGAAAAAATTAAAGTACTAGTATTGTTTTGATGTTTCCTATGTGTTTCCGAGAGATTAGTAGATACTTACCGGATATCGTCTATATTTTTACATATTCGTATCGAACCCCATTTTAAGTAAAAAAGAGTATTCGCGGGAACAATAACAGACACATCGAACTAGAGTTAGTATTAAAAGTCACAAAATTTACTACAAAATAGGTACGAGTCCATAAATAAATTTCCTTCAGAATTGTATTTTAAATTATTTAGATTAGTGACAGAAAAGCGCACGTTGGCAAAGTTTGGACCCTTATATTTTATTGTACTTGTATTCGCTTTTAGCCCGCGACTTTGTTCGCATTACAGTCAATGATGGGAAAAACTCCTTTGTAAACAGAATCTTTCTAATGATGGATTTATAACGGCTGTTTTGAAATAGTCGGCATAAAGATGTAATCCCGCTGGTAGTTGCTAGTTAATTTAAGTCTTTTCAGTGTTGGTATTTTAACTCTGAATTATCATGTATTTATTTATAGCGCATTCTGAGATCAGTGAAAAAACATTATTCAAAATTTTAGAAGTAGTAATTATGAAAACTTTAAACACATATTTTCTTGTTTATTTGTAAATATCATCATTTTATGGATTCAGGGGTATATATATATATATATATATATATATATATATATATATATATATATATATATATATGTTTTTTGGCTCTTTCTAACTTAACTTTAATAAGTATTTCGGCTCTCCGTCCATTTCCGGTTTTTTTCTTTTTTAAAAAATATTTGCAGTATATATTTCTTCTTGTACTATAAAATTTAATAGTGCTTAAGCCTTTGTTGTTTAGCGTGCCCAATCCGTGGTGTTCGATGAATATTTCTGAGTCTTTTTGTTTTTCTCCTATTCGGGCGTTGAAGTCCAGTCCATTGACGGTATAAGTAGTTCTATTTTCGTGTATATACTAAAATTTTTGTTCATCGAAAAATTCAATCTGTTTGTCAGCCTGGACAGAAGTTGGAGCATAAGCATGTATAAACTTTAGTTTTGTACTTTTATTATATATATATATATATATATATATATATATATATATATATATATATATATAAACAGATAATCTTTTTTCGTGTTAAAAAGTGCGGAGAACTCGAAAATAATGGAAATATTCCGGGTCCGAAAAATAACGATGGCGCTGTTTCGTCCTAATATGAGACCATTGCATTCGGTATAAACCATCACCTCGAATTTATGTCCTATAAGCTGATTTTACAATTAAAAAACAGTAAACAAGACAACAAAGATGACATCTCGATGGTTCACTCAATAACACAAGAGCAACTTAAGTTAACAATGTTGTACAAAACCGCCATATGATAGAGCGACGGTGAAATAAAAAAGATATATTTATATATATATATATATATATATATATATATATATATATATATATATATATATATCTATATATATATATATATATATATATATATATATATATATATATATATATATATATCAGAACTCGATACACGAAACGCGCTACTCAAAGGAGGGGAATCGCTTACTACGTTTTTGGCAGCCAAAGCCAGGTGTCGCACCAACGATCCACCTATGAGAGCACCGTTCTGCGTATTTTTAAAGCTTAAGTACACAAACAGATAAGTTTTGATCCGTATAATTTTAACTATACTCACGTGTTAAAAAGTACGGAGATCTCCTAAATAATGGGAAAACTCCGTATCCGAAAAACGACGACAGGGTTATTTCGTCCTAATATGGTACTCCATGCCATTGCATTCGGTATGGGTCATCACATGACAGTTTTATAGTACATTGTTAATTTAAGTTACTCTTGTGTTATTCAGTGAACCATTGAGATGTCGCCTTTGTTGTCTAGTTTGTTGTTTTTTAATTGTAAAATCAGCTTACAGGATACAAATGCGAGGTGATGGTTTGTACCAAAAGCATATATATATATATATATATATATATATATATATATATATATATATATATATATATATATATATATATATATATAAAATAAATCTCGGCTAAGCGGACATAAGATTTGTAAATAAACATTACTCTCGTGCGGAGAACTCCAGAATAATGGGGAGACTCTTGGTTTGTTCTAACATGGACTCGTCAGGCCATTGTTTTTGGTACAAACCATCACCTCGCATTGGTATCCTGTAAGCTGATTTTACAATTAAAAAACAACAAACTAGACAACAAAGGCGACATCTCGATGGTTCACTCAATAACACAAGAGTAACATAAATTAACAATGTACTATAAAACTCTCATGTGATGACCCATACCGAATGCAATGGCATGGAGTACCATATTAGGACGAAATAACGCTGTCGTCATTTTTCGGATCCGGAGTTTTTCCATTATTTAGGAGATCTCCGTACTTTTTAACACATGAGTAAAATTCAAATTACAGGGACCAAAACTTATCTGTCTCTTTACTTGTTAAGCTTTAAAAATACGCATAACGGTGATTTTATAGGTGGATCGTTGGTGCGACACCTGGCTCTGGCTGCCAACAACGTAGTAGGCCTGGTTGCCAGTACAGAATAGTGCGACCCCTCTCCTATGAGTAGCGCGTTTCGTGTATCGAGTTCTGATATATATCTTTTTTAATTCTCCGGCGCCCCATCACATGTCGGTTTTGTACAACATTGTTAACTTATGTTGCTCTTGTGTTATTGAGTGAACCATCAAGATGTCATCTTTGTTGTCTTGTTTGCTGTTTTTTAATTGTAGAATCAGCTTATAGGTCATAAATGCGAGGTGATGGTTTATACCGAATGCAATGGTCTGAACAATTTCATATTAGGATGAAACAGCGCCGTCGTTATTTTTAGGACCCGGAGTCTTTCCATTATTTTCGAGTTCTCAGCATTTTTTAACACGAGAGTAATATTTATTACAAATCTTATATCCGCTTAGACGAGATTTATTTTATTTTGTTTTAAAATTACACGTACCAAAAATTATCTGTTTATATATATATATATATATATATATATATATATATATATATATATATATATATATATATGTATATATATATATATATATATATATATATATATATATATATATATATAATAAAAGCACAAAACTAAAGTTTATACATGAGTATGCTCCAACTGCTGTCCAGGCTGACAAACGGAAGTTTTCGATGAAGAAAAATCTTAGTATCAACACGAAATAGAACTACTTATACCGTCAATGGACTGGACTTCAACGAATAGGAGAAAAACAAAGACTCGTCAAACACCACGGATTGGGCACGCTAAACAACAAAGGCTTAAGCACTTTTAAATGTTCTAGAACAAGAAGAAATATATACTGCAAATATTTTTTAAAAAAGAAAAAAAGCGGAAATGGACGGAGAGCCGAAATACTTATTAAAGTTAAGTTAGAAAGAGCCAAAAAACATAGGCAAAATATAAATCGTGACAATATACATAAACTAAAAGACAACAACCTCTACTACAAAGAATAACTGAAGGAGAGATTAAAAAGAGAACACTCGATGAATGAAGCAAACAACAAATTCATAATCGGAAATAGCAAAAATAGTCATGGGGCAATGATTACAGAAAAAAGAAAAACTATTCAGGGCTATAAAACAATTACTGGAAGAAGAAGAAAATTCATAAAGACGGGGAGAAGAACTACCATGGAATATGCAGAGATTAATAAGACTGTCAGGAAAATGCCAAAAGAAGATATCAACAAATATTGCGAATAGCATATTAGTAAACATATTAAAAATAACAAAGAAATGAAAATGTTTACAAGAAGCAACAAAGTCAAAAAAGAGATAACTAAATAGAAGATAAAAGACGGCAACTTCAGCCATGATCCCAGAGGCATTTTAAAAACAATTGAACAAGACTACCAGGACATATTAAAAGTAAGATTATAAACCCTCGAATTATTGCTATCAATAGCGACACCTAGAAAGCAATTCAAAACATCTTAAAAGAGGCGTTCACAATATTGAACTGGTACAAAAAAAAACAATAAACATCCTAGGCGAGAGGCTATATAACTTAAAGTACGCTGACGATATTTTTATTCGCAGAAAACAAAAAAGAATATATATATATATATATATATATATATATATATATATATATATATATATACAGTGCCTTCATTTCAAAACGAACCATCCTTAATAACTTTGTTAAATAGAAAAATTTAAAAAAAAGAAAAAACACGTCAATTTAGATATACAGGGGGAAGTTTAATTTTGCATTTGTTAAAAGTCTGTCAATCACCTCCTCACCTCCAGCTAACCTCACTTTGATATGTCAAATGGGAACCCCCACCTTGTGACACATCATTGTAAGCAGCATAAAATTGTCTATCCAACCGTATAAAAAAAATTAAATCGGTTGACGTACAAGCGAACAGTGTGCAAAAATGTCTTGTAATAATGCATAATATATCGGCCTCGAACTTTAGTATGTCAAATGATTACCCTATAGTGTGATACATCATTTTAAAGGGCATACTATCTCCTATTTAGCCAATAAAAAAAACAAAATCTGTTGATGTACAAGCGAATAGTAAGAAAAGATGTGTGGTAATAATAGACACCTTATCACATTAAACTTTATTATGTCAAATGGCTACTTCATAGAGTAAAATATTATTTTAAATTTAAAATAAATATTTTTTAAAAATAATAAACAGTTAAAATATTTGCGAGAAAAAAACTAAGCCTGTTTTAAAATTCATCGCAAAATTCATTGCAGTCTAATCAATCTAGTGTATTTATTTCAATGATATTTTTTGCGGTACCTGATAGGTACAAAAAATCACTGCAATAAATAAAATTTTTAAGATCTTTAAACACCAGTTGTTTATTATTGTTAAAATTGTCATTGTGACGCCTAGTTGAAACGTGAATATAAATGGTGTATACGCTAGCCGAAAGAATAGAAATAATTTTTCTCTATGGAGCTGAAGATCGGTGCGCTCGTAGAACCGCCAGAGCATTTAACGAGAGGCATCAAGACAAAAACGTGGGCCATAAATATGTACTGGAATTGGTACGAAAGTTTGAAGAAACGGGATTCGTTTGTAATAAAAAATATATTGAGAAAAGGGTTGTAGATGAAGCATGCCAGATCGAGGTACTAGGACAGTTTGCAATAGATCCAACTTTATCCATCTCAAAGGTCGCAGATTTAACCAACATTTCTGCTGGCTCTGTGCATAGAGTTTTAAAACAAAATAAGTTTTTTCCCTACAAAATTCAAATTCTTCAAGAACTCGGAGAAGACGATTTTGATAGGAGAATTCAATTTTGCGAATTAATGTGCCAACGAATTGAAGGACTCCCATTTACCTAAGAATATCTGCTTTAGTGATGAATCAACTTTTTTTCTAAATGGACTGGTTAACAGACATAACTGCAGATACTGGGATAATGAAAATCCGCACCTTTTCCGAGAAGGGCATACTCAATATCCCGAAAAAATTAACGTGTGGGCAGGAATTTATGGCAATGAAATCATCGGGCCATTTTTTTTGGAAGATAATTTAACTGGGCAAATTTATTTAAACCTTTTAGAAAACACAATATACCCTGCCATTGTGCAATCTTTAGAAAATCAAGTGGATGAAAATGCTGTTATGGTACTAAATGAAAATAATTTGCATTTCCAGCAAGATGGAGCTCCCCCGCACTACTCTTTGGCAATTCGAGAGTGGCTTGATGAACATTTTCCAGGGACGTGGATTGGCAGACGTGGTGCAATTGAATGGCCAGCACGGTCTCCAGACCTAACCCCTCTAGACTTTTTTCTTTGGGGGTATTTAAAAAGCAAGGTTTATAAAACCCCACCTGAAAATATTGACGATTTAAAAGATCAAATTGTTCGGGAATGTAGAGGAATTAGCAGAGAAACCCTTGCCAATGTTTGTGGGGAATTTCAAAATAGGCTTTTTTATTGTCTCGCTAATAACGGCGCACATTTTGAACATTTAATAAAATAATTTTCTTCAACTGAATAAAACTGAATAAACTGCTTATATTTAACACACATTTTTGCATCCTAATTGCCTATAACGTCTATTAACTTAATTTTTTTTGACATCGTTGGATAGCAGATCGTACGTCCTTTACAATGATGTATCACACTATAGGGTAATCATTTGACATACCAAAGTTCGAGGCCGATATATTATGCATTATTATAAGACATTTTTGCACACTATTCGCTTGTACGTCAACCGATTTAATTTTTTTTATACGGTTGGATAGACAATTTTATGCTGCTTACAATGATGTGTCACAAGGTGGGGGTTCCCATTTGACATATCAAAGTGAGGTTAGCTGGAGGTGAGGAGGTGATTGACAGACTTTTAACAAATGCAAAATTAAACTTCCCCCTGTATATCTAAATTGACGTGTTTTTTTCTTTTTTTTAAATTTTTCTATTTAACAAAGTTATTAAGGATGGTTCGTTTTGAAATGAAGGCACTGTATATATATATATATATATATATATATATATATATATATATATATATATATATATATATATATATATATATATATATATTTGAGACGAACGTCACCCAACAAAACCAAGAGTTGGAAATAGCACCTAAACCTCAAATCCAAACTCTATGAAGAAAATATTTTGCCTATGACTACCTACGGCGCTGAAGCAACAAAGAGCCATCAAAAGAAAGCAAAGAAAGCTATTAAGTATAAGAGACCAAAAAACCAACGAGTGGGTAAGAAGTAAAAGCCAAATAACAATAATAGCAACAACAGTCTTATGTGCACTTAAATGGAAGTAAGTAGGGCATATTGCAAGACATAATGAAGACTGGAGCAGCAAGGTAACAAGATGGCGGCCAATGTATATGAAACGCAATGTAGGAAGACCTCAACAGCGCTGGTATGATGATTTGAAGAGCACAGCAGGGCTGAACTGGTGTCATAGGGAAATATGGTATGAGGGAGACCTATAATAAAAGAGTAAAAAACGGCTAAGACGAAGAAGAAAAAGAAGAATTAAGCTTAGTGAATTCAGGTTAATTGAGATTAATTTAGCAAAGTTCAGACTTTAATATATTTTTATATTTGTGATTTTTTTAGTGATTTTATTTCTATTTGATGTCTGTTTTTGAAAATATATATGTAATTGTATTAATCATCTTTTTTCTATTAACAAGAGCGTCAAAGATCTGGCAATACCGCATGATAACATATATAATAATGATAATAGTTAGGGATTTTTGATATTTAAAGTAAATCTGGAAATTTCTTGAGCTTTTTTTATCTTAAGTTTAAAACTCCCTTGGTAACTTATATTATTATATATAAGTTTTTCGCTTTCTGTTTTAGTTGACTAAGCGTCACTGTGCGAATGGTCTTTGTTCTTATTATTGAAAATCACTTTGTCTCGACGGTTATTATTAATTAGGTTTTCATTTGAAAATAGCTAGAAATTTTTATATTGAGATCAGTTATATATAGAATGAAATTTTCCAGTATTTTCACCAAGCTATATTTATTTTATTCTCTTTTGTGACTCTATATTTATTTTAATTAAAGTTAATGGATATGAAACAATAACAAAATAGAATATTTTTAATTTGATTTGAACTCATTTATAGAAGACATATTAGAATAAAAATTGAGTTGAATATACTACTTTAATACTCGGCATTACAGAGATTAACTTTCCTAAACTGTATAAATTGTATGTATCTTTGTTTTCACTAAGTTGCCCCCGAAAGAAATTTCCTCTCTGAACTAAAGCAGTTACGTTTTTCTTGGTGATTCATTACGTCGGTTCCGTCGAATTCGCACATCAAAAATTCAGTTAGATGTTCTTCTACCTTTAGCCGTAAAAGTCGACCTTTGCTCATTTTCTCGAGTTTCTTTATTAAATCTTTTTTAATGACGGTTTCTATTATCTTTTTTCTACGTTTTCCTTTTTCGAGGTAGAAAATAACTTTAATAAATTGTGCGTTAAGATATCAAAAGGGTTTTAAGTGTTTTAAATACAATTTAATAATAATGAACGAAAAAATATCTCTTTTTTATGTTAATTTTATAAATACAGGGTGTTTCCAAATAAGGCCGAAATTTTAAAGAGTTATTCTTGAATTAATTATAAGCATAAAATACCATATAAACATTTACTGTAAAAAGGAAATGCATTAAATTTAAGGTAAATGTGCTAGAAGTAAATTTAATTAACGTTTATTAAATCCGTTTAACGTAATGCATTAAATTTAATAATTTACATTAATTTAAATTAATTTATTCCATTAAATCTAATGTAGTCATACATTAAATCCAAAATTTGGTCATTACTTTTTAAGACGACTATGTACATTAAATATATAGATAGTGTTCGTTAAATTAAAGATATATTATCACATATTTAATGCACCAGTATTAGTATGAGGTCAAAAAATTCTATTTCCAGAGAAAGGTGGAAATTTTTCCCATAGGTAGTGTACCGTCATCTGTAGACTGGTTTTGAACGCATTGATTTTCTCCAGTATCGGCAGACATGTACACCTCATCATAAAAAATTGAGTCCTTTAAGCAACTTATGTCATATTAAATAAAAAGTTCAATACAAGCTGCACCATCTCCCGAAATATCATGCTGTGTGCTATGAATAATAATGTAAATTCCTTTAATGTTAAGGTACATGTGGATTAATTTTAATGTACAGAAAGTTGAAATATCTTTTCAGTTACTTTATTAAAATTTAAGGTACCATTTAATCAAATTTAATGTACAACGAACTGATATTTGAATGAATTGCTTTAAATTCAAAATAAATGGAATTTATTCACATTTGTTTTTAAAGATAATTAAATTTGGAGCACATGACAATTTTTACAGTTCTCATAAAAAATATTATTATGTGAAATACTATACAGAGTGGTTTTTTTTTCTAGGTCTGTAAATTTTATCCTCTCGAACTTTTTTCCCGGCGTCAATGACTCGATTTGATTACTCCGTTAGCTTTAACATCTTATTGTAAAACTTTTTGTCTTTTAAGTTTTCCTCTAAAATTCAATAGTTTTTCACTAAAAAAAGAATATACATAAGTAAAAAATCATAATGTATTTGTTTTCATCAATTTTCGTTCATATTTAGATTAACCAACAGGGACTAAGAAAAAAATACTAAAACAAAAAACATTGAAGAGTGTATTTGTTGAAATAATCCTGGAGTATTTCTTATCCTTTCGCAAGACGCAATAATGCGATTTCTCAATTCTTCTCATCTTCAACAGGAGACGCATAAACAAAGATCTAAAGGTGCGTATAAATATGACGAGTCGAGCGCGTAACGAGCTTGCAACGAACTGATCTTTGTCGGCTCGAACCGTTTTTCGACGCCCGGCGCCAAAAGAGATTTCTAGCGTCTGGACGGTGTAAACCAATAAAGGGTAAAGAAAAAAAAATATTTAAGTTGTGATTATTTTCTTTATATTCCGAAATGAAATGTTAATTATTTCTCATTTTCCAAATATTTAATAATGAATCCCGAAATCAGCTTATGTGGGGTTCAACATAACTGTGGTGCCAGGACATAATTTTTTAAGTGATTTTATTTATATATTATCTCCTACATTTATTAATAAAAAAGATACCTTTTTGTTGTACTTTTACAAGATCTATTGATAAATCTTGGAAATCAGCCTTTACACGAATTTGTGTTTTCCCGTTCAGTGGCAAATATTACAATACCTCATGCTGTCAAATTGGCTAAAATATTTTTTATTATCATATTTTCCTTATATCATTATATTCCGAAATAAATAAGAGGTAGTTTTTTTATTTTCGAAATATTACTTAATTAATCTCGAAATTAGCTTATACGTGATCGTCAGTAATCTGTTCACGGTTCAATATGGCGGTTTTCTGGTCGCTAAAAAAAACCTACTTTTTTCATAAGTGTTATTGCCTAATTATCTTTAATATTTCAAAGTAAAAAGCGAAATTTAACCAGTTTGTTGACTAGTTTGTTTGGCGATGATTGTCGCGACGAGTGTGGCTGCATCGATGCGAATTTCAATTAAGTTTTTCTTTAATAACATACTTAATGCTGTTTCACCAGTGCTCGCTGATAATTTTTTTTAATGTATTAAGAAATTAATGTATTTCTTATAGTTTACATTTTGGGTTATACCGAGTTACGAATTGGTTGTGCCCATATATGTTTAATGGATTTTAATTAATGTGTTCGAAGCACAACATTTCCATGTTCTTCAGCCCATTCGTCTATCACATGTTTCTTAAATTGTCTTTCTTTCTCATTCGCAATTTTTACAAGTTCTTTCTTTAGTAAACTGTTCATAAAGGAAATATGTTTTTTTGATAACCAATCTGTAATACCGCTTTTTCAACTATGTTATTGGCAACTTTTCCACCAGTCTAGAATGATAACTGGCGTTATCCAAATCTACAACTGACCTCTCTAGAATCAATTGTATCATTTGATAAAAATATCTTTGAAAGATATCCGGCGTCATTTATTCATGTTAATCTTTGGTATATTTCTGTTCAAACTGCTGCAAAACTCCTATAAATTCCCTCCAATATGAGTTGTAATGAGTTTGTGGCCCTGAGCGGATAAGGGTTTTAAATCTGTCGATCACTCTTCTAAGAATGCTTCACGAAAAATTGTTATATTCTTATCTTCATACATTTCTTGTACTATGTGTCCTGTTCTGAGACAGATTACATCCAGATGCCTTCCCTGTGGTATTTTCTAATTTCCCGCAAATACGGTTTTCTCCAAAAGTATTTCCTCTGTATCACCTCTATTTTCATTTTCCCTACGAGAAATTCAATTTTGTCAGCACTTTCTACAGATTGGTTTTTTGCATGCCAGGCATATTCTGGTCTTGTTTCATAACTTTCAAAACTTTATCGAGACTTGCTTTTTATTTTCTAACTGAAAACTTTTTAATTCATGAACGTGTCTTCTTAGTATGTCTTTGAAGCATTCGTATAATTTTTTTCTTCTAGGGTACGGTTCAGGCTAGCACACAGTTCCACTTTTTCTTTGCTTAATTTGCCTATAAGTTGTAGATTCGCTAAGTTTTGAAGTAAAAATAGAAATTCTCAATAGCTAGCACTGAAAGTTGTAAGACAATAACATAGCAAGGCCCTACTTTTTTACACATCTGAAATATACTTAAAAATGTAATTACTGTTAATTGCCCAATTGAGATGTATACTTCTAAATCTAATTATCTTTTAAGTATACAACTCAGTTATTTCCAAAAGAAAAATATATTATCAGCAGTCCATTTCCATATGGCAGATGCACTCGAAATTTTCTTCTCGCTGGTCTCTGCAAATTTTTTGACGCAATTTCATTTCACACATTTACTTCTTTTCTTCTCTAAAATTTTTGACCATAACACACAAATTTTGGAATTATTTTCAGGTTCTTCTATTTCTTATGAACAACTTTTAATCAATTAATGCCAATTGCTAAATAAATTTCATTTTATTAGCAAAAAAAATAAGAAAATCTCGTGTCTTCAGTTTCACTGCAAAGTTTATTTTTTCGAAAAAACGTGTCATAAACCCGTCCCACTAGAAAAAAAAACCCTTTGAGTTCGCACCAAAAAACCGACAGAAAATGGATCGCCGTGAGTATCGGTCGAGCTACTCGAAAACAATAGAACTATAAAAAAATTGACTTCTTGTGATCCAACTGCATTTATTACCTCTTTTCAAATTTGCCGACGATGGCCCTCGATAACAATAGAAATCGGCAAAATTTCAAAGGAGTCTCGTTGGAAGTTAGAGGCATACTCGACTCGCGCTCGACTCGGCATATTTATACGCACCTTAAGGAAACCTCAGATGCAAAAATCCAAGGGATTTAGATCCGGAAATCGGACAGGCCAGTGTTCTCGACCTATCCTAGGATTTGGATACAGTGCGTCTAAGTGACCAAGTACATTGATACTAAAATATGCTGGAGCGCCATCATGTATTAACCATAATTCTTATTTAACTTGGAGAGGAGTCTCTTTAAGAAGAGTAGGTAACTCTTCTTCGAAAAAGTGACAGTATTGGTCGCCATTTAATCCTAATAGTACGAAACATGAGCCAATTAGATAATCGCCTATGACAAATCGATACATTTAATGAAAACTGATGTTGATAATTAGCTCAAAGAGATGCACGCAGATTTTCTTCAGCCCAAATATGATTTGATATATTTTCGTCACTTAATAAACCACCCCTACAGAACTTAATTGGAGATGCATCTGAGCATATTTTATTTTGTTATGGAAAAACTACCGACTTTTAGAGGAAAACCTGAGAGACAAAAAAGTTTCACAATAAGATGAGAAAGCTAATAATCAAATCGAGTCAATAGCGCACGAAAAGGAAATTCGAGAGGGTGAAATTATACAGATCTGGAAAAAAGTATCTGGGTGTGAAAGTGTTATGTTCTCCAAATTTGACTTAATTCTCTGTAAAAAGCAATGATATATATTTAAAGAACTAAAAATAATAAAACACCCTGTGTCTTAAAAACTAAGCATTATCGAAAATATGTTTATATGAACTTTTATGCTTAAAATTAGTCCCAGAATAATTCTTTAAAATTTTTCGCACTTATTTGGAGACACCCTGTATCTAATTTATAAATTTTCATTTGACATATTCTTAATACATTTTTTTCCTGTGCGAATAAGCGACATGGAATTATAAAGCACAAATAAAAAAATCTTTTAGAAAAAATAATTCAGGTTATATAGTTTGTAACTTTTAGTTTATATTTGAAAGATTGTTTTACTATATAGTTTAGCATAAAAGTGCAGGAACGGTCGAATAACTCAAAAACAAGGGGTTATAGAAAAAAACTTTAAATTTAAAAGTTTTAGGAAATCGAATGGCACATTTTATGCTACATTGACTTTGACCTTCAGGATTTGGAGTCAAAAACCCATACCAAGCGTTATTGCCTTTCATTTATCCAGAAAAAAGAATTGTTGGATCAGCCACTGCATCCACAGTAAATTTTCGTTTACTAACTTGAGTTGTAGAGAGTTTAGTAGTGAAATTCAACTAACGTCGGCCATTGTGACTTATTAGTAATCGACCCAACATTAATGATAGTCGGCTATTAGTAGTCAGCTAAATTAAACGTTGGTCACTGTCTGTAAATGGTTATTAGTGTCAACGAAGATATTTTTTTTACGGAATCGTTTTCTCAGGCGTATGCTTAAATCCAAGGAAAACTTTCACAATTTTCAATATTCGTGTAATGAAAATCCCCATAGGTTACTTGAAGCATATACAAAGACACGTAAGTATTGAAATGTGTAGATTTTATCGCTATCAAGTGTTTGATATTTGGATGGTTAACAATACTTACAAAATTTCGCAGACCGTATCGGATTGCTACTTAAAATTGTTTTGTACAACTTTTCCTCTAAACATTTTCCAATAAGACCTGATTTTTGAGTTTTTTCCGTTTTATTATTTGACCTTGAGATGACCTTCAGAAGTCAAAGACCTCATAGTCATGTCTGTGGTAAAATTTGCTGTTCTTTTTATTTCCGGTGTCATAAGAATGGGTTCCCATTTTAAAAAAATTAGCTTGGCTGCGAAATGACTCCTGATGACCTTGAGAGGTGAAAGTGAAAGGAATCTATTTCTATTAGAAAAATCAACTTTATAAAATTATTTTCAAGTTTTCCGCTCATTTTACACCAATTCATGAAACATTGCGTTTGCGCTTGTTTTTATATACTATTTGAGATTAGTAAGATACACAAACGATATGGCTTTCACCTCTATATTTATTCTAAAGTTGTTAAACTAGGGTATTTTTTCCCTCAACGACTTATTACGATGAATGTTTATGATGCCTTAAGATATCAATATCTAGATAATAATGTTAAAAGTTCTGTTGAGATGTGTTCCAACATGATAGGAGTTGGAAAATCTACTATGTACCTAATAATGAGAAAGTAAAAGCGACTGGAATTGTTAATATTTCCAAGCCACATTCGATCATAGGCAGAGGAAAAACCTCGTTGGAAGAAGAAATGAAAACTGCAATAAAAGGAGTTGTACATACATTTTATTATGAGAAGCAGATCCCAACCGTCGACAGAATTCTAACTAAAATCAATGAAGATCGGGATTTACTTGAAACTAAAAGAACTGAGCTCTGAAAATTACTCAAAGAACTTAATTTTTGCTGGGAAAAACCAAATAGGAAATCTGTTCTTATAAATTGCCCGAAAAATGTCCGTTGGAGAAGGAAATATCTCTCTCAAGTAAAAGGAAGAGTTACTAGAAATAACACAACTTCCAAAATTTGTAATTTACCTGAACTTTTGAAAGATTTTTTTGAATAAAGTTACTGCGGAAAATTGGGAAAAATCCATATAATAAAACAATAAAACAAAATGTCGAAACTCGATCTCATGACCGGTGAGATAGAGGAACCAATTATAATTAATTTGAGCGAAGATAGCTTCACTGACTTTGATTACGAATTAGATACGTAATATTTACCAGTGTAAACACAATTTCTTATTTAAATTTTTGTTGTTGTATTTTATTGTTTAATGTTGCTTATATATATTTTTATTTTTTTATATATTTTTATTTTAGTGTGTTCCACTCTTTAATTTTTTATATATTTAATTACAATTAGCCGTAATTTTTTTATTATTTTATTATTGTATTTGAGTCTTTTTCTTAAGCGTGTAGAATTAACAAGTTTATTTTATTTTTTTGGGGGGCTCTCGGATTTCCATATAATAAAGTAAATTAAATTGAGATGTTAGTGCAATAGAAATAAAAATAAGTGGGTCTAATATATAAAAATTAATTTCATTTCAATCCCTTTTTAATGTTTAAATGTAATTCTGCAGATAGTTTAAGAAATAAATAAACTAAAACGTCGAATATCCTAAAAATGTTTTTAATTAATAATAAAATGACCGATAGCCCAAAAAAATTTTAATATTATATGGACGAATTTATTTTTTTATATATGTTTAACTTCTCATATTTTTGACAATGGGTATTTTTTAAGTATTTAAATTATAACCTAGAATTTTTTGAGAGAATAAGGCTACGTTTTAGTCTAAATATGCCTAAAACGGTTTTTATGCCGAAATTAAAAATAATAAAAATACAGTTGTGATTTGTGCTAAATATGTCAAAAATTATCTATATTTTGTAATGAATGTAAATTATTAAGAAATCGTAGGAAATAAAATAATACTATAAAAACTTTTTATTTTAAGTTTATTACCGAAATAATATTCTATGCCATAAATACTTAGTGATAAAATAAACCTTTTTCCGACGTCTATGACAAGGATTAAAATCCTTTTTAACACTTCACGCTCCCAAATATCTGTTGTTGTCCAACCCAAATAGTCCATTATTATAGATCGGTATTTTTGATTATAAAATTTCTCACCATTCCTATGAAAAATATATGTGTCTAACAGGTTTTGCCAAAGACACCGGACTAAAAAACATAGGTAGTTTACGAAGAAAAAAAGGGTAAAAAATCTCTCTCTAGTTCTTGAATAAACTATAGTATAAGAGGCAAAATTGGGTCTATTTTCCTGAACTCAAAGCTCTTGGGGGGGGGGGGGATCGCCCCCCCTGGATCCGTGCCTACTTGGATCTACTTACCATATTTGGCTCACAGTGATTATTTGTTTAAAAAAAATAAAAAAACTCCCTTTTTAACAGAAAAATAGGATCTTTTTTTCGATTTTATCAACAAATCTGGAATTATGAGGGTTAAGGAGGAATATATTGAAAATTAAAAATAATTTTGAGCTTAATTTCACTTTATAAGGTCTCTATCCCGCGAATTTTTTATCCTATATATATATATATATATATATATATATATATATATATATATATATATATATATAATGTAATAAAAGGTTTGTCAATCGTGTTCACTGACTGACTCTGCAAGTAATATATAACAAAGCTTTACATGCGTAATCAAATTCATTTTACGGCGTTTACCTCTTGTTTACCTCCTCTAACTTCCTTGATTTGGAGTAGGAGGGTAGTATGAACATAAGAATGTTTTCAAGGAGTCACTGACTTTTGAGACTGATATCATACTTAAAATGAAATTTTTGATACTTATGACAAGAGGTAAAAATTGTTTAAATAGTTTATATTCAAAATCTTGTGATAATTTAAATTAGAAGTTATGTTAGTACCAGTCTTAAAGAACGTAGGAACTAGTTAAAGGTAATCAGAATTCTCAAAGATCTGAATAAAAGTAAGAAAAAAGATACATTGTATAGACCGAACAATTATTTGCCAAACGGAATAAATAATTATGTAAATTGCTTTAGCTTAACTAGCAGACGTATAGAATTTGGAGAAAACGATCCTGGAAGAATTCAAGTCGCAAATACCTTTTTTTCCATAAATTAGGCCAAGCTTTACTTTTACTTATGATCACAAATCTTCCCCAAAGCAATTTTACCGCTAAACCGAGAATAGTTACGTTTTTCGTGGGTGATAAAGATTCATTACACCTATCCCGCCGAATACACACACCAAAAATTTACTCAACCATTCTTTTACCTCTGGCCGTAAAAGACGGTCTTGGCTTATTTTCTCGAGTTTTCGCATTAAATCCCTTCTAATAGACGGTTTCTTTTTCCGTCCATTTTCCCCGTTTTGGTTTAAATGAGGCCGGTAAAATATTTTAAAAAATATGTGCAGGTAGATATGCAAAGAGTTTACATGTTATAATAATTACTTGGCGAAAATTTGGTGATACAGTTAACGATTTTTCTGAAAGTAAAAGTGATGCAAGGTCAGGTAAAATGGGATTGTTAATTTTCACGGAAAAGGAAAAATTTAAATCTAAAATGAAAAAAAGTATTAAAATATCTACTAAATGGAAATCGCTAATAAGAAGTCGAGAGGATAAATTAAACCACAAGCCAAATTATTTGCATTCTGATATAACCTCGATATAACAAACAGAGCTTAGTCTAGAAGAGGTGTTATGAAGAATTTTCCTACACTACTTCTTTTAGCTAGCTACTAACTCTTATAGTTGTATATCACATCTTATAGTTTTTCATCTTCTGCAACGATATATTGTAGGCACATCCTTTTAATTAACCCAAAAACAAGCCCTCAAAAATAAAAAAAAAGTAGGTATTTCCTTGTATTCAGTAGAGTTTTCAAAAATGTAATTAAATATCTCAGATAGATAAACAGTAGGGCTGCGATTATAGCACAGAAGTCTAATATCGTAACTTTACGACTTGTATCTAAGTCCTAGAATGTACTGTACATTTAGACGAGGAACGGTTGCAGAATCAGACTCGCTTGGATTCCGGGTACCTCAGTTATACACGGGAATGAGGATGCAGACCGTGTGGCAAAGATGAGTCCATGATTGAACCATATGGACCCCAACCTATTCTACCTATCCTAATTGCCGCTGGTAGAAGGTAATAACATTTTTTACTAGAAACTAAATTTATTTAATCGTGGAGAGTAGCTCCTGGAATGACGTGTGCCCAAAAACATATAACAGGACCTATCACACGGCTTACTAGCTTCTCTTCTGAGGACGAAAAGAGCTGCGAATTGTAGTGGGACTGTCGATAGGACTATGTCACCTGAGGGGTCGGCTTTATAAGACTAGTGTCGTCAATGACTCGATGGGCTGATAATGTCTAGAAGAAGATGAAATTGTTGACCTCAGAGGTTGTCTAGTACTCAACATACTGAGGCACGTTTAGTAAAAATGGCTTATTTTTTAATAAGGTGAGAATAACGAAAATATAAAAAATTTCGATGTTTCTAAAATTTAATCCGTGTATTTGATGTATTCTTTTCAGTCTGGTATCAGAGCACAATGGGCTTATACTCGCCGTAGCCGTATTCAGGACGGGCACATGACAAAAATAACCTGGTATTCGGATATTTTCAAGACTCGGGAGCCAGAGATTTTAACTTCTAACATTCTTTTCGAGCGATATTTAAAAATAGGGGTAATTCGAAGTATCCTACGTGGGACCAAATCTAAAAAAAAAGTCATATATGAGTACACGTATCCCTTCAATACAAAATTTGCATGTATTTTTATTTTTGGGGCACCATAGACGATTTTTAAAAGTGTCTTAATATATGGATGGGTCAGTGTCCCGAGCAGAGGTGGCTTTTCCTTAGGTTTGCAAGTTTGTCCAACTTCCAAAAAAAATTGAAAATCAAAATAAAACATACTAATAAATATCAGTACAAATATATTTTTTTAATTTCTACTGATAATTTAATAATTAAATTTAAATCAATTTTTTTCCTAGATTACATGCGAACAGTAGCCAATTATTGAAATAATTTACCTTGTTTTGAATAAATATCATTAATAGTTTATCTGTATTACGCTATTATGCCTGGAAACGTTATCGCTTTGCTGGATTGCAGTTTTACTGCAATCCTAGCTAATCCATTGGAGCCTATATGGAATTGTCTATCTAAGACGTTGAGATTAATTCCATCTCATAAGCTTCATGTAAGTTGCAAGTCGACTGCAAACCTGTGTTTAGTTTACCCGTTAATTTCGTAGTCATAAGTGTTTTGGTTTGTTGTGCGGTACGTTACTTTATTTTTTTTACGTTTAGCGTTTTGGTTTTTGGTAAAAATAAAAATTAGTTCCGCCAAAAGTTTAATTGCAGAACGATTCTGTGGTCGGTCATCAAGTGATAAGGCTGAAATAAAAAGGCCTGAAAGGCCTACTCCGAATTTAAAAATAGAAGAGTCTAGCAAAGACAGAACTTTTGTTAGGACTTTTACTACGCGGTTTTATGGTTGTGAAATTAAAAATGCTTTATTTTGTTTTCCTTGTTTATTATTTGGAGGAGAAACTTTTTGGACAAAAGTAGGTTTTACCGACTTAAATCATTAAAGAAACCGCATTAAAAACCATACGTTGTGGGCAAATCATATGAAAAATGTTTTGCAATATTCACTTTTGGAACTGTTAACGTAGCTGTTCAATTAAACAGCGCTTGTCGAAGAGATACTGAACTGCACAATGAAAAAGTGAGTTATAATTGATACATTTTAAACATTATAATTAATTGTGTGCGTTTCTGTGGAGTTTTCGAACTCGCGTTATAATGACATGATGAGTCTGCGACTTCCTCTAATCCCGGGGTTTTTTGAGGTTTAATTGATTTTAGTGCTGTTAGATCGTCCTCTGAAACAATATTTGGAAAGGAAAAGTACGTCAAAAACCATTCAAAATAAAACTTTACAAGCAATGTTTATTGTATGTCAAGAGGAAATTTCTCAAGAAGTAAGAGAAGCTGATTATTTGTTTATAACAGCTGATGAAATTATTGACAAGTCAAATATCTTTCAAATGGCTATCTTTACACACATTGTACGGGTAAACCGGTTGAGCGAATCTGGGATATTTTAGTGCCTTTAGAATATGACGCGAAAATTTTGTTTTCTGCTATGTTTAAAGAACTTGAATACCACGTCAAAAGTAACAAAAACAAACTCATTTCGCAAACATACAATAGTGCATCAGTTATGAGCGGCCCGTCGAATGGGGTGCAAGCAATTATAAAAAACCTGCGAACATGCTGCTTACGTGTATTTTTATACACATCAATTAAATTTGGTAATGTTAAAGGCTGTATCCGCCAACAAAATTGTCGTCATATTTTTTTCCAATTTACAAATGATTTGTTCTTTTTTTTTCAAATAGTCCTCAAAGAACTGCAATACTAGATCGAATTTTTACCAAACGCTTATCTCCTTCGGCACCAACAAGATGGAATTTTAATTCTAGAGTTGTTTATACCGTATTCGAATACAGCATTCTAGAGACAATGAAAAAATCGTTGATGATAGTAGAAACGTTAGCACTACGAACCAATCATCAGGGTATGTCAAAATTCTGAAAAGCAAGAGGTTTCTCTCATTGTTAAACTGATGTTACAATATTATACCTCAAGCTGATTTGTTATTTGGTAAGTTTCAAACAAGACAAATTGACTCTGTTATCGCAAATAAAAACATATTATCATTTGAATCAAAATTAACAGAAATTAGAAATAATATTACCTCAAACGACGTTGAGCCATTTCCATCTACTTCAAAACGACGTTAACTCGATGATTTTGTGGAGTTTTCTCGAGAAGTAAAAGAAGTTTGTGATATAATTATTTGTCAAGCAAAAGAACGATTTAGCTTTACAGGTAACTTGGTAGCAGCCAGTCTATTTTTTTGGAACAGTACGTCGAATGTAGAATATGTTTTCCCAAATAAAAATTTAAGGACACGATTACAATTTACACCTTTCTTTATCGAACAAAACTCCGTACAGAATTGACCGTTATATAGGAAACTAAAGAATTTAAATCAATTTCGGGACTTCTTATACTTTATGATTGTCTTTCGCAAAACATTGAGTTAAATTAGACACTTAGTGAGGCTCTAAAACTACTAGAAATTTTAATTACTATTCAAATACAAATAAATAAAAACATTTTTACAGAATATCATGAGCCAAGAAAGACTTTCTGCTTTGGTATTGCTAATGCCAAAGATCGGCGTATGGATTTTCTTTAATTCACACAGTAAGTTATATGTATGTTTTATTTTGGCTGCTATATTTTTAAAATTTACTTCTTCAAACAAATATCTTCTTTATGTTTAGTTATTTAAAATACACTGCTTTGTTTCATACTAACTCAGCTTTTAAAGACTATTAATTTTTCATCTAACGGTTTAATACATATCTATGTTTTTGATGTATAATTGTAATTGCAACCCTTACTTTTTTAATGCACCAGCCGCTACTGGTCCTGAGAGGCATCGATTATTAAAAATCGTTTTAATAAAGACTTTAACTTATGCGTATGCATAGATGTCGTTTGATTGTTGATGTTTTATAGTCGCAGATTCAACATCCTACTGACATGCTTCGGAATTTATATTTTATGTTGACGGTTGTTTCTTGTGAGTTTTGCTCTTGTTTAGTAACAGCTCCGCTGATGAAATCATTAGGTGATTGAGAAGCGTATGGAAGGAGACGTAGAGTTGGATTAGTAGGATATAAACTGTCTGTTTATCTTTTTTCTTTTAACGGCCTGAAGAAGAATAAAAGCGTTAGCTTATTAAACTAGTTCTATGGTCGTAAAAATTTCGTAACATATTAATAAAATTCTATGCTTCTCATTACTTCGGTGTATGCATAGATGTCGTTTGAATGTTGATATCCTGCCAGCATGTCTCAGAATTTAGATTTTATATTGACGGTTTTTTCTTGTAACAGCAAAACGCTCTTGTTTCGTTACAGTTCCATTGATGAGAAAATTAGTTGATCGAGACGCGTTTGGTGAGAGGAGCAGAGTTGGATCAGCAGGAAATAAACTGTCAATCTATCTTTTTTCCTTTAACGATATAAAGAAGAATAAAAGCCGTAGATTATTAAAGTAATTCTAAGGTCGTAAAATATTTTTTATATCCTACTGAAATTTCGATATTTAAACAATTTCTATGTTTTATTGAAGCTTCTAATATATGACTATCTGGCAAGTTATTCTCCGTCTCTACAAAAATGATTGGCGCCCTCTAGTATCTAAAAAAATATAGTTCGAATATTGTTACTAGAATCACGACACTTTAGTTTCCTCGAAAATAAAATACCTGTATGCCTTGTGGTTTATGTTTATGTTTGATGATCAACAACAGCCATTTAAACTAGTTTCAAAAAGAGGTCTACAATGAAGACCGTTAAATTTAGTACGTCACACTCAAGTTCTTTAAATACCGATATTGGAAAGTTTTGGGGCCTATATTACCAATTTAAACTTAACTTGAAATTTAAGATAATGGATTTACTATGACAGACTAATTATTTGTTTGACACAATTTCACTGGTTTCTGGAGAACTCTAAGAATTAATGAATTATTAGTGGTTCATTTTAGGGTCGTTTACAACTTTGGATAAAATGGGTACTTTTTTGCCGCCTCATTGCGAGGTACATTAATTTCGATTAGTACTTAGTTCAATTAATTTATTAATATCATAATGAATTCAAAACTAAAAATCGAAAAATAAAATTTTTACAAAAAAATTGCACTGAGTTCTAAAAGGGAACTTAAAAGTGAAAAATAGCTATAAATTTTTATATGAAATTCAAATTTTTGGAGTCGGCGCCAAATTATTTCTAAATGAAATACATAACTACTAATATATACAAATTATAGTAAAAAGGCAATTACAAATAAAGCGTTTTTAGTCTGTCGACTTCAAAAATTTCAATTTCATATAAAAATTTATAGTTATTTGTTACTTTTAAGCTCACTTTTAGAAGTCGATTCAATTTTTTTATAAAAATTTTATTAAGGTATATTTTTCTAAGAGTAAAATTTGTCTCGTGAGCTTTCGAAACTTCAGACGCATCGAAAACTAACATGTCCACATTGAGCGTTTTATTTTATTGAACTGGACCAGTGAACTGTTGATTTGAACTGTACGCAGTAATGTTGTGTTTCAAAAACTAGCTTTAACTCTAGTGAAGATTTAAAGAAAAAACACAGTTGAATGAAAATACGTCTGTTCAAAAATATCGACGAAACCTGCGCCCTTATTTTAACCATATTAATAACACGTAACCAGATCTATATAAGATAAATTCCAAATAAGATTTAGTATATTTCTTACATATATATTACTCTTTCCGTGATTGAAAAATTCCGTCAAATATTTATATATATATATTTAATTTTTAATCCCACTAAACTGAGTGGGATAAGCAATATTTATCTTATTGTAGTGGATAAATAAATTTTTGGTTTGTGAAATCGTTGAGACTGGCACTATGAATCTTTATTTATCGCGGACTAAAAGCGTATAACTATTCCCGGTTAGAACCGAAATTGCTTGCGAGAAAGATTTGTGCACACCAGTGAAAACAAGGCTGTTATAATTTACGAAAATTGGTGCTCCGCGGCGCCGAATATTACGAGGGTATTTCCCGCCCCTGTGCTTACTACGATGTACCTTATTAGTGAACTAAGCGCATTAAATTATGCAAGCCCTCCCACTCCTTTCAATTTTTGTTAGAATACGTTTGCGTTATTCTTTTCTTATAATTGTAAAGAAATAATGATAAATGCTTGAAATAATAAGGATTTTTGCTGAATAATAGTGAGAGTATGTATGCGTTTTTTGAGTGAAAAATATCAAATAATTCTCTTTTGGTTAAAAGATTATGCTGCGAATTTTAGGAATAAGTAGTTACTTAAGAAAAGCGATTATTGACTAAAATGTGGTTGTCGGACTTGCATTGTCTTTATTTTTATTTATTTTTACGATGTTTCGATTAGGTTGTATCTCTAATCGTTATCAAGTATAAACTGAATTTATACTTGATAATGATTAGAAATACAACTTAATCGAAACGTCGTAAAAATAAATAAAAATAAAGACAATACAAGTCCGGCAACCACATTTTAGTCAATCTTCAACATTGTCTACAACCTTCAAACAAAAGCGATAATATTTTCGAAACTTTTGGGTGTTAAATGATGTGGCAATTAGTTTTTATTTTGTGAAATTAATCACGTCTTAATAACTTATTTATATATATGAGAATGAAGATTTCAGAAAAAGTTGTTTCCAAATGAGCCTTCGGCCAACTGGAAAGAAAAGGTTTTAGTATCCATTCCCGGATAAGCCGGCGGAGTTAGAGCCTCACAATGAAGTCATTTTAAAATTTATTCTCAGTAGATTTCTGACTACGTAGAAACCTTCAGAATAATAATAGTAATTATGTAGTATTTTATGCCTCATTTTCTTTTTTGGGAAAATTTTTTTTCAAATTCTAGGAAAAGCTATTATTTTTCAGTAAAAAGTTTCAAACAAAAGTTTTGCGCATTAAAAATACCTACAAAATGGGCTCATCCGAACTGGATAGTTCATTCGTTAGTTATTACAAAAAAATATATTGCATTAACTTTATACTGCACCGAAAGAAGTCTCTTGATACATACAACAAGTGTGCAAAATTTGAAGTAATAATATTCAATCATATTGAGGCTTGAACCAAGAAAGCCATAGGTGCTTCCTGGGCATGTAAACGAACCTTTGAATGTACATGGCGACTGCCAACGAAAGTGCTATAACGTACGCCGCATTGTATGGTGGCGTAGTATAACAAAGCGCAAACACATTCTTCAACTTGACAAAGTTCAGAGAATGGCTTGTGTGGAAATATTGAGTGCAATGAGGACTGCTCCCATCAGGGCTCTGGAAGTTCTGGTGAACATGCCTCCTCTTCACTTATAAATAGAGAACGAAGCCTTGAAGACTGCTTATCCTCTTAGTTGCTTGGAACATCTTGAAATTGGAACGGGCGGCTACTCAGGTGACTGGGAAAGCGTGGTGGAGAGGTGTCCATCACTCTCCATGCGGATATATTACATGACGCCGCTTTTAAAAGACAACCTCTCCCTGGAGATATTTCTGCCAAGTAGAGAGGATTGAGAGGGAGAACAAAATCTTCCGAAAAATGGACCCTGGTAGTATACTGATGGATCTCCATAAGATGAAAGAGCTGGAGCCGGAGTATTCGGCAGAAGCACAGGAGTCAGAGAGTACTACCCTCTCGAACAATGTGCGACAACTTTCACAGAGGAAATTTATGCTATTCTGCACTGTGCCCATCTCTGTGAGAGGGCCATAGACAGGAATAGAGTAATAAATATATGCTCAGACAGTAAGACTGGGGTCTGAGTGCAAAAATGTACTATATTGTCTGACAAGGAAAGGCTGCTCAGTCAGACTCGTATGGGTCTCGGATCACTCGAGCATACGCAGGAATGAGGAAGCAGACCATCTGGCAAAGTTGGGTTCTGCGACTGAACCGTATGGACCCCAAACAATATTACCTGTCCCAATTGCGATTGGCAAAAGTTGCTGAAAAGCAAATTTATTGAATCGTGGAGAGAAGCTCCTGGAACGAGGTGTGCTAAGGAACATTTAACTGGGCCTAGTGCACGGCGTACTAAGGAGCGTCTCTTCCTGGGACGGAAAGAGCTGCGAATTATGGTGGGATTGTTGACAGGACATTGTCACCTCAGGGACCATCTTCATAGAATCGGTGTCGAAAGACGACCCGACGTGCAGATGGTGTTTGGAGGAGGATCAAACTTTTGACCATGTCCTCAGAGAGTGCCCAGCACTCAACGGACTGAGACAGAGATATTTCGGAGATACAATTTTATTACCGGAAGCAGTTAGGCAATTTCAACTAACGAAGCTGCTTGGATTCGCAAAGGCGACCGGCCACGAATAACCTGCAGATATGGTGGGATGTAAAGGGTCCAATGGAGGCCTAGGCATCGATGATCTAGTATCACCACCCCTTTTTTATTCAATCATTCATTTATTCATTGATATTCAATAGTTTTTTGCACAGTGAATTTGTTTATAACTTTTTAAGTTTTTTTTTTAATTGTTTATTCTCAGCGATTTAAAGGTCGTACAGCGGTCTGGGATACGCACATGAAAGTTCGAGACTTATACTAACAACAAAGAATCAAATAAATTGTTGATTTTAAATTGTTGAAACAGATATAACAAAGTTGGGATTTGTCTTTTCGTTATAAACAAATAGAATAACTCTTGGAGAATTATTGATATCGAAATGACGATAAATGGACTTGATAGGTAAGATTTTGGCGCACATTTTGAAAAAAAAAATTCTCTATGACCCCAAAAAGCTAAGTTTTTTTTTCAAAAATCGCTTTGGCGTTTTTTATTAAGGGATTATTTAAATAGGAACTGATTATTTAAGTAGGAACTGATGTAGAGATGGTTAACCTATTGTATAAAGCAGTTTTCAACTCAATTATTTCAAAATTCTTGAAGTTACAATAGTTTAAAGTTGCACCTACTCCGAGAGTCAGAAAGTAAGCAGTGGAGAGAGGCGTTCCTTCAGCCTGCGGCCCGCGGAAAAAACTTCAAATTCGTTTCGCCGAAAAAATTTGGATTATCTCGGCGAATATTGGTCGTAGACCTCTCATTTTTCCTTAATTCTTGGCTTTTCGACGAAATAGGATCAATGGATGATATGTTTTTGTAATCAAATTATTGTTGAATATAGCAACAAACAAATTGTTTTACTTTTATACAATTTATTTCTAATTATAATTTTATCGTACTTACGTGCTTTTTAAATTGCGAAAAGATTGTTATAGTGGTCTACAGAATACTACTAATTAGGAATATTAAATATTAGTTTGATTTTTAATGTTCCATTAATATTTATCCAGTTATAGCAATAAACAAATTGCAACATTTGTTGGTAGCATTATTGTTTTTCAAGATACAGAATAAACTATATTTGAAGATTATATTGTAAGCGATTATCCAATGGAGGCCATCGATAATTATTGTACGACGATAAAAGTAATAGCGGAGAAAATAATTATAATTATGATAATAACGATGATATTGATAACGATAATTATGTCAATGATGAGAGTGATGATGATGATGATGTCTAAGAAACGGAAAACGGAATAAATATTTTGTATCTTTAAGCAAAAAATATGGGTGTTAAAAAAAATTTTATATGCGAAAAATGTTCGTCCAATAAAATAAACAAAAAAGTTAACATGTGTTTTCTTGTACAACTAATAATTAGGTGGCAAATAGTCGCAATTTGTTGTATGCTGTAACTCGGTAAATATTAATAGTACATTAAAAATCAATCTGCTTTTTAACATTTCTAGTTAGTGATTTCCTGTTGACCACTGTAACAATTATTTCACAATTTGGAAACAAGTAAGTATGGTAAAATTATAATTATACATAAAACATATAAAAGCGCAACAATTTATTTATTGGTATATTTAACAATAATTTGATTACAAAAACATATCTTCTATTGTTCAGATCTCGTCGGGAAACCACAAATTAAACAAAAAAAAAGTTTTACGACCAATATTCGCCGAGATAATCCACATTTTTCCAGCGAAACGAATTTGAAGCGTCCGAGTCACGTTTTTTTCTGCGCGACGCAGGCTGAGAGAACGCTCTCCCTCTCCATTGCTCACTTTCTGGCTCTCGGAGTAGATGCAACTTTAAACTGTTGCAACATCAACAATTTTGAAATAATTGAGGTGAAAACTTCTGCATACAATAGTTTAACCTTCTCCCTGTGAGTTTCTTCTTAAATAATTCTTTAATTATCAACAACGCACAAGCGATTTTTTTGAAAAAAGAAACTCTATCTCAGCTTGTAATGATCGTACAGAATCTTCTTTTCAAAATGTGGGCTAAAATCTCGTCTATCACGTACACTTATCGGCATTTCGATATGAAAAATTTGTTGAAGAGTTATTCTATTTGTTTATAACGAAAGAACGAACTTCAACTTTGTTAATCTGTTTCAACAATTTGAAATCAACAATTAATTTGGTTCTTTTTTGTTATTGTTAGTGTAACTCGAACTTTCATTTACGCATGCGCAGACTGCTGTACAACCTCTAGATTGCTGGGAATAAACCATAAAAAAAACATAAAAAGTTATGAACAAATTCACTATGCAAACAACTATTAAATATTTTTACTTGAAATTTTGCACGTTTGTTGTATGTTGTAAAAGGTCTCTTTTGGTGCAGTATAAAGCTAATGCTAGTAAAGCTAGTAAAGAATTCAAGAAAATTATTCAATATTGGAAAATACTTTAAAGAATACAGCTGATTGTTTCCCATTTTCATCCACTTTTATATAATGCTTATTTATCTTTATTAATATTATAAATGATCATTTATTAAATAAGCAACAAAGAAGATTTATATCGAATACTCAATAATTTATTGTTAATATTGACGTGTTTAATTAATTTACTATAGAAATATAGGTCTAAGTTTTTTCTTATTTGTAAGGTTGAGACAAAAAATGATCAACCCTACATATTCGATATTCTAATTGAAGAGGAAATCACTTGACAGTTAAACCTTAGCAATCATAACTACTATGTAGATTCAGACAAGACTCAAGCTTCTGACAACGTAAGCGAAGTTAAGGTAGGTGTTTTTTCTTTTAGATGTAAGTATACGTAGTGATTCAAATATAAGTTGAAAGTGTCAAATATTTCCTCTTAAATAAAAAAAGGTATACTGATGTGTTGCTGTTTAAATGAATATTGATATAAAAATAACGTAATGCTAATCAATCCTTTAATTTTTAATCTTCTTTAGAATCAACTGCAAGTATCCAAACTGTAAAAAAAAAAACGGATTCGGTAGTAGCAGTGCTATCTCCACAAGAAACTTCTGTTCAAGAAGACATAAAAAATCCTCGTAGAAAAAGATCGAGCCCTTTGAGTTCACTAAGCAGGGCAGCGGTTCGAGTTACGCGTGCTGAATGCACTGTTTTTGTTCAGACAGTAGTTCAGGTATTTCTAGTTCGAGTTCTGATAGTTCCAACTCAGATGCCTCTACTGGAGAAGGACGTAAGCGCCAAAAGCAGAGACAATTTACGAAGGCCGGTTCACATGCTCTACCGATGAATTGAAATAAGAACTGGACACAAGTTTTACCTTGAACGAATGAATGAATAAGAGTGGTAATATTCGATATTTGACGCCTAGGCCTCATTGGGCTCATTACATCTCACAATGACCGCAAATCATTCGAGGCCTGTCGTCTTTGTAAATATAAGCGGTCTCGTTACTAGACTGCTCCTGGTGATGTTATTCTACCCCCGGAATGTCTTTGCCTCAGTCTGTTGAGTATCTGGTACTGTCTGAAATTATGGTCAACAGTTTTATTTTCCTCTAGACATCATCTAAATCTTACGAAGATGACGCCGCAGGCGACAGTGGCCTGTTAACAATCTTACAATGATCTGTAGTCCTTTCTTCTTCAAGCAAAGATGCTCTTTAGCAAGTCGCACATTAAGTTAAATCATATATACCTTATTGTTCCACAAAATTGCCTCCAATCCTTATATACTTTTTCTAACGATGATTTAATATTTTAGCCGTTTCTTGAAAAATTAGTCCAACTCCTATCAGATCGCTGATTTATGACTGCAATGACTTCTTTACCACAGAATAATTTTCTGTCATGGACATTTTTTTCTTGGGGGGGGGGGTGTCTTCTAAGCAATTTAAGTCCTGTTTCCGTAATAGCAGCCAAGAGAATAAAAGAAGTGTGACTACGCGTGCTATCCTGATGAAAGACAATTTTTTTTAAGTTTCCTTTGTATTTTTATTTGATTATGTCCCGAAATTTGAACGCAATGAACTGAAATTATTCCTTAAGCATCCTAAAAATAAAGGTCACAATTTTTCAACAGATGCTTGGAATTTGAGTTTTTAAGGGTGTGGGAAGAATACTTCAATTCCATACTACGACTTTTAGTTGGACCATTTTTCATCGTCTTAGACATATGACAAGACTGTGTTTCTCTAACTTTCCCACCTTCAGTCATCTATTTTGTAAAATAATATTACGTCCTTTATCAAAGATTCCTTAATTATTATCAGTTATTATAGGTTTCCTCTTACACGTTTGTTTTGGCATTAAGTTTTTCTACACCTATTTGCACAGCATTATTATTTCACAATATCATGAAAAATAGCACAATTGGAACTACTAGCAAATTGTCCTAAATCAATGCCATAGGACTCAACATACACATACGCATAAATGCACAGTCTCCTAAAATATCTAACTTCTCATGAATTTGACGTTATACTCTTTTCTTGAAGATATAATAACGCTACTCTTGCATGACACGCCCGATTTTGATATTAAAACCTTTCTTCACATTGAAATAACACTATTCTGCATTTTGAAATTTTTTGTTGCTTCTTGATATTTTTTTGGATATTTTGTGTTTACTATAATTTGCTTAATTCAAAGTTTTAGAGAAGGAAAGAAGAATAAAAAATATGGGAAACCAAAACCATAAGCAATCTAGTAAATATTCAACGATTTAAAAAGGAACAAAATTACTTTTTTTACAGTAATCCGTTAACATGTTTGGGGCCCATTTGTCACTATACCTCTTTCCATTTGGGAATTTACTGGTGAAATCTTTCGCCTTGTTCGTCTGAAACTGCCTCTAAATTTTCAGGGAAGAATTCCGAATGGGAATGAAGAAAATACAGCTAAATTGATATGTTGCAACCTAACGTCTTGTAAAATTGGACCACTTCTTCAATCAGATCTTTGTAGTTTTCCAATTCCTTGTTATCTAGAAAGCTGTACATAGATTTTTGAAGACAGTCCTTGCCCTATTTTCTTTTCTCGAAAGTGTGGTTTCAAAATTTTCGTCTTTAAAAATTCTCGTATTCTTTAAGCTTTGTCTCATTTATACGCGCGAATTTCTGTCTCGAATAAAGAAAAACATTTGTTTCTCTATTTAATGATTCAACAAAATTTTTTATAAACCTTAGTTTTATTTGCAGAGGAGGTAAATAAATTGTTTGCTGCTCCACTATAGGCGCGGATCCAAGGGGGGGGGGGGGCGGTGGGGGCGATCCCCCCCCCTCCCAAAGAGCTTTGAGTTCAGGAAAATTTTCCCGATTTTGCCTCTTATACTATAGTTTATTCAAGAACTAGAGAGAGTAATAAATCATTTTTTACCTTTGCAAGCTCCCTGTGTTCTTTAGTCCGGTATCTGTAACAAAATCTGTTAGACACATATATTTTTCTAAGAATGAGATAGATATTTTATAATCAGAAATACCGGTCTATAATAATGGACTATTTGGGTTGGATAACAATAGATATTTGGATTTGTGAAGTGTTAAAAAGGATTTTAATCCTTATCATAGGCGTCGGAAAGAGGTTTATTTTATCACTAAATATTTATGGCGTAGAATATTATTTCGGTAATAAACTTAAAATAAAAAGTTATTGTAATATTATTTTATTTCTTATGATTTCTTAATAATTCACATACACTAGAAAATATAGATAATTTTGACATATTTAACACAAATCACAACTGTATTTTTATTATTTTTAATAAATCCAAAAATTTATATTATAGTTATTGTTTAAATACTTACAAAATACCCATTGTCAAAAATATAAGAAGTTAAACATATATAAAAAAATAAATTCGTCCATATAATATTAAAATTTTTTGTGGTTATCGGTCATTTTATTATTAATTAAAAACATTTTTAGGATATTTGATGTTTCAGTTTATTTATTTTTTAAACCATCTGCAAAATTACAATTAAACACTAAAAAGGGATTTAAATATAAATAATTTTTATATGTTATAGAAAATTTAAATAATAAATTATGTTTACGCTGGTAAACATTGCGTATCTAATTTGTAATCAAAGTCAGTGAAGCTATCTTCGCTGAAATTAATTGTAATTGGTTCCTCTATCGCACCGATCATGAGATCGAGTTTCCACATTTTCTTTTATTCTTTTATTATATGGATTTTTCCCAACTTTCAAAAGTAACTTTATTCAAAAGAATCTTTGAAAAGTTCGGTTAAATTACTAATTTTGTAAGTTGTGTTGTTTCTAGCAACTCTACCTTTTACTTGAGATAGACATTTCCTTCTACAGCGGACATTTTCCAGGCGATCTATAAGAACAGATTTCCTATCTGCTTTTTCCCAGCAAAAATTGGGTTCTCTGAACAATTTCCAGATCTCAGTTCTTTAAATTTCAGATAAATGCGATTTTCATTGATTTTAGTTAGAATTTTGCCGACGGTTGGGATCTGCTTCTCATAATTAAATGTATGTACAACTCTTTTTATTGCAGTTTACATCTCTTCTTCCAACGAGGTTTTTCGTCTGCCTGTGATCGAATGTAGCTTGGGAGTACTAACAATTCCAATCGTTTTTTTCTCCTTCAGTATTCAGTACATAGTAGATTTTCCAACTCCTGTCATGTTGGAACCCATCTCAACAAAGCTTTTAACATTATTATCTAGAAATTGATATCTTAGGGCATCGTAATAAGTTTTTCGTTCAAGAAAAAATGCCCTGGTTTAACGATTTTGGAATAAACATAGATGTGGAATTCATATCTTTTGGGTATCTCACTAATCTCAAATAATATATAAAAACAAGCACAAACAAGATAAATCACTAAAGGCACACTGTAAGGTGTGCTTTGCTCACTGACAAAAATTAAATTGAACTATCAGAAATTTTATTGTTGCAATAAATTTATAAAATATTATAATATTTAAATATAATTAAATATAATTAGATTTGCGGCAGTCCTCAGTTACCTGCGGCACTGGAACAGGTACGTTGGAGGTTTCGGTAACAGCTTTATTACTCTTTCTAATTCATGAATAGAGTATAGGAATGTGTATGCTTGCGATCGCTCCTTCTCTTCCTAAGAGCTTTGAATTCAGGAAAATAGAACCGATTGTGCCTTTTATATTAGGAATCTGTATGCTGCTGGCACTCCCCCCCCCCATTGTCAACTTGTTTTTGTTGCGAAAGCCACCATCCAAGAGCTTTGAATTTAGGAAAATAGACCCGATTCTGCCTCTTATACTAAAATTGTGTACGCTGCTCGCATCCCTCCCCCCTGTCGACAACTTGCTTTTTCTTGTGATCGCCCCCCACCTCTCCAAGAGCTTCAAATACAGGAAAATAGACCCGACTCTGCCTTTTACTAGAAATCGGAACGTTGCTGGTTTCTCTCCCCCCCCCCCCCTCCGGCGACAACTTGCTTTCGCTTGCCATACTGTACCTTTGTGATATCACCGCGCCCCCAAAGACTCAGGCTGGATCCGCCCCTGCTCCACTAAGGGTTTATTAAAGAGTTTTTTTTAGACCGGGCACAATGTTTTCACGTGACGGTCATTCTTTAACGATATAATGTTGGTTTCTGGCTCTGCTATCCCATTCGCATAAAAAACAACAATATTTGGTGCAGCCTGTAAGTAGTGTAATAAGATCGATACAGATATCCCTTTTATGAGCTTCATATTTTATATTTTATATTTTGAAGTAATATACGCATATTCTCGCACCTTTTTTGTTGTTGTTCATTTCTATAAAACAATAAAACTGCATTTAGACTTGTCTTCGAAGAGTTATTAAACAATCGCCACTCTGTAAGTTTATAGGAAAGGCCAAGTTCGTTGATTATCATGATAGTAAACCATTGAGAAAAATACTACCAGCATAGACTACTTTTCTGAAACGTGAAAATTTTCACTCGTTTCTGTAAGAGATTCCATTACTGTAAACTAGATCCAAACAGCTGTGACTTTGATTGGGGAAGATCCAAATCACGAATAAGATCGTTGAGCTCTTCTTAAGATATTAAATGGGGCTGCTTACTGTTACTACATTCATAATCGTGTTTCTCTTGGAAACTTGGACCGACTTTTGGTACAAAATAATCTAGTTCATTCGATTCCGAGTCGATTTCCTATTTTTCTGGAGGCTTAGTAACAGAAGCATCATAAGGTAGAGAGCACGTGGCTTAAGTAATATTAAGATATTCGGTTTTAAGTTAGGTTTTACTAGCAAAACCCCGGGATTTCTGTCAAACAAAAATAACAATCATCAACACGATTCTGAAATTCCTGCTAAATCATTGACACTCTAAATTTCATAGACTTTTGAGTATTCAGTAGCCATTGTGTTAAGGTTCTTGAACAAATGTGGTCGCAGACTCGACGAGTACGGGGTATGATAAAATTTGAAATCACATGGGGTTTAATGGGTATCTTCATTATTTTAAGCCCTAGATGGTTGCTAATTCGTAGATTAAGGATCATGCCCAGGGGCCTTATCCTCGAACTGGGGAACGTGAAGTGAACGGTGAAAAGGTGGCGAACGCGTATTCTTGAAATGTTCATCACTCATATCCTCGTTCGCCCGGTGGAAGGCAAGCGAACGGTGAAACATGCGCAAATGACATATTTTACGCACGGATTTCAAAAAATAAAATAGAATTAAAAATTTTTATTTAATTTTTGGTTCTTCAAAATAACTCGCATTAAAAAAAAATTATATGTTTCCGAACCGTTTTTTTAAGAAGTTTTATTTTCTGAGTAAACAATTGAAATGTCAATTAGGTGGTACCCCGATATTTTTAATATTTTCAATTTTTTTAATAAAATATCCTTAGAAAGTTGAATTTGTTTCACAAATATTAAGAAAATTTGAGATTAGAGACATATAAAATTATTACAGGAGATTCTGTTCATAACTCAATTGTTTGAGCGTGCTATTTAAAAATGTTTTTCTTGGGTCAGTTTTGCTTATGGATTTAACATAAATACTTGTGTCCATAATAGCCGAGTATCTTAGTTTTAAACAGTTAAATCTAACATAATTCTTTTCACGACACACCTTATAATAAATTTGAGAAATCACAATTGTAAGCTATCTGTAAGCTTTATTTAAATAAGTAACAAATTTTATATTTACATTATGTTAACTACAACATTTAACTTAATTAGACTGTGTTAAACATTATACGACACTACAATTAAATAAATATTATGATTATAATTTATCGGGACATATAAATATGAACCCTACAGACCAACGGTCCTTCAGCATAAAAACCTTATTTATGGTACATTTGATCTTCAAGTCTCACAAATTTTTATAAAATAAAAAAATATATATATTTAAAGTTGAACGTGAGATCCGCCAGTATCTTTAATGGACGTCTTCTGTCTGGCCTTTGGTTTCTGTCGCTGGTTATAAACAGTTTCACTATCATTGTTCAAGTTTCAGGTTTTCTTTCAAATTTACTTGTCAGGACAGAACATCTTGCAGTAAGAGGCTGGACACTTTGTGAATTCATACAATAAATAACTGATTGGATAGTTTCCATAGTGGATAGGGATGATGGCTTTTAGTCATACTACGTAGAGTTGTAATTTCCACCGTTTCAAGGTTTATCGGTGCTGGTTTTCTGCAATTACTGTCAGTATATCACTTTGTATATATGATTGCTGTTTTTCTTCATATTCCTTTTTCCTTATATATTAGAATCTGAAAGTACTTGGCTCTTTGTATGCATTTTTGTTTAACAGTTCTAGAGTGTCAATTTAAGATAAATTTGATCTAGGCAAAGTAGAAATATTGTAATGGCAATTAATAATTTCACAAAAATAACAACAGCACTATTTTTTTTTACTTTTGACTATTAATTAAAAGTACCAAAACTACTTTTTGTCTAAAATGGCAACAAAATATGCTACGGACATTTTCGGTATGACAGCTCAATTCAATTTGTCATGCATTTTATTTTTTGAAATTCTGGGGTTTTAGCACGTTCATATCTGGCAACATTGGCATTTCAAGAATACGGCTTTTACTGTCAAAAAGTTCACATCGCCGTTCCCATCGCCATTCACATTACCTTTCACATCACACTTTCAAGGATAGGTGCCCAGATGCCTACCGTACGGTGTTGCTAGATTATGCACAATGTCCCCAAACTTAGAAAAAATGTAGATAATAACTTCTATTTATTTTCAGTTGATGGTGGGTCATATGGAAAGCTAGTGTCCAGCTACTGGTGGATATATATCAAAAGGCTTTTTACATACATTTCGACACGATGGCACTTTATAAGCACTTTTTGTAATGTATTTTAATGACTGAACATTTTCCAACATATTTACATATTTTAAAAATTTTGGGTTTTTAACACATAGTGAACAACACTGTCTGTTTACCTAATACCTGCAGTAACATGCTGTAACACTGGCCAAGATAAAGTTTTTAACAAAACCTGATCTTAAAAATAATTTCTTCTAATTCTTTCAATACAATATTTTATATCAAAGTTAAAAAACGGAAGCTTTTCTCTGGTTTACGGCAGCGCTAACAACTTTTATTCACACAAAATAACTTGACAGCCTTAAAAATATATTCAGCAGCAATGGGGCAAAAAATAATATTTAATTTTTAACAATCCTTTACTTAGCCGTTAAAGTCGTTTAGATATCGTTTATCAAAAATTTAATTTCCTGTTTCTAGGAGAAATATTTTGAAATGTTTCTTTGAAAAGCTATAATACTGTTACATGTTTAAGGTGCACGACGACGGCAGTTTAAAAAGGGTCTTATCTGTAATGCACCGTCGGAATTCGCTCCGTAACTGAAAGAAGTAATTTTACGGAAGAAAACGTATAGGAAAATAATATTGAAAATGCTTAAAGTCAACTTATTACTTACAGGGGAAAATCAATAATAATTAAAATATTTTGACATTCAGTTGTTCAATAAAAATTGTAATAAATTTTTAAGGCAGACAATTCTATCAGAAAACAATTTTATTGCATTGATTTTCATTTTAATATAGTTTAATATTTTTGTAGAAATTTTTTTATACCGATATTATATGAGTAGTAAAATAAACGGGGGTATTCGGAATGTGGATGAAATTTCATCGTCTACTTCTTGGAAAAGGGAAAAATCTTGCTAATTTCAATAATAAATGTTTTAAGCCACGCTTCAAAACTTTAAAGTTGGTGGCGAAAAGCCATTCTTCTGGATGAAGCTACACATCGCTACGAAGAAATCAAAGACTGAAACTTTGTCAGATGATCATGAGCCAATTTTCATCAAAATAGATAATATATGCAACAAATTGAAAGAAAATATGGCGAGGAAACACCGAAATAAACTAGAGAAACTAAAATCACATCAACGACCGACTCCACCTGAAACAACTTCAAGAAAAACCATCATAAACTTTTCTACAAGAATACTTTCAACAGCAGAAGAACAACTACTAAGCAAGGAGCTTAATTTCGCAGTAACACCAAAAAGCATGCCCGTTTTAGAAGACATAAGCTCTGTAGAATCTATACAAGTAGACGAAAACCATTCCGACGAGTTTGGGTGGAAAATAAAATCAACATTGGAAGACAAGAAAAATCCAGTTCAAAATCTCTCTAGATCTTACAGTATGAGTCCGAATGCAAAGTTATTGCAGCGACGATCGCCTATTTAACAGAATGGAACGAGAGCGCCTACAAAGAAGGAATCGAAGCGCCGGAGCATCAGTGCTGCTTGTATAAATTTTTAAAGAGAGACTATGTCGAAAAATACTATAAATTTTGTTCTGAAATAGGTCACAACAAGAAATAATATGTAATGTATTTTCTACACGATTATTCGTATTTACATATCTTAAATTCACTAAATATAAATACCATACAAATTTGCATTTCTTTTATGTTATTTTTAACTACTTTTATCGTTTCCGAAGTACGGAACGGTTCTTTGATCTATTTGCCGCCTGAAACCAAGATAGTTCCCGTTACTATGACTACGGGTTACTTGGAGCTTTGCCATTGGTCAATCGTTCGGTACAATTTCAACCCCGTCGCCTGTTAACCCGTACAATCAGTTTGTTTTTACTTCTAATAGAGTTACACGCCTGATCGTCTTCCTATACCCCTGTCATTTTAATGACATTGTGTTACTTGAAGTTTATGGTGTATCGTTTCTGCAGTAAAAGGCCATGTTTTTTGTGGCGTTTAAGAAGACTGGGATCACGCATTGTTCTAAAACTCATGTTTTTATTTTATATTTCCCAATTTACTCCGAAAGGGCTCTATGCATTTTATATTCAACGATCAAGTTAGCTATTTGCATGCTCTGTAGATATTTATTTCCTGGCCTAGGAATACATATTTAAACATTGTTTCTACTGTCGCATCATTTAAATGGAAATTGATTTTCTGGTCGAATATGAACATAACTTCAGTTTGGTTCCTATTTATTGTTAATCTGATTTCTTCTGATTTTTGTTTGAGTTCTATTAGCATATTCTGTATATATTTTGGGTTGCTAGTAAGCAATATAACATCATCTGCATATTTCAAATTGTTCAACTTGTCCTTGTTAATGTTCAATTTCTTATTATACGATTGAAAAAACCTTCATTGTTAGAGTAAATAACTTAAGCGATATTGTGTCGTCTTGTCTTCCGCCTCTCTGTAGTTTTATTTTCTTGGCATTTTTATATATTTTTATATATTTTTTCTAATACTTTAGTGTGTCTTGAGTTTATTCTGCAGTTTTGAAGTGAATTCATGATAACCCATGTTGCTAGACAGTAGAGTGTTTTGTTTTAGTAAACGAATATCAAACATAAAACCTGTCATATTCTAGTGTTCTTTATATTATATTTGTGGGTGTTTGTATATGATTCATTGTTCTTAATAGAAAGTTATAAAAGCTTAAAAGGATATTAAAAAAGTTTGGTTGTCCAATGGTATGACTGTCGGTATAATGGTCTCTGCTTAACGGCATAGGCACTAGCGCAACATCAACAGGTACTCGCAGAGTATAAACCAAAACAATGAGTAACGAGCTATCCAGTCGTAAAATAACCAGCTGGGAAAATACTAGTTTTAAAATAACGATTAAGGAGGATAACCCGTAAGTAGAACTCTACTAGAGAAGAGTGCCTAAGACTCCTTAGTAAACCCTAACCAAAAAATATATGAATTTGTTAATCAACCTTCGCCAATGTGCCAAGAATTTTAATTTACAATTTAAAATTTTCTTTTTATTCAAAAAAAAATTAATGAAGGTGATCTTTAAGTTAACAGAAAAGGAAATATTAATCAAAAACTAATTAGAAATCATTAATTTACAGTAAACACTTGCTTTAACTAAAGAACTAAAGATAAGTAAGAGTAAAAATATAAACGTATCAGAAAACACCAGCCTGACTCCAGGTGATCTCCAATAATTATTTTAATATAAGATAAAACAAAAGATTTAAAACAAAATATTTACTAAACATATTAATTAATCAATTACTCAATTAAATCAATCAACATATAATCCTATTTTATTCAATTTTCATTAATTGTATGCTCAAAATTGGGCCTAGAAATTGAATCCAATTCATAAAAACTTTAAAATATAAAAGATAAATTAATTATTCCATAAATTGGGGCCATCATCATACGTCCAGAGAGCAAGTACGTGACAAAATATAGTGAATTTTACACTAAATAACAAAGGTACTCTCAAAATTAACTCTTGGCAATATAAAATGAATAACTAAGTATATTCAAGGTAACCACTATCGAAAACTAAAAAAAATTCAAGAAAAATTAATCAATTATCATAAGCAAATAGCAACAGTGGGCCTTAAAACGCAATATAAAACTGAATAATAGTCTATTGACGTCAATTTAGGTCTTAATTTTATACGGTAAAAATCAATTTTAAGCTTAAATCTTTGATAAATCAAAAATCTATGAAAGATTGTTTTATTAAAATGTAATTAATAGATCTTACCCGATATTGGTGGTGGAGTTTAACAGAATTCCTTTGTCGAAACATGCAAAACTATCAGAATCCCCGTTTTCAGGTTTTTCCCTGTAAAAACAACCCAAAAACGCCAAACAGGCAAAAGATTAACTTAACAACTCAACACAATTGCCGGGATAATTTAAACGATTTTTCAGTCCGAAATCCCAAAGAAAGGTTGAAAAAAATAGAAATGGAAGTCTCATCTCCTTCAGACGTCGAACAGGAAAAAATTAAGTCAAGGCAAAATGGTCTCCATTTATAACTAAGATCCTTGCTTGCTCACAACACTGTGGCATATAGGCGGATTTGTTATACATACGGGTTTCTATTTGGCTTCTGACATTCGATCATTTTACTTTTCTATTCACCCTAAAATCAAATGTTTACATGTTATATAATTAATTACAAGAGATTTCCAAAATTTATAAGCAGTAAGATTTCTCTTCTACCGTGTCTTGTTTGTATTCTAGATTTATTTTATTATAATTATACCGCAACACTAAAATTAAATCCTTTCAATTATATGTATAGAAGACATCACAAAAAAATCACATTTTTTTTTCGAAAGTACCACACAAACACTAAGCGCACAGATTAACGTGAAGGTAATAACAAGTTGTTTTCATTTAATTTGCTATAATGGCGTAATTATTCCTTGAAAATATCTCTTGGCGTCTCTTTAGGTCTGCTCTACGTATATATAATGTAAATTGTATTGTTACTGAAACTTTATTAATTGGACTTTTGTCAATCTAGATTATTCATTTACATACTGTGCCATGTATGATAATAATAATTTATTCCACAAGCTTAAAAAATTTTATCTATATTTGAAGAACAGGAAACTAAAATTAACTTTTGAAGAGAGAATAACTATATTTCAATATATGTACAACAATCCTCAGTTTTATATCAAACTGAAAAACCAATTCAAATACCTAAGATTTATAACTCAAACATTACTTCTTCTGATATGAATCTATTTTTACATAAATATATCTTAAATAAGGCCACTTAAGCACCATAAATCCGCCTACTGATGCTAGCCAATATCCTCAAAACATATTTGCCAACTGGCCCATAGCCAAGATCATCCTGACGCAGCCTCTCAATTACATTCAAAGTGTGTCTTTGTTTGCCTTAATAGCTTTTATGAATCTCATTTTGATATTTTAACCATAATATATGAATGCTAATAGAGTACTTTTAGAAATTCAGAATCCATTATAGAAGGAAGTGCTGTAAAGGCATTAATGATATTGAAAATTTTACAGGATATATATGTCACAGTCAATGGGCCGATTAATTTCAGGAAAAAAAATCATAATTATTTTTAAGGACGATTACATATTTACGACAAAAAATTGAATTTGGCAATATTATATTGGTTATCTCAAACTGACTTCACACAGCATCATTTCAAAAAAAAGTATTCATCTTGCTATACCTGAAGTCCATAATTTCTGTCAGTAACTGATTTAATACCGGCCACCAAAGCGACGATGCGGCGGAATAAACTGCTCATGCAACTATAGGTGATTTAAAACGCTTTATTAACAGGACAGGGACTAAAAATTTAAAACGCATTGTTGTCATATTTCGCGAGCCTTAAACAGTAATAGAAAGTACGGTGTTGCCGACCAACATGTACTTGGTTTCTTATCGCGAAAAAAATGGATGTGGCAACACACATAAACGGAATGCCCATCTTGAATAGATTTGAAAATAGGCATCTCGACTGCGATTTCGCATTGTTTGAATATTTACTCGACTTTTTATTGATTCGTTTATAGATTCTGCGAATTTCCATTCTAATTACTATTCTTTCGTTGTATATACAGTGTAAAGTCCGCATCTTATGGTATTTTTCTTATTAATAGCTTTATTCGAAATTTGACTTTAGCAACAATTTCTTCTTCGATCGAAATGAAAATTAATCAAAAAAAAGTGGGCACGTGATTAGCATCATCTGTCAAATTAAATTTTTTTTCCAAAAAAAATTTCAAAAGCGAGGTTATAACTCAAAATATAGAAAAAGTTTATCTGAATGCAATTTATAGCCTATATGCAAAACTTCAGCTGTATAAGATAATTTAGATTTTTTCCCATTTCTAGTAAATTGCACCACTGTTGGAAAATAAGACTCAACGCAACTTACATAAAACTTCTTGGTTTTGACAATTCCAGACATATTTTGTTTAAAGTAACACCATATCAAATGTGCAACTCCAAAAAAACCAAATAGGGCTATGAAAATTTGGTCACATGTGATGCAAAGTTTGTTTTTGATCCTGTATAAGGTAACTTCAAAAAATAACTATTTTTGTAAACGTAGTTTATGTCTAAAAGTAATACACATTAATATTAAGAAAATAGTTTGATTGAAAAGACTCAAATTTTCTAATAAAAAATCATAATATAAAAATAAAACGTATTTAAAATTCCAACTTTTTAATTGATAATAAATTATTTTTGGTATTTGAATATTTAAATTAAAAATAATGAAAAAACTTAAAAGTTAAAATTACATTTCTGTGTGCCTTACATTGCATACAATATAAACAATTTCTCTCCTTGACACATCTTTAATGGAGTTTCTGATACTTTACGTTTACTTCCAAAATAAAGCTTCGAATCACCATTTCCAAACGATAAATATTATGGAAAGGTATTTGTAAATTTTTTGTTTTAGGTAACTCCACAGGAAAAGGTCAAGTGAGGTTAAATCCGGGGACCTGGCCGACCAGTATTGCTTCATATTACGCCCAATTACTTTGCCCCTAAATAATTCCAAGAGGCGTTCTTGGATCTGTCTTGTATTGTGGATGAGAGCACCATCAAGGGGCGGATTCAGCCTCTCTCTTTGGTGGGGGGGGGGGAGGTGATATCACAAAAGTACAGTATGGCAAGCGAAAGCAAGTTGTTGACGGGGTGGAGAGACGCCAAGAACATTCCTATTTTTACTGTAAAAGTCTGAGTCGGCTCTATTTTTCTGAATTTGAGGGTCTTGAGGGGGTGAGTCAAAATCGGGTCTATTTTCCTAAACTCATAGGTCTTGGGGGGTAGGGTGATCGCAAAAAAAGACAAGTTATTGACTGGGGGGGGGGGGGGGCTAGAAGCCAGTAGCATGCACATTCCTAGTATAAAAGCCAGAACTGGATCTATTTTCCTAAACTCAAAGTTCTTTGTGGGGGCGATCGCAAGAAAAAACAAGTTGTTGACGGGGAAGTGGAAGCCAACAGCATGAAAGTGGCCTCGTTGGTCTATAAAACATGAAGGAAAAAGGACAGATCTGTTTCTTTTTTCCCATGGTATCAAAAAGAGAATCCCAAACATATGTCAAAATCTTGTTCCTTAAAAATATTTATGAATTTCGTGACTACTTATTTTTTTCGTTAATTTTTATCTCGATTGAAGTAGAAATTGATGCCAAAGTCAAATTTCGAATAATGGAATTAATAAAAAAATTCCATATAATGCGGACTTTACAGATCACACTGTAGATATTGTGTTGTGTAAAAAAATGTGTATTATAGTGTATATTTGGTGTATATATTTGTGGTAAACTATAAATATTAATGATCCTTCAACTAGTGGTGCGCCTACAAAATAAATAGTCAATCGACACTGGAAGAACGAATTTGGGAACGAACACTTTGGATGCAGGGTTTTAAATAGTCATAATAGAGAAAACGATCAAAAAAAGCTAAATATGCAAGATGACGGAAAAAATGATCCTGGACGACGACAGAAAATATGCCATTCATCGCAAAATTCATGGTTTCTTTTTCAAAATTGAAATACCAATATTAAAAAGAATTAAGAGAGAAATTAATAACGACACATCTTCACCTACAATATCATTAAGAGTTTTGAAACGAATTTTGAAAGAAATGTATTTTAGATATCTGCAACGGAATCGAAAAAGCCTTGTAATTGCGAAGAATGAAATTATTTTATGGCGGCGAAAATATTTGGTTTTGAGAAGAAGAAGAATAACTGTATTATACTGACGAAATATGGCTCAACGAAAAGCACACGGTTGGAAAGGTATAGCAAGAAACAGGCATTTATGGAGGGATTTTCGCAAGGACTACGCAAACCTAGTAGAAAAACTCATATTTGAAGTGTGTTTGGTTTCGTAAATGGCGAAAAACAGGAGACTACCATGAAGACATGAAGGCTAATATTTTCAAGCGATGGTTTTCTTCGATTTTAAACCTTGTGGATCCGATTCGGTAATTGTAATGGACCATGCGTCTAAAAAGGCAGAGATATACCAATAATTACTCTCAAAATACATTGAATTTGACCAACCGAAACGAACAAGTCAGCAGAAAAATGCACTGAACACCACTCAGGGTAGCAGATAAACAACAAACTTTCTTTTAATATGCAGAAAATATCTTAAGCGCACCTAAAGTGCATATAAAATATTACTGCAACTAACACCAGGAGCAGCTACACTGAGTGAAGCCCAAAAGTTTGTTAAGGCATAATTGCTTAGAAACCGTAGGCATCACTGAATGAGCTTGCTAGCTGCCACGGCTAACGGCAGACCAAGAAAAATCGATAGAACTTTCAATTCGGGGAGAGGGTGGGGAGGTTTCAGTCGGTAAGAATCCGACACTACCTTTCACACTTTGTGGAGGTGTCTATGCAAGGTTTTCCCTCTAGGAACAAAAATTGTAAGGGTTGATAAAAATGCGAGGAGACAAATTTAACTTAAAAAAATATTTTGATATTTCTACGAAGTTTCAACATTTATTATTTTTTGAAATGTCACGCCATTAGACTTGTTTCTCCTGACGACACACAACTCGGCCCACTCCAACTTACTTTTTAGTACGCAGGAATATATATTTAATATGTTTTAATTTTTTTACTGCAAAAATGAAACCAGTCTACTTAACCTTATCAGTTCAGCTTATTAAAATTTCTCTGAGGATGATTACATGATAAAATAAACCGAATTTAATTCGAAGAAATGATTTGTAATCTGGGGTGGAAATTATCTTTAAAATATTTGACTGAAAAATACATATCCCTAAATAACAAATGTATTACCATTTTGGTAAATAATTTCTGGATTATATTTTATGATAGTAATGGACTTAATACTACTTGGACTTGGGACACCTGAAAACAAATAAACCAATAAAAAATAGGTTTTGGTTTATTATTCTCAAGACGTTCTACAAAAAACATCGGTTCACAAGGACGCGAAAGTGCGAAAAAATTCTAATAAGTTGAACATGGCATCTTACCAAACAGAGAAGGTATATTGTCATATTGAACCATACAGAATTCTTTCATAATTTTACCATTCGCGACCTTATGAATGGACACAAAATCGAAAAAAATCGAACAGGCTCTAAAATTTTCGTATTAATTTAAGCAATCTCGACTTGGAAATATAATATCCTATTAAATAAGAAACGAAAGTCAGCAGCTTATGTTAGACTTCTGTTAAAGCTTGGTTTGACATTATATCGAAAATGCACCCTGTCTCGTGACATCATGCCCGCTCAGTTGAACTTTCACCCGGATTTCGCCGAAAACTGCAGTAAAGTTTTCGGAGTAATATTCCATTAAGTCTTCCTGTATACGATCTGCTAAAATGAAATATTCCATCTAGCAGCCGATAAAATAATCCTGGTAAGATTGTATTCAGCAAACCTCTTAGAAACTGCAAACTAGGCGGTAACGATAATGGAGTACATGAAAGTGTCCATTTCAAATAAACGAATTATCGTATTGGCATTTAAGATAACTAAAAGGGGCTTATCTGCTAATTTTTATTACATCCTCAACGAAAATGACCCTGCTGAGGCATTAAGAAAGAAATAAAAGCGAAACTTTGTTAGCGAGGGAGTGAAATGTATTTAGACTTGTGCTACGAACCTTAATATGAAACTTACTTACATAAATTAAGATAACTGCTTTGTCAAAAAAATATAGTTTTGTGGTTTTTGAGTGCGTTTTAGGTTTATTTTCTACGAGTTAATAATTTGTTTAATTAACTTTACCTATGTTAATTTCCTCATAAGACGTTCATTAAAAAAGGTCTGAAACTTTTTAGAAAATTCTATTTCCCTATTTTTAACATGGAACGCCAACGACAGAATATCTAGAAATTGCTAGATTATTCCTTTTTCTTGTTCTTATTACACCATGAAGTATGAAAATCCTTCTAGAAGACTCGGAAATCTTCTGGTAATAACGAAAAGGGTGTATAAAGGACAAGCTGTCAGAATAAAAGGTTATAAAATAATATAGTGTTTATAAAGACCGGTCTTCGGGAACAATATATATATATATATATATATATATATATATATATATATATATATATATATATATATATATATATATATATATATTTATATATATATATATATATATATATATATATATATATATATATATATATATATATGTATATATATAATATATATATATATATATATATATATATATATATATATATATATATATATATACATATATATATATGAAGTAAATTGCGATCAGTGAATGCAAACCTCGTTCCAATCATATCCTTTCAGTGTTAGAGGTTGTACAGTTTGAATAAATTGCGATAAAATACAATCCATCCAATTCCCCCACCATCGAAATGATGGCCCACCTGTACCACCATACCGAGAAGAAAGTCAAAACTTACCCTCCTCGCCACAGTGATACGGCAGAGGTATATGTTTCGTCTCTACTAGACTCATCAGGGTATCGACATGCACCTGGCTGTGCAAAGAACAGATCGGAACGAAGCATGCAAATACTGAACGCGGCTTCGCCGACCTCCCGCCGGATGGCGTATATATGTTTATGTGGCTTTCACGGATTCCTCCGTGTGAGATGCAATAGCAGTGGATATATCCACATTATGCCGTTGTAGTGCTGAAATCATATTTAGCAAATGTACAACAATATGCAGCTACGTATATGAATGAAGTAAAATGCGAACAGTAAATGCAAACTTCTCCCCATCATATCCCTTCTGTGTTAGAGGTTGCACAGTTAGAATTAATTGTTACAAAACGCAATTTATCCTATTCCACCACCATCGAGATGATGGCCTACCTGTACCACCATACCGAGAAGAAAGTCAAAACTTACCCTCCCCGCCACAGTGATACGGCAGAGGTACATGTTTCGTCTCTACTAGACTCATCAGGGTACCGACATGCACCTGGCTGTGCAAAGGACAAATCGGAAGGAAGCATGCAAATACAGAACGCGGCTTCGCCGACCTCTCACCGGATGGCGTATATGTTTATGTGGCTTTCACGGATTCCTCCGTGTGAGATGCAATAGCAGTGGATATATCCAAATTATGCCGTTGTAGTGCTGATGAGTCTAGTAGAGACGAAACATGTACCTCTGCCGTATCACTGTGGCCGGGAGGGTAAGTTTTGACTTTCTTCTCGGTATGGTGGTACAGGTAGGCTTCATCTCGATGGTGGTGGAATAGGATAAATTGCGTTTTGTAACAATTTATTCTAACTTTGCAACCTCTAACACAGAAGGGATACGATGGAGAGAAGTTTGCATTTACTGTTTGCATTTTACTTCATTCATAAACGGAGCTGCATATAGTTGTACGTTTGCTGAATGTGATTTCAGCACTACAACGGCATAATGTGGATATATCCACTGCTATTGCATCTCACAAGGAGGAAGCCGTGAAAGCCACATTAACATATATATATATATATATATATATATATATATATATATATATATATAATATATATATATATATATATATATATATATATATATATATATATATATATATATATATATATATATATGTATATATTAAATTTCCTTGAACATATGTGTATAAAGAGAAGTTTTGTTTAGTTGGATATAAAAATTTAACTTTTCAGAACCGATTATACTTTTTCCCTTTCAGAACTGCTCTCCGGGTATGTAACTTTGGAAGAATGAATTTATAGTCGAAAGAAATTCTTTCCCCACTTGCCTGTCTGTCGTGAAACAGGCGTAAATCATACCAACCCCGGAAACTTGAGTTATGGTTCTTTACTTCACATTTTTAAAAATTACTCTCTTATAAGCTTCAAAGTTCAGTCTACACCACAAGCCTTTTTGCTTCTCTATTACACATTTAGAAGGAAGAAATATCTGTTCTTCAAATTATCAGTTGGTCATCGTTGAAGTGGTCAACATTCAACAGTGCAAAATTTCCTAGGTACCATACCTTGTTAATAAGCGCTAAATATTTTACTTTTTATTGATCCTTAGATTTCATTATAACGCACAAGTTTTTTTGTATGATCGCTTTTTCTTGAACGTGAAACTTACTGTTGTTTTGATTAGAGCTATGAAGAATATGTGTTTCAGTCAAAACGACCACCTTGAAAAAATTTTAAGATTGTAGTCAAGATTTGGACCAAGATCACTATCAAAAACCTTTTTTCTTCATGAACAACTTTTTTACTTGACTTGATAACACATAACTTTTAAGTTATCGTACTGCTCTAATACTTCCTTCAGATAACCTTCAGAGGTAAATATGCCCTATAACTCATTTAATTATATGGTTACACCTGAAATTTATCGTAGTTTTCATTGTCGCTATAAAAAATATACAGGGTGTCCGGGAAAATGTAGGAAGTCTCCCGGATATGAATATGAAAATACACGTTAAAGGAATACTACAAGTTCATATAAACTTTTTTCGTGTAGGCTTCCTCTTTAGAGATATGGGCTCTCAAAAAGCTGCATTGGAATCAAGTTTTTTACAAATAATTATTGAACCACCGAGTATATTTCATTTTTTTTTAATATGATGTATACCAGTTAAGATCCTTCACATTATTGTCCAAGAAAGTGTTGTAAATTACTCTCATCTGCAGGGCGGTTTTTATATACCCTAAACTCTTGACTAAAAATTAAACACTCTTCATTTGTGTCGCTAATCCTAACCGTTTTCGAAAAAACATCATGTTATTTACACTGTTAGTTTCCTAGCTTCTGTCGGGATGAATATAAAAAACAGGAAATTTCCCCTGTCACCATAATTTCAAAAAAAAAGTTAAACTAACTGCTTAGCTAAAAACTTCATAAGAGGGGTCAACATGAGTTACGTGAAGTCTGATACACTTACGGGCACGACGAATTGAGGACTGCTGAACCCGCCACATTAACTCAGCATTGTTCCTTACTTGATCACAATGAAACGTGAATCTCCGCAAAGGTTCCTCCCTACTATCGACAGCAGTGGAATACACCAATGGTCTGAGGTATCCCAACTGGTCAAAATCCAACGGCGTTAGGTCGAGAGATCGAGAAGGCCAAGCAATAGATTCTTCTCTACCTATTCAACTATTTGGATAGACGTTATTCATATGCTCCCGCACAACAACGCTGAAATGAGGTGGTGCCCTATCGTGCATGTGGTACATGTTTCGGCGGGTTTCAAGTGATAAGTGCTCTACTAAATCGTGAAAAGCGTTCTGGAGGAACTCTAAATAAATCATTCAGTCGTGCGGGCAATACGAATGGTCCAATCAAAAAATTGCCGGTGATTCGTGCCCAGGCATTGATTGGAACTGATGTTGATGATACGAAACAATAGTCTCATGAGGATTTTTGTCAGTCTATACATGTGAGTTGTGTACATTTATGATACCATTTTTGGTAAACCCTGCTTCATCGATGAAGAGAATAGTGCTAATAAAGTTTACATTATTTCGTTGTTGATTCAATAGCCAGTTTGCAAATTGCATTCTAGGTAAAAAATCTTCAGGAATCAATCATGCACTTTTTTCAAATGATATAGATTTAACAGCTGTTCTTGAAGAACTTCATGTACTATTGTTTTCGACGCATTGAACTGCGCTGATAATTTTCAAGTGCTCATTGAAAGAGTGTCATCTACAGCACTTCCCTGATCAGCATCAAAACTTCTTTTCCCAAAATTTCATAAAATTATGGAGAAATTTAATTATATTACCTTATTAAATTGCATCGCCTACCATTCTTCCTTAGACGCTGGTCAACTCGTTGAAATATTTTTTTGAGCTGGAAGAGTACGATTAGGATATTGTCGTGCCGTGATATAACCTCCTGGCTTCCAAAGCATTGCAAAGTTCAAGTAGGGTTGCATTAGATGCATATCTGCATACTCAATAAACGTGTATTCCATATTTCGAATTATTTCACAATTATAATCCAAAAATCAGTAAATTAATTTCCAAGTAAAGAATCAATGTGTCGCGATGTGCAGGATATTTATTTTTTTCGTACCTAGCAATGTTTGTAACAACAATACTTTGTTTTTGCTGCCGTTAAAATAAAACGCACATTTTTTGCGAACCTAGGTCGAACTGCAATTCATCAAATTAGACGTTTTTAACTAAAGAGGCAAACTCTAATTTTTTTTCGAATTTTTTTTTAATCATAAGGTTGAACGTTGAACATTTGCTAGGAACAAAGATTTATCTCTTATCGAAATTCTCCAAATACATGATGTAAAGAAATGACGTTTTTTCGAAAATGGTTAGGATTAGCGACATGGATAAAGAGGGCTTAATTTTTGGTCGATAGTTAAAGGTATGTAAAAAGCGTTGTCTATAGTTCTTATCATACAGGTGTAAAAAAAAATGGGGTCATGTGTGTCGTAGCTAATCCATCTCTGCAGCTGTGAGTAAGCCTTACTTGGTATACATTACATTAAAAAAATTTGGAATATACCTGGTGGTTCAATAATTATTTGTAAAAAATTTGATTTCATTGCAGCTCTTTGGAAGCCCATATCTCCGATGAAGAGGCCTATATGAAAAAATTTATATGAACTTGTAGTATTCCTTTCACTTGTTTTTTTTCCTGTCAGGGAGATTTCTCACATTTCCCGGACATCTTGTTTATCATTATAAATGATATTAAGAAAAATCAAATTTTTCTCAAATTTCCATGCTCAGACCGTCATTTTTTTAAGGTCGAAAGTTGAATATTAGTGAGTCACTTTATATTTCCTAGTTTCTGTTTCAAATCACTTTCGTAAGGCTTATTTGCTTATCTCCTTATTTCATTTCTGACTACAATTAATATTATTATTATTCGAAAAAAAATCCAAATGCCACACTGTGCAACGTTTTTACGAAAAATTTGGTATTTTGTTGATTATTCGATACCTTCTAAACTATAGGCTAAAACAAAAAGTATCAGATGATTATAACTGACGTATTGAATTATTCATTTGTATATTCGGATATCCTCGACAAGACAAGTATATCAAATAGAAAAAGTAAATCTATAAACAAATAAAATTTAGCTAAAATGTATCATAAAATATTCGAAACACTTTAAAATAAAATTAAATAGCCGCAATTGAAAAGTAAAATATATACGTTTTACTTTTAGGCTGAAATACTAATGGACGATTTTGATTGGTCATCCTTGACTTTTACTAATTGTTAAATTTAGAAGTATGAACAACGCATTTTTCTTTTGGAGTGTGTCAGTTTAGTGGAAATTTCTCGTCTTTTTGGAAGTATAAACCGATAATTATATTCTATTCGAGTAATAGTTTGGTGCGCATTGTGGATTAAACTTGTACTAAAACTAAGAAACCTTTTATGTCCTCAAATAGATAATATGAATCTAGGCAAAATATTTTTTTTAGCAAGGTAGCACTACATGTCACGCTGCGAGGGGATAATTAGCTTTTAACGGACATGTTTTTCTGATGATGGCGTCATTTCTAGAAATAATGGCCCGTATAGAAGAGAAAATATGTATAAACAATTTGTGGACAATAAATAACCTAAAGCAAAACATTTATCCAATTATTAATAAAATTGAACCGAATCTGTGCCAATTCGTTTGGACAAAATTGTTTTAATACTTAGATTATTAGATTACAATAAACTCATTTTACGTTGCTCTGATCTACTATAATCCTCGGATATTTAGACTTTTTATGAAGTCTACTATTCTTCTGTGGAGTAGGTGTTTTGTTTCTTTAGGCTTCAAGGTGATACCTTCTAGGATTTTAAATCTTTTACAGAACATTGTCATACATTCACATAGCAGGTGATTTGCTGTTTCGGCTGCCCAATCCCAGAAACGGTAAATATACCTCTCAGCTTTGTTCATTTCTTTCAGATGGTATCTCAGAAGGCAGTGTTCTCTGGAGATATTTGTTATTACTGGAATATTCCTTTCTGGAAGATCGAGAAGCATTTTTGCCTTGTTCGGCGATGGACTTATGAATTTCTTCACTTTTCTGAGATCAAGCGTCTTACTTCAGCTTAATTTTGAATAGTTTTTTTCCCAGCTATGGAGATTCTCTTTTATGTGGTTTTTTAATAGTTCACAACAAGGTTCTGGACTACGAGAAGGAGTTTTTGTCCCTTCCTTTGCAAGGCTGACGTTCTCGTTTCCCTTAATTCCCTTGTGCCCTGGCAGTTATTTTAGGGTTACCATGTTGTTCCTTACCAATTGCTTTAGGGCTTGTCTGTAATCCCTAGTTAACTTAGATTCGTAAGTGATTGACTTGAGAGTTTTTAGCGCTTTTGCATTTCTACTTGTAAGATTGTAGGGATAACTCCTAGGGATTGGGCAAGCTCAAATTTTGAGCCTGACACTTCCGCTCCTACTCTTGGACCTTTCATCAGTAAACTAAATCACCGAATCCTTCTTTAGTTGAGGTAATCCCTCCCCGTTAACGTGGTAAAAGTTACTACTTTATAGTTCATATCAAAATCGTAACTGATCTTCATGTGTTCAATAAAATTCACTGGTTGAGGCTTTCAGTTTAGAACAGCTTGAGGGCATTCGTTTCAGTCGCCCTTATCACAGTTATTTACAGTGGAGGGGGGTTCAGCATTACCTCTATAGCTGCGGTGGTGGATGATGTCATGGCCCCTGTATCTCCTACACAACGTGTAAACATTCCTTTGTGCACCAATTGCCAATTTGGTTTAAGGGAGTTTGCATAGGGCTTGTATTAGTTCCTTAATTTTTGCGTCTGAAAATGATAACTAGATCATTATCACAACCTTGCATTGTGAACCTTGAGTCCTTCAGATGGTTCAGTAGATCATAGTAGAGGTGTAAAAACTCCCCCTTGGGGACATCATCTAATTGTAGTGATTGTCACCGCTTTATTGCCGACAGATTCAGAATCATCATTCTGCTCTGTAGCATCGATTTAATCTATCTTGTCAGAGGAGGCTTCATCTGCTTTTCCTCCAAGGTGCTGACTATAGATTCATGTAAGACGTTGTCAAAAGCTCCCTCTATATTAGTTAAAGGACTGATAGAGATCTTTTTTGCCATCAGTGTTTTTCCTGATTTAAAACATAACTCTTTCATGTCTTTATTTTATGATAAAATAAACAGACAGGTTAGTTTTCAAAGGTTTTTAGTTATATTTAAAAAGCAAATCCCGAAGAATCTCATGAGACACCTTAAGTTTTCATTTTATTTTTTTTTTACAATCAAGTCATTTGTGAACTGTGGGGAAACTGATCCATGTGATATGTCATGTATGCTATTGTGTACATAAAGATTTTTTTTGGTTTCCTTAAATATAACCGGTAACTTGAAAAATGCGATCACAAGTTCCTATTAAATTAGACACGAATTGTTTGTTTTTTTTTATTATAATTATTTGAATATAATTTATGTTCACCACAAGTATATCTACAGGCATCAATTAAATATAAAAAAGTTTCAATGACTTTTCAACCTGTTGTTGAAATTGTTTCACGAATTGCATCTGAGATGTCACTCTTCAATCGATTATGACTTATTAGTACTTGACTTAAACAAAAAGTCTAATCTTGTTAGTTCGCATGACCTTGGAGGCCATTAAAATTTTTTTTTCCTAAAATTACAAGTTGATGCGATTTCGATGATAAAAACTAACACTAAAAACTGAGGAAGATGTGACACAATCGTGGGCAAGGTTAACAAATATTACAACAAATGCCATGAAAAATACACTGGGATTTAGATCGAAAGACAAGAAGCAAAAGTGGATGATAGACGAGATTTTATTGCTAATGAATGAACACTGAAAACACAGGAGCGACAGAGATAATACCAAATATAAAAGTGTTCAACGATTAGAAAGAATAGTAAAAACGAATGGCTTAAACGTGAATGCGCTGAAATAGAACAATCCAGAAACAACATGATGATCGTGACCTACACAAAAAGTTGAAAGAAACCGCTGGGATATATAGAAGGAGAAGACCAGGCGTATTGGTGAACCGTGACAACCAGATAGTTGTTGACTGCACAGAAAAAAAAATGTGCGGGAAAAGTATGTAGAAGCACTCTTCTATGACGACAGACCTCTGGAAGAGGGTAATAAGAGATAGAAAAAGCTATACAAAATTCAAAAAACAACAAAACGACTGACCTAGACGTGATACCGTCTGAGATATTGAAACTTCTGGATAAAAGATGCATCGCGACACTCCATAAAATATTTAATATCATTTATGAAACGGGTTGCTACCCCAAACAATGGCTTCATTCACTTACCTAAGAAGACCAACGCAAGAAAATGTGAACATCATAGACTCATTAGTTTAATGAGTCATACACTAAAAATATTTCTAAAAATAATACATCAAAGAATATATAATAAATGCGAAAGAAACATAAGCGACTCACAGTTTGGGTTTAAGCAGGGCCTAGGTACGAGAGAAGCGATAGTCGCTACACAGGTGCTTATTCAGACCTGTTACAATCAGAGAAAAGATGTGTGCCTATGCTTTATAGATTACGAAAAAGTATTCGATCGTGTATAATATCATGAAGTAATTCTGCTTCTTAGAAAACTCGGCATAGATCAGAAAGTCATCCGATGCATTGAAAGCTTATACTGGGGTCAAACCGCGCAGATAAAATCAGATAATAATATATCCAACGCGATACAAATCCGAAGAGGAGTGCGACAAGGGTATGTGCTGTCCCCTCTCCTGTTTAACCTTTATTCGGAAACAATTTTCCAGGAGGCTTTGGAAGATATTGAAATGGGAATTAAAGTTAACGGAATATGGATTAGTAACATCCTCCAAGAATTCATTAACATAATAGGAGAGCGCAGTAAATCAATGGGCTTAAACATCAATACAAAGAAAACAAAATGCATGATTATCTCATGAAATCCCAATTTATTTCAAAACACGAACGTAAGATTCAACGCAGTACCCATAGAAAGAGTAACCAAATTTAAATATCTGGGCACATGGATGTTCGAAGAATAGACTTCTGACAACGAAATAAACTGTCGCATTGAACAGGCGCGACAGGCTTTTGTAAAACTCAGGCAAGTGCTTACGTGTTCGGATTTTGACTTGAAATTAAGAATGAGGTTCATAAAAGGTTACGTATTGTCATTACTTCTTTATGATGTGGAGAGTTGGACATTATCTATGAATAATTTAGAGGTTTTCGAGATATGGATATACAGAAGAATCCATAAGATATCATGGACAGCGAGAATGACCAATGAAGAAGTTCTCTCACGTATTGGGAAAGAACGTGAACTATTCAGCATAATCAAGAAAAGAAAGACGGCGCATCTAGGGCACATCATGCGAAATGAGAGATACCAATTCCTACAGTTGATGATTGAAGGCATGATCGGGGGCAAAAGAGGAATTGGAAGAAAGAAGATGTCCTGGCTCCGTAATATCAGACAGTGGACGGGATTGCACGATATTCAGACACTGATATACACCGCGAGAAGTAGGGAAGAAATGGAAAATGTAATCGCAAACATCCATTAGTGGATATGCATTTGAAGAAGAAGAAAAAGTAACACGTAGTAACGCGTTGTCTATATTTATTCGTCTTTCCGGCAATTAGACGAAAGAATATGTTTAAACAGTTTATTTCCTCCGCGTTTTGACCCTCTAATTGTAGGCAGTTTTTTCCTGCGAATATTGCTCTTGGTTCGATGCAGCTCTACTGACGAGTTAAACACGACAGAAAATATATTTATTTATTTATTACCAAAATCTTAATTTTTGAGTTTCGCACTACTCCGGTGGATGTACAGATGTTTTTTGACTGGTGATATTTTTCAGTTTGACATCGAAAAGTCGGAATTTATATTTTATGTAGACAGTTGCTTCCTGCTACTGTTGTTCGTGGTTCGATACAGCTACAGTGAAGCGACTATTAAGTGGTCCAAACGCGTATGCAGAGAGGACCAGAGTTGTGTTTGCAGGAAATAATGTGTTTGTATATATTCTTTCTTTTAACTGTCTGAAAAGACAATAAATATATGCAACCCTTACACACGGTAGTACATATATTTGTTTATTTCTTATTGAAATCTCATTTTTAACATAGTAATACCATATTGAAAATTGATAAAAATATATTAATATGATTTATTTCTACGAATAATATTACTCAGCATTTATATATTTTTTTTATTTATAAGGAATATAACTACACATTTCATTTCTTCTTATTTTTGATCTTGTTCTTTCAATAGTGTTGTAAATTGTTTGGCTTTTCTAACCTAAAAAATATAAAACTAATTTTAGTAATAGAAGACCGATTCCATTCAAAATCATGCAGCAAGAATAGTTAAAAAAATTAAATGCTTTCTTAAACATATTATTCTAGGACTCAAAAAATTGTATACGTATTTTGGCGTTTTGCAAAAAAATCATTTTCAAGGAAGTTATCTTAATTTTAAAGTTGAGCTTAGAGCTTTTGCTCTAAGATTAATGTGTTGGGCGAGGATGCTCCTTCATACACAACAGTAAAAAGATGGTGGTCGAACCAGCATTGCAGATGCAGAACGTGAAGGTCGTCCAAAAAGCGCTACTTCTCAAGAAATCGTTCACCAAATACAGAATATGGTAATGGAAGACCATTGAGTAAATGCCGATAAATTAGCCGAGCTTAAAGGCATTTTACACGGTCCAGTACCTGACTAAAGTTTTGGGTATGAAAAAGCTATTGGTAAGATGGTGTTGTGAAAACACATTTCCATAAAACATAAAAAAATTTAAAACATTTTTGTCATAAAAAATTTCAACAATCTGAGGGTCATCGTCAGAGTATTCATATTTAAGTGACATCAACTTCGTTAGTAAGCTCCTCCCACGTCACATGATGCGCAAATAAGATACTCATTGGCCTAAGGATTCTCTTAAATATCAAGCGCGATACGTTTTCAAGAATCAGAATGACTTTGAAATTGCATGGAAAAGGTAATGTAAGGAATTTTATGTTTTACAGTCATGAATATTTTTACATTATAATCTATTAATTACTCATAGAATCAAAATCCAGAAATTTTAATAAAAAAATGTGCCGGTCGAAACGTCAACACAGCTTGCCTGTAGAATACGTTACCAAAAGCACACAGCGAGTGGTTTTTTAGGAATAAAAAACGCGGCAATTAATTTATTAATATAAATCTTTTTGCAATAAATAAATAATATCTTTGAACATCATATTCAATTGTCAGAATGACAATCCAGCGAGAAAAAACATAGAAAAACAGATGTTGTCAGTACGACAATTCAGCAAGAACTGATGAAAAAGGCACGAAAACAAACTGGTTTTGTTAAAGTGACATCGTTCTTGATTGGCCAAAAACGATTAACATAGAGCTTATGGTATGAGCCAGCTCATTAGCCAAAACCCGTTTTTGCATTTCCCGCTCAGAAGGAGTATAAAGCACCAAACCTTGCATCAACAGTAGTTTTCAGTTGTCTTTTTTAGTGCTATTAAGTACTAAAGAAAAATTCAAAAAATACGATTTTTGGGAGAAAAGAAGTAGAGAAGAGAGAAAAAAGAGGCAGGATACAATAGGAGTTGTCGGATCTCTTGATTTTCATAAAGAAATTCGTTTTTTATTAAAGAAATTCGTTTTTTGCGAAATAAATTCTTAAAGAGACGACAATTTCAGAATTTTCATCGTATTCAGGACGGCTGAACAGCCAAGAAGACGTACAATAACGACAATCTTTTTAGAGGGCTGCGTGGCTCATTAAGTGTTAAATTAATTTTACTAACCCTAAAGTACCTCCGAGGCCCCTGGACGAACTAGTAGCTTTTTCCTGGGAAATTGCCAAAGGCTGGGGCCCCTGAAGACCATAATAATAATTCATATTTGTGTTTTTTGCATAAAATTGGTTTAAATACGGTGTATTGGGAGGTCTCTGGTTTATTACTAACAGGTATAAGGTAAAATAGGTTTCGATTCTCAGAGCCCGGTACACTAGAGTTCGAAAATCGGACGCTATTCGTGATTGTATACCTGAACTTAGGTTGCAATCACGGATCACCGATACAAACTTCGCGTATCCACATCATAACTTTGAGCTTTTTCCATTTTGCTCATCATCATCATCTTTAGTTAAATTTTTTAAGAAGATTCATTTAATTAGACTTTTAATTAAATAATTTTCATCATAAATAATTTTATTTTATTATTTACCCATACATTTTTTCCGCAATTGAAAGTCATAATAAATTAATCTTCTTGTTACCTTTATTTTTTTCAGCACATCGAAAGTTCTATTAAGTTAGACTTACCCATACTTTTTTGCGCCACTTAATAAGACTTCTTACCCATATATTTATTAATTTAATTTTTCAAAGCCACACTTTTTCTCGACACAGTCAAAAAGATACGAACTTCTTTGCTCTGCGATGGACAAATAATTTTTCAGACTTGGACTAAAAAATTAAAACGGATTTTGCAGCATTGAATTTATTTTATTTTATTTAAAATTTTAAATTCAAAAAGGCTTTTTAGCTAAATTCGGGAATTAGAATAAAGGAAAGAAATTTTTTCGGATAATTCAGCGGCCGAACTTTTCTCCAAATCTTCGAGTTTTCGCGTTTTTTCGGAAATAGACTGACAGACAATTTTCCCTTTTTCTTACATTTTTTTTTCAATTCAAGACTTACGAGTATTTGTCCCATAAATCAATTTTCTGAAAATTATCCAAAGAAAATAATTTTTTAGAATTTTTCTACTTCTCAAATTATTCATTCATCATCCACAATTAACCCCATTTCACATTAGCTCTCTTCTCAGACGAGTACCATAATTTATCATTGAGAAATATTTCCAAATTTCTCCAATTCTGCTTGTTTAAATAAACATTTCCATTATTAGACAAGTAACATCCATAATGTCAACCGAAGATATTTCACTCTCCCAATTCTTAAAGAAGAAAGGTGAGGCGGCTTGGGTTTCCTCCAGGTCGGGTGGCTACGGTGGGTCCTCTCCGGCACCCCCTGCCGGGTGGCCTTCCTTTCTTTCAAAACCAAACGTACTTTTGAATGAACTGCAGAGAACTCGGTCATTACCTATGATTAGACCGGAAGGTTTAATTAATCCCAGACCAACAAGTTGTCTTAACCCTGACCCTGATGACTTCATCGGCAATTTTGACACTCTCTCCGGGGTATCAACAAATGACGCGTCGGTGACTCATTACTTATTTGAAAATCAAGTTCAGAGTTCACATCATTCATTGCGACCAACGGATTATGATAATCAATTGCGTTCCTCTGAACAATTGCGCTCACAGGCGTCACGCCCATTTTTATCCACGATCGATCAATTTTCTCTTAATCATAAAGCGTATAGCGAAGGTTTTGTTCATGATAATGAAATAAAGAAACATCATTCACCAAATCAAGAAATTTTGTACCAAGTACATGGCATCCCTGACATCGAATTAGAAAATCCCAATTCACCTTTACAACCCAGAATACGATATGACATCCCTGTAATTAATTAATACGATAATGGGTACCGCATTTGTTAACTTTGGAACAAAGACGCAGTCGAGTGAAACTTTCTCAACAACATTTCAACCATTCTAAATTGATTTTTTGATTGATTTGTAACTATGAATGAGACTTTGGTTTACTGTTATAATTCTGAACTATAACAATTAACGTCTGAGTGGCACTGAGCCTGAACGTATTAAACTTAAAGGAGATTATATTGAAGAATAAAATATAATTCAACACCAAACTCATAGCGTTTCATTTGTAAGCTCGACACTTATTGACTAGCCTAATATTGTGCGTTATAAAAAATTAGTTTTCTATTTTTCTAGAATTGAGCTTAGATTCGAAAAATGAAAAATTGTGAACGACACAACTAACATCAATCATTAAAAACGTAGTTACCGTCTGTGGGGAGGCCAAAGTATTAACGATGAATACCCAGTGTACTTCGTTAATACAACATTTACAAGAAAAAACTTAGCAACTGGAATGAATGAACAAAGGAATGCAAAATAATATGTCGAAACGAGCCAAAAGAGGACTAGTAGAAAAAGTACTAACATTCCTCTTTGTAGTCATTGATGAAGTTTCTACTGACATTGAAGAATTAAGACAAAAATCAAAAGGAGCTAATTAAAGCCTCAAATCATCAAAGTTCATGTTGCAAACACTGGCCAGTTTTAATGATATAGAAACCAGAATCAATTACCATCTTGTGAGATTCGTCAAAAAATCAACCAAGGCATTGAAGCAATAAATCAAATGCACAAAGGGTATAGGGTTATCGATAAAAATAAATTAAACATACATCTGCTTAACATTTATCAAGTGGTATCAAATTACATTGGCGAGATAATGGACTATCACAAAATACTACTCGATATTCATTACCACAGAGGAAATATATTCGAACTTATATCGCCCACACATGTTGAATAAACTATTACATCCGTATCAAAGAAGATTCCAACAAATATTAGGATTGTACCGTGTCCAATTTTAAGAACTAAAATTCAACATAGTTTAGTATATATTCACGTATACAACTACTTCAGCATGACAGAAATCGATGAATTTCCACTATTCAAATCAACTCCTATTCCACTGAAAAATACAAACAAAACATACTGGATTCTAGATGTACCAAATGAAATATTAGGGATTGACTACAACTCTCAGCTGTATTTCCAACTAACAGAAACTGAATTCAAGGAAGGCATATATATTGGTCAAAATGTATATGTATGTTCGCCTACGATCACTAGAAATCTAGAAAATACTTCTAATTGTATTAGAGATGAAATTTACCAAAGGACAGAAAACACGTCATATCAAATTCGACAAAACCCTATAGAATCAGTTACCTGGAAACAACTAAATACTCCTATCGCCTGGATGTTCATTACCGCAGATAAGTTAAAAGTGGCAATAATCTCTGACAGAACAAGGGAAGATGTTACACTATACCAGACAGGAATATTAGTGATACCTCAAAGGTGTCTCAGAAAAACAAAGATAAATATCCTAACCCATAAAAGAATACCAACAGCAATGGTTTTGGGCACATTTCTCAAACCAGTTGAAATCAATGTAACCTCAGTTACCTCAGCTTCCATCTGGAACCTTCAAGAAGAAATCGTTATAGATGCATCCGATCAGCTCGGCAAACTCAAACAAAATAAGTTAAAGATTAAAGATGCACTTGAGACTACCAACTTGACTAAAATACACCACCATTTCCTCATCAGAAGTACCATAGTAACAACGTTAATAATACTATTAGCAACTGTATGGATCCTTTTTAAAATTATCAAAAGAAAAACCAAAAAGGGGCCGCAGTAAGACGATTCTGGTATGGATGAGATGTCCTTGGAACCCCTTCAAGTCCCTATAGCCAATGACGATGAACGACCACCGCCGGAGGAGACAGAATGTATAATCTAAAATTATACATATTTTTTAATCTTACATAAAATACAAAAATATTACTACCTAGTATTCCAACATATGTCGCTAAATCAGCACGTTGACAAACTGGGTCAATAATTGTTAAAATAATCAAATTAATTGCTTTACCTATTCGGCAATTTATTGTAAATATTATTATATTAGGAAAATAGGTTACACCGTAAGTTATGAAAATAAACCAGTATTAAACCAAAAGGGTTTTACTCACCATATTATTTATTACAATATATGGAGTCCCAAGTATAAGGGGTTGCTGTCATTATTAGCAACTACTACAAAAAGAATTGTTTAGTACAACTACTCTACTATACATAAATATAGAGGGTTACTGCCAAGATTAGTTAGTAAAACTAACATTAGTCCTTCGAGCGAAAGAAAAACCAACTTTTCTCGATAATCATTTAGTATTTCAGTATTTTCTTGAAATATAAAGATCAGTAAATATATGTATTATATCTTTACTTCGTATTCTTGACCACATACTTTTTGTTTAAGAAAATGGATTGCCACAGTTATGTGGTTCATTATTATGATGTGCAACATAATGACAAATATAATATTTTTTGGTTACAATTAAATAGCAACCCATCTGACTAATAAAAGCACAGAGATGGTTTCTTAACAAGCTCATGTTATATTCACTAATCATTTTACATTTTTTCTACTAATAAACCATAAATATTCAACTTACTTGTTATTTTCATTTGATGATTTCTCGATATATTCACTATGAATTACTATTTTTCAAAAATAATTTTGAAAACTTTAGAGCTAGATTTTCTAAAGTATAATTTCTGGTCTTGACAATAAAATGTTTACAAAATGGACATAAAGTCAGTTGACCTGCACAGTATTCACATATAGAATGTCCATTTACGCACATAAATATCTTTTTATTCATAAAATTACAACATATTTGACATTCAAGAGATGACAACACTGTAGCTTTAATTTCAGCAGTTTTAGCATCTTTACTAATTTCTTCAATGGGACATATATTTATAACAATTCCAACGTTATGCAGATCTTCTTTGTGGAATAGGGTAATACCACTAAAAGTATTTTGATTAAATTGAGCTTTTTGGCTGGAATTGCCCAATGTGATGTTAATTAAGTGATTCTCAGTCGTTTGTTCTAGGATTGCCACTTTGACTTTGATATGTCTGCCATCGACATAAATTCTTAACAAATATTTATTGTTTTTACTGCTTACTAGAAAGTAATGCCTTCCAGACTGTCCTTCATACAAGTTTTCTACCTGTACTAGTTTATCCGTAAAGGTTAATTCAGGATGTACGAACTCAAAATGGTACTTTACAGTTAAATGCAGAATTTTTTCTTTACAAACTGGGCATTCAAATTTTCGGTGTATGCATTGCAGTTCATGTTGAAATATCTTTTTCCCAAATCGATGTTTCTCTGTACATTCATCGGAAACACTACAAGGAAACTTTACATTCTTAGCAAGAAGCTCATATATCGGATTTCGAACAATTCGTCGATCACCACTGTTTACCTCACATCTGCCGCAGATGTTGTAGAGTGCATCATCACTGTTTAAATTATAGACTGGTGAAACAGACAAATAATGGAGACATCGACCGCAACGAAAGTTGTCAAAGTCTAGGTCCTGGAAGCTAGATTCAACGTCTTCATCGCTTTCCATTTGCAAAGCTAAAAAATATTATTATTATATTTATATTATTTATTACGTTAAGTAAACAATCTTTTATCGATGTAATAAATGACGTATTTTTAATTTTTTTGAAATAGATTAAATCGATATCGAAATATTTGTAAAATGTGTTTTTAATACCTGAACCTAGTAGGAAAATAGCTCTTCGCTAAAATTGTTGAAATAATCAAACAACGCTATTTGAACTATACTATGTTGTGTATCGTGCATGGGGAACACCCGGGTGGCTTAGGGTGTTACTTAGAAACAACTACAAGGGAAACAACGAGAATAAGAATTTTCCTGTCAGATTTACTGAAAATTAGAAAACTGACAAACACATGTAAGATTTAGAACCGTGAATAAGTCCCAATAAAATATATAGTTAAAAGAGCGAGAGAAATAGTATAAACTCCTACAAAACCTAAATTAGAAAAAAAATAATTATTAAAATATTTTTTTTTAATTACCAGGTTTTAAAATTGGACAGGAAAGTACAAAGTAATTGTAATTGTAATTGTAATGGAAATTTGTGATTCTGAATTTTTAATAGCTATGAAAATATTTGTAGGATTACATGCAATAGATAATAGAGAGTAGCTGTCGTCGAGAAAACTCACTAGATTATACTAAGGTTTTTGATGTCGCTGATCGAATCTGAGGTCAGTTAATCTCCATAACATGAGATTGAAGGCCATTTGAAGGTCAAATAGAAAGAAACCGTTGAAAAAATCTGACAAAAATTACATGAATATATTTTTAGTCCCTTAGTCCAATTGCTTGATCCTACAATGTTACCTAAACGCCATTTAAAGATCGGTTCAAGGTTAAACTTGAAAAACAATCAGAAAAATCTGAAAAAATTCTTGTATGAGTTTTTAATATAGCAGCTTGTCTGTATAAAGTCAGAGAAAAGGTTATTTCAAGGTCAAATTAAGAAATGAAGGTTTGAGATGACATAAAATTGAAACTGAAAAGACCTTTACATGATCTGTTGAGATCGAGTAAACCCCAGATTTAAATTCATTGATCTGAAAACCTTGAGGTAGAAATGATTGTGATTCATTGACAGGTTTTTTTTCAGCGACTCCGTAAATCAATACGTGAATTTCTCCAAATTTTTTCGAAGATTTCTCAAGTTTAACCCGAAAATTACCTGAAAATATTTCTAGGTAATCTTGTAGGGTCAATTTGACCTGCAGATGCCCTTGATATTGACGTGATGGAGGTTAACAGATCTTAGATTGGAAATCAGTGACCACAAAGCCCTAGTATACCCTAGAGAGACTCGCTGATACTTCATAGATAAAATGTCGACCTAATTATTGTTTTCAGTTTACGAGGGAGTATATGCCATTGAGTAACGATAATAATCAGCAAATATTCGAAAAAGTGGGGTTTTCGGGCTTCGTGTCCATTGAGACTTTTAATCAGGGGACCAAAATACACAACAGAGTACTGCAATACTAGCCATTTTAACGCAAGTTTGATTTCTATAAGCTCTAAGCGGGGTTCAAATTTATTAAGAAATATAACCGTTTAAGAGTATATGTACAGTATCTTTACTATTTTACATACCAATGCTGGATTTAGTGTTTTAAAATTCTAGTGAAAATCAATTAGTGGATCAGTGCTTAAAAGAAGTTTACTGATATCTCTTCGAAATCAATATTAAACAAACAAATTTTTTGACCAGCAAAAGTTAAAGGCTAATATATATATATATATATATATATATATATATATATATATATATATATATATATATATTAGCCTTTAACTTTTGCTGGTCAAAAAATTTGTTTGTTTAATATTGATTTCGAAGAGATTTACGAAGAATGCAATATTAATACTAGACGGATCCAAAGTAAAAAAACAGTGAATTTAGTGCCTATCCCATACATTTCAAGACAATATGATCTGACCAGCAAATTAATTTAATGTCGGCGAGTGTCAACGCGATCCACGCTCCCAATGCAGAAGGCACGCGCGTATATTTTTCCTGAATTCAGGGGGGGGGGGGAAGCGATCACATTTTTATAAAAAATTGAACCGACTTCTAAAAGTGCGTTAAAATGTGAAAAATAACTATAAATTTTTACATGAAATTGAACTTTTTGAAGTCGGCGCCAAACTAATACCTGACAAAATGTTATTTGCATAAACAGATTAAAAATACTTTATTTGTAATTACTTTCTTATCATAATTTGTATATATTAGTGATTATTTATTTCCTTTACGAATAATTTAGCGTCGAGTTCAAAAAGTTCAATTTCATATAAAAATTTATAGTTATTTATCACTTTTTAACGCACTTTTAGAAGTCGGTTCAATTTTTTTATAAAAATTTTATTTTTCTGTTTTTAGTTTTAGAATTCATTATGATATCCATAAATTATTTGAACTAAGTACTAATTAGTGTACCTCGCAATGGCTCCAAGGTGGCAAAAAATACCCATTTTATCCAAAATTGTAAATCACCCTAAAATGAACCACTAAAAATTCTTTGGTTCTTAGAGTTTTTCAAATACCAGTAAAATTGTGTCAAATAAATATTAAGTCTGTCATAGTAAATCCAGTATCTTAAATTTCAAATTAATTTTAGATTGATATATAGGCCCCAAACCCTTCCAACATCCATTTTTAAAGAACTTGAAATGTAAATTTCTTAGCTCGATATATTTTATACTGCATATTGAGTTTGTATACGCCTCCAGAACCCCACAATATTAATTTTCAATATTTAAAGAACCTGAGATGTAAATTTCTTAGCTCGATATATTTTATACTGCATATGGAGTTTGTATAGGCCTCAAAAACCCACAGCATCAATTTTCAATATCTAAAGAACCTGAGATGTAAATTTCTTAGCTCGATATATTTTATACTGCATATGGAGTTTGTATAGGCCTCAAAAACCCACAGTATCAATTTTCAATATTTAAAGAACATGAGATGTAAATTTCTTAGCTCGATATATTTTATACTGCATATTGAGTTTGTATACGCCTCAAGAACCTCACAATATCAATTTTAGACAGAATCGATATATTTAAAATTCCCCTAATGGTTGTAAAAAATTAACTTCATATTCGTAATACACGACCCCGAAAACCTTTTAATACTAAATTTGAAAAAATAAGGAATAAGGCAAAATTTTTAACCTATTATATTGCATCCGCTATATTGAATTTTAAGAAAATTATTTTAGGTCAATCTAATCTAAATCCAAACCCTGCAAAGCCCCCTAGTACCAATTTTAGATGAAATCGAAAAATTTAAGATTTCTAGGCTTATATTTGCTATTTACATCCTCAAAAACCATTCGGTCCCATCTTTGGACAAAATCGAAAAATGTAAAATTTTTAGTCCGCTATCTTGGATTTGTCATATTGAATTCTGAAAAAATACTTTTAAATTCATAATTTACACCCTCAAGAATCCCCTATATCAGTTTGAGAGAAAATCGGAAACTGTAAAATATTTAGGACACCATATTGAATCTGCCAGATTGGGTTTTTCAAAAAATATTTTAAATTCATAATTAACACTAACAAAAATATCCCAGTACTGATTTTAGACAAAATCGAGAGGTGTAGAACCTTTAATCCGCCATCTTGGATCTGCCATATTTAATTTTTTAAAAATATTTTCAGATTCGTTGTGTACTACCCCAAATATTCCCCCATACCAGTTTTGGAGAAAATCAGACAAAATTTTTTTTTTTGGCCGCTATATTGTCAGCGCCATCTTGGATATTACTGTACCAATTTCGTTCAAAAAAATATCGGATCACCGCAGCAACTTCCTGAACATAACGTAAAAAATTTCATTCAAATAGGTGCCTCCGTTCCGGAGTAATCGGTGTACATACATAAAAAAAACATACATACTTGACGAATTGAGAACCTCCGTCTTTTAGAAGTTGGTTAAAAATAGACTCGAATGCCTGCTGTATTAGAAACATTATTATTACTGAACCCTCCTTCCCCTATCCCGTTGACAATTCGCTTTCGTTTGTCATACTGTACTGTCTATCAAATGTGGTCGATCTTTTCTTTGCCCTTATGATATTTCCGTCCTCCTCAAAGAGAGAGGCTAAATCCGCCCCTGGTTAGACACCATTGTAATAATGGAGTTAATTGACTGTCCTTATTCAAAATGGCGCTTTCTTCAACTCTGCAGTAAGGCTGAAAGTCTGGCAATGCAGCTAAATTTAAAATAAAAAGTGACCGTTGGCTATAAAATAATTGATATTTAAAAAATAAATAAAGATGGTTATGTTTTAGTTTCCTACGTTTTTCTCTGAACCGATGCAAGGCAGCTTTAGAAGTGATTGCATTTTTCACTATTCCATGTTAATGCATGCTAAATCTAGTGATTAAGAGGGATCTAAGCGTAAGATAGGACTATGAATATCAGCCATGGAGACTAGTTCTCCGGGAGTACCCGTACGGCGGCGGAAGGGGTGGATGAAGCGGAAGACGGTGGCTGTATTCTTTTGAGTAATTATCAATTGATCAAAGTGAAAAAAGTGTAACTGATAAATTCATATTCTTTTGAATATGTATTTATTTGTCATTAGGTTGAAGTGATCATGATTACTTCAAGTGATACAACTGAAAGTGATTATGACTCAAAAGAATAGCCTTGGTATCGTTCGGGCACATTTGGGTCTATCTGCACTTTTCTGTTTTCACGCGTGGTAGTGAGATACATAAGGTTATGTGTAATTGTTAAGTACTCATAATATTAACGTTCTTAGAAACAGCATTGCCTTAAACTTGCAAATTGTCGGTGCCTATAGAAAGACAATTTTTTTTTTGATATACAATTTTTAATCAACAGTTTTTTGATTTTTTAAGCTAAAGATGAATCTCATAGCACAAAAAGTTAATGAAATATAGACTCTTGAGTTTGAAATACGTCTTTTGGCTCTAAAAAATTGAATTTTCAAAATAATTTTTTTTTGTCTCCAATAACTGGTCAAAATTTCTAAACTGTTAGATTATTTTTCAGCTCTTTTGCATGATTGTTAACTAAACCAAGCAAAAACTTCAATTGTTAATTAATAATGAACTATTTATTGGAAAGGGATTTAAAAAAAAACTGTAGTCTTTTTGAAGCTCTACATGTTATCTGTTGATATCAACGACGTAGAAATTATATTCTGATTTTTATATTTATTAGAGCGCCCAATAGTTCCCACTGAAATCTCATATTATCCGGTGGGTAGCGGAATTTCTGAAAAAAAATTTCTATCAATATCCAATAAAATCAGTGAAATAGCTAATTTTACCGGGCCACTAGACAATTCTATTGTATATGAAATGTAAATATTTTTTTAATTTTAAAAATAAATGTTTTTATCATTTTTATAGTTGTAAAAATGTCAAAGTAATTGTTTATTACTTAAATTGATATTAAATATACATTATATTAATCGAAATAAAATTTTTTCTCTAAATAAAAACAATGAAAACAGTATATTTCTTTAATATTATCGATTTTTCTCTTGTGAGCAATGAGTTTTGTAGGGTGGGCGATACTCACCCTTGCTCCCTCTTAACTACGTCCATGGTGATGGTGACTTGAAGGTAAATCACAACGGGGATTTGTTAACCATAACAGGAAAACTAATACAAATTGAAATCTAAAAATTTGCATAAACGGATTCATCAAAACGTTTCGCCTGATAAAAATAAAGTCTGTATTCGTTTGCACCTTAACTCACATTAATTTTTTTTCCAAACATCTTTTTACATTTTGTAAAAAATGGCGAATTTTGATTTGTGCTTTCGAGCCATTATCCTCGTCCACCTCTGAATTAATTTAATCAACAAACGTTATTTTTTTTTCGAATTTTTCCAAAAAGTTTGTAATTTTACTCTAAATTTTAAAATATTTTTATAAAGATAAACTTTTTCGGCGTAAATGAAACACAAATCTATTAGACAGAATATCTTCATAAAATTTTTAGATTTCATTTTGTATTGGTTGTCGCGTGTATTACTATCACCAAAAAATACTTTTGGTAACTTTTTGGTTAGTTACAGAGAACCAAAAATACGTTATATTGCATTCAAATAGATATTTCTTTTAGTTAATATCTAAAAATTAATATACCAAAAATTGTAGCTTTCATAACCAAAATTTTAGTGCATACAGTCAACAGCTTCAAACAATATTCATTTAGAAAATTGGCTGGTCAATTGTCACGATAGAATTGCGGCCACAACATTCATTGTTGATTCAGCTTAGACTTTATAGTGTAGAGGCCAGGGGGTCAGCAGCGGCCATTTTAATTTATATGGGCCCACCCAATTTTTTTTTATGTATTTTGAGTCCCTTAACTATAATTTTTAGCGTTTGTTTGAAGGTTGTAGACAATCTTGAAGAATGATTAAATTGTGGTCGGACTTGCATTGTCTTTATTTATATTTTTACGACGTTTCTGACGAAACTGAATCAGTTTATACTTGATAACGATTAGAGATACAACCTAATCGAAACCTCGTAAAAATAAAAATAAAGACAATGCAAGTCCGACCATATTTTAGTTATAATTTTTTAGGTGGAAGTTCGTCCGGGTGGGAATAAGATTGGTATAAACAAATATTGTTTAAACCTTTAAAATTTTCGTATTCTCTGAGTGATTTTAAGTAAAAAAGGTTCTAACTAATTTTTACGTACTATGCTTAGTTTCCTAGATAATTGATGTTTAACAATTAAAAAATGTAATTTTTCGATTTTTGAATGCTAATAACTTTTGACTAAATGAACTTTTTTCAATTTTCTTGACAGCAATCGAAAGCTTAAATGAGCATCTACAAGTTACAAGCAAATGTCATAGAAAAAAGGTACGTCTTAATTGTTTATTTTGGCTATAAACAAACGGCTTTCGGCCTCTTACAAGCATGCGTCGTCCCGTGTGGCGCATGGAAGGTATCGTACTCGCAGGCGCTTCGCGATACCAGGTGCGGATACTTAATACATCATAACCGAAATAAACCTGCAATATAGGTTTTCCGCATTACATTCGATGGAACCTAAAAGGCATATTTTTTTCGATAATTTGATTGTTAATTTTAGAAGTAGTTCTACTACTACGTTTTGTAACGAAGTTACTAAATTTTTGGGCAAGTGTATGTTCTCCGGGATTTAATTAATTTATTTAACATCCGAAAAATCTGATTCTTGCGGGAAAAGATTGCTTAAAGTTTTAATATTACCGGAATATAATTAGATTCACCGCGCTATGCCGGAAAATATCATTTTCCGAGATTTTCAGAGCGTCCGACCATAGTAATCGCGCGCCGCATACAGCAGTATCGTATGCGCGATCACCACACACCGTCACACGTCAGCGTAGTGGGAGCTCGGGCCGTCTATTCAAGTCCGAGCAGACCATTATTTCGCTGAGAACCACACGTTCTCCACCCGGGTCAACAGTCCAAACGGACTGGGCTGGGTCGCCTGCTGGACCGCGCCTTCCTGGTCTAGTAATGTAGGTGAGGCGAGGCTTGTGTGTATATGGTGTTTACCATTATTGTGAATATAAAAAAGTGTTTTATATTCCCAATGCTGTGGGATGATACAGAAAACTCGTCCCTAACGATTTCAGAAAAAATCTCGACAATCGAGCGAGTAAAACCTCTGAAATCCGAGAAAGAAATTTTCCCATAAGAAAAGCATTGGGAGGCGTGGCCTAATTCTACAGAAATTTCTGCTAAACGCTGATTGGTTATTCCGGACCAAAGGAGGTCCTTACTAACGAAGTTAGTAAAACTACAAAAGGCTAACAAAACGAGTCAGAAAACAGTTATCGACTTCGTTAGAACGAAGACAACAAGGAAGAAGAGCAAGAAGACTGAAGACATCAGTTGTGAAGAAAGAAGAAAGAAACGTGGAATATCGCATTAAAAGCTGCTGTTTTTACGGCAGAACACTTTTTCTGCATATTCCTATCAAGATTTCTGAAAATTCTGGTGGATTTTAGGACGATTCCTCGCAGAATTTTCAAGACTAGACCTTCCCCGCAACCGCGACGATCTTTTTGAAGGCAGCATTAGACCTTCTAGACCCTCGTAGAAGAGCCAATAAACTTAATATCATATATACGGAATTTTTGGGCGTTTAGTAGCTACCAGTTGCACCCCGGTAGTGAAAAACCAGAAATTCAAGACATAAAGCGAAAGCAAATTTCCGGAGTAAATGCGGTGTCTGAGGTTTCCCTAGGTATAAACTAGAGTGAAATAAGGACAGGTAGTATCTGCATACGAACACCTGAGGTAAGTTTCTGAACTACCAGGCCCTCAGACACTAAAGTTCGAAAGTCGGGTGCTATTCGAGACTACATACGCGAACTGGCGTTGTAGTAGCGGATCACCGACATAAATTCCGCGTATTCGTTTCTTATTTTATTGGAGTTTTCCCTTTACTCCCAAGCATTAACCTAGAAGCTTTTGGAAAAGCCTTGAAAAAACAGAAAAACCGACCAAAGCCCTATAAAAAAATTCTTTTTCTAGGACGGGTCACGCCCGTTTTTCTTCCAAATTAAGAAACAAAGAAAACATCATTTTTGGCTTTTCTAAACGTGAGAAAAAATAGACATTTCCCCCCAAAAGACATTTCCCCGTCCCACTCTCACGAAACAAAAAATCCGCGAAACGGAAAAGACGAAAAATTTCGGAAACGTTTCGAAAACGATTACAAAATTTGCGTATCTTTTCCGATAAACAGTGACTGACAAATATACAATTTTTGATTGACTTCTTGCGGAAACATAGACCGACAAAAATCACAAAAATTCTCGAAAGTTGCAACAACAAAAGCTAATTAATTTCCAATTATAATTAGCAAACCCCGATTCTTTTTATACAAAGACACGTTGAGCATTTCAGCTCACCTCCTAACGCGTCCTTTGTTCAAATTAAGTCCCTTTTTTAATTTTGGCAATTAAAAAAATAAATTTCATTTTCTTCAAAATTTAAGAGCATGGCTCAACAAAAAGTGCCCTTTATAAACAGCAAGAAAGGTGAGGCGGCTTGGCCTTCAGCCGGGTCGGGAGGTTATGGTGGGTCCTCTCCGGCAACACCTGCTGGTGCCCTTTTTCTTTCTTCGAACACACAAGATTTGATGAATCAAAATGAACCAAATCTCATTATCTTCGGTTACCCTGCGACGCATGACGTTCGTCCCAGTAGACAACACGAAGACCAATTCGCAATCGAAACCGCGACCCGTTACGACGTTTCGCCAACGATTCTGCCCTTGTTCTCTTCCTTGCCCAATATTCCCTCAGCGATAATCCCTGGTTCACGACCTTTGGACCAAGAGATTCAACGCGATGCGCACACAGGACGTTCAAACCTAGCAAATAATCCGTCGTACCTGCATTTTAACCCGAGTTCGGATGACCCTCAACTTACCACGCCTTCTGAGTTTCAATACAAGACATTAGACGAGACAGGTTATTTTGGAACGGAACAATTCGTTGAAAGCCATGGCAGCAATGCAAATGTGCTTCACCCGAACGAATTTGTCGAGACCAAAATAAGAGGGCCGTCCCGTGCCCGATATGGCATCCCTGCCGAGGATTCGAACCTCGACCCAGTTTTTCCAACATCATCATTCGAAAGATGTGGCAATTTTGAAAGCGGCAGATTTGCAGAATGCAACCCGACTTTCAACAAAATGGATAGCGATAACTTCCATGAACCTTATCGCACCCACAACGTTTCGATTTTTGAAAACAAAGATCATCTTCAATGCGGGAGCCCGGAGCAGAGTGCAGCACGTGGAAACATACCTATAGGCATGAAACTGCCTGAAAACTCGAACAATTTGCCGGCTCAAAATTTGGCATACCTTGCCCAGCTTGAGACCGCCAGAGCCTTAACCGCTTTAACACAGCAGTTAGCAAGGCAATCGCAAAGCTCTAGCAAGTCGATACTCAGAGCCAACTTTTCAGGACTGGACTATGAAGATCCAGAAGAATTTTTAAATGAAATAAATCGTTGGTTTGTAGAAAATAACATCTCAGAACGAGATCGTATATTTTACGTAAGAGAGCAATTAAACGGCCTAGCCAAAAAATGGTTCGAGCCGTACAAGCCATACGTCAAACATTACGACGATTTCACATCAAAATTCCTAGAAAGGTTTCAAAATGTGGAGAATTTGGCTAATTTACAGGCAGATTTATATGGAACGTCACAGAAAGTGACAGAATCTGTGGAGACATTTATACTACGGAAACATGCACTGTACACACGGATTAACCCTGCAGGCATGATACAACAATTCGTCCCAGTCTTGATGACTCAGTTGAGGCCTGAGATTAGGTCTCGACTACGAGGTATCTCTTTGACCAACCTAGAATGGCTAACAACGTTAGTCCGAACAGTGGAAAGGGATATTATTGATGAGGAAAGATCAAGACAAGAACGATTTTCCGTAAATAAAACTTTTGTAGAATCTGCACCGCAGAACAAAAGTTTCTACATGGCATCCCAGAATAATCAACCCACGAGAAACAATCCAATGGCCGAGCAAAGCTCAGGATTCCGCACTGGCAATGGTCAGCGACTATTTAACCAGCAGTCAAACAACAATCAAAGGCAATCAAATGTTCCTTCGAACAATAGATTTCCTTCAACGCAGAAATTTGACAACAGTCAGAAACCTGTCAACCAAAATCGTAGGAGAAACGACGATCTTCCGCCATGTCGACTCTGCAGCGGCAGACATTGGGATAAAGATTGTCCAACACAGCAGCAAAACAACCGACGAGAGCATCCGAACGAGAAGCAATCTGCGAACATCAACGTAGTACGTCAAAACAAGACAAACGCGACTCCGAATGCGCCTCAATCAACATCGTCAACGACCTCCGAACAGGAGCCACCGACGAAACCACTGCGAAATAAGCACAAGAAACCATCAAGACCGGACTCGGAAAACTTTCGAGGGGCCGGCACCAGCAACGACAAGACGCCGAAGTAAGTGTCGGCCCCGACACCTTACTGGAGCGGTCTTCTCATGCTAAATCAATCACAGCCGCTACACAAACAATCAGTTTCGATCTAATATCCATCGATTCTGATATTGAAGACTTTTGTACAGATACAACGTCGCAAACAGCAACAACAACGATGCAAGAACTGCACCACGCAGTATCATGTGATCTTATATCACTTATAGATGCACCTTTAGACAATGGCGTGTTGATAGACTTGGAAGAACCGATCAAGCCAGAAGAAATCGACCCTCGTTATGTTATGGACCTGATAAACTGCGAAGACTCATCCGGTAACTACCGACCGCAATCTGACTCGCATCACGTTACGCATGATAGTTCGACAGAAGTGTACGGCCATGGCGCCATGGACCAAAACACAAGAACCGCACGTGCAGATAATGACAAAGATGGAGCAGAAACTTGGTCAATGCATCTCCGGCATGAGCAAAACGCATTATTTGGAATAAGTAATGTAACCAGCAGCATCGAATCTCTGCTTGACGACGAAGTACCCCAAGATATCACACAACAATGCCTGTCTCCTTCTACTTCGCTACGACCAATCACGAGCGTGATTGATAGCGAACAACAATTAAGCAAAGACTTAATTACAGCAGACTATACCACAAATGAGCAAGAGACTCGTGGATAAAATGCAACACTTCAAGATTCGACGAACGAGCCAGAGACTCAAGAATCGAAATCAAGCATCTACAAGAGAGATATCAAACAACCAACAGTGATAAAACTGAACTCAACGGGTTCAGCGAATAATCCTGTGGTTACGATCACGACGAAAGGTCATACTTTGCGTGCCTTATTCGACTCCGGGGCTGAATTTAATTTAGTCTCGGATCGAATACCAATCGACAACATAAATACAGCATCGGTGTTGCAAGTTCAATTAGCTTGTAACGACAACATTGCACAAGTTATAGGAACTACAACTATGAAGATAGCGTTAGGTCAATTCGAGTATGAGGTAGACTTTCTCATAATAGAAGGCCTCGACTCCGACATGATCCTTGGAAGTCCATTCCTGGAGAACGAACGAGTTGTCCAGGACTACGCTCGAAAGAGCATATCAGTAGGACAGGAAAAAAGGCAGACATTATACTGGAATATGATCAAAAATGTCTTGAATCATGACGTAGAACTTCCAGAAATAACAGCAGATAACAAAGAGTTACAAGATCTTGTACACGAGTACCAAGATGTCTTCCAAGTAGGACTGGTACAACCGACTACAAGAACAACCATGCACAAAATCACACTTAGAGAAAATAAGGTGATTAATAAACGCTGTTATCCCATGAATCCACGAAAAAAGGAAATTTTTTATAATCAACTGGACGAAATGCTTGCCAAAGGAGTCATCGAACCCACGACATGCGCATATTCGTCACCACCAGTGATTATAGAGAGAGCAAATAAAGAGCCGAGAGTCTGTGTTGATTACCGTTTGATTAACGAAATCAGCACAGACGAGTCATCGAGTTTACCGAGGGTAACGGATGCACTCAAAGACATCTCGACGTCACAGTTCTTTTCAGTGTTAAACTTGAAAAAAGGGTACTGGCAAATACCGATGGAACATATGAGTAAGCAATATACCGCTTTCAATACTCCTGACGGTGCCATGTATCAGTTCAACGTTATGCCGTTTGGGCTGAAGAACGCACCAAGTACGTTCCAGAAACTTATGACGACCGAAGTATTGATAGGATACATTCAAAAGTTTGTCATCGTTTACCTAGACGACATCATCATATACAGTAAAACTGTAGACGAACACTTACGCCATTTAAGACTAGTTTTTGAAAGGCTAGCGCAGCACAACCTAAAAGTCAGTGGCAAGAAATGTCAAATACTCAAGACAGAGTTAGACTATTTAGGACACCGTATCCGAGGAGGAGAAGTACACCCTCTAGAGATACATAGAATCAAAATAGACAGTGCCGAAAAACAGAAGAGACATCCAGTCATTCTTAGGCCTATGCAATTGGCTACGAGAGCACGTGCCAAATTTAGCCTTCTTGACAGCATCCCTATCAGATCTGCTGTGTCAAGATAAAAAATTCAAATGGACTGTTCGAGAACAAACAGCGTTCGACAACACCAAAGAAGCTCTAGTAAACTGCCAACCCTTGCACAGGCCGAACTATGAACTCCCGTTCATACTTCAAACTGACGCAAGCGGCATTGGCATGGCAGCCGTTCTATATCAAGAGGATGGAGAACGAAAACTGATAATTTCTCATGCGAGCGCTAAATTCAATAGTGCAGCGAGGAATTATGATAGCAACGAACAAGAATGTCTAGCCGTTATGTGGGCAATAAAGCTCTTTAACGGTTACTTGGAAGGAAGAAACTTCATACTTCGCACCGACAGTAAGGCATTAACTTGGCTGAACAAGTTCAAGGACTCGAAGGCCAAACTTACTCGTTGGGCGATGCTACTGCAAGAATTCAACTTTGAGGTCCAGCACGTTTCAGGCAAAGAAAACGCTTTGTGTGATTACATGAGTAGAGAACCTGCTGACCAAATTGCTCACGAAGATCAGCCGGATATCAACAGACTAGTTGTTCCTACAACGAGTGATACAGCTGTACTTCGAATCAATCAGATAACGGAGCTAACAAAAGCTACCCTTCACGACAAAATTGTCGATTCGCATCGTACAGTACCGTACATACAACGTACTATGGGCGTAGTACGTGCATTGGAAACGATCTTACCAGAGACGGTAGGACAAAGAAAAATGCAACGTGACTTTACAGTCAAAAATGGACTCTTGTACAGAAAACGCCAAGAAGGCGACAAACTAGTAGTGCCACGCAAGTTGGTAGAACGAGTGTGCTATGTGTACCACGATACCAACGAAGCGGCACACCCTGGCACACTAGAAACGTACAGAGCCATAAGCAAACAGTATTTCTGGGGAAGACAGCAGGAATACATCAACAAGTATGTACGAAATTGCATTACCTGTAGCCTCCTTTACGGGCTCACTTTCCTAAATTTGCATTCCAGATGCTCTCAATAGACATACTAGGACCGTTAGACGTTCCTGCACGAGGCACTGGGAGAAAATACATTGTCATTTGCGAGGACTTGTTTTCGAAATGGGTCGAAGCAAAGGCAATTGACAGAGCTACATCTCAAGAGGTTTTAAATTTTCTCGAGGACGAGGTATTCAGCAGATATGGATACCCCGAAACAATCATCTCAGATATGGGATCGACTTTCACAGCTGACAGATATAGAAGCATGTGCGAGAAACATCACATCAGAACTATCTATTCAAGTTTAGCCCACCAACAAGCGAATCCCGTCGAAAGAAAAATACAAGAATTCAAAAAGGTTCTAAAAATCTTAATGATACACAGAGCCGCGAATTCTTGGGAAGAAATGCTTCCAAAAACACTCCAAGTACTCCGAAATAGATCTTGTCGAGCTACAGGAGTAACACCGGCATCAATAGTTCTTGGTCATGAGCTTCAAGCACCAGGAGAATTCCTATGGAAATGGCCAACAGAACGCCGCAATCAGACAAAACAAGAGCGAGATAGGAAACTGAAAGACGTCAGGAGACGCCTCAACCAGTACCTACTCCGCGACGTCCATGATGAGTCAGAACCTAAAGTAAGCTTCCAAATCGGCGACTTAGTAAATACTAGAGTACGTCAGAGAGCAGCTCATCAATTGAGCCCTTACTGGTCTGGCCCTCATGAAGTAGTGAAAATAAATGGAGATACGACCTACGATGTACTCGTAGATGGCAAACAGGTCAATCTACACGTAGATGACATAAGACCTGCTCCGCGTGGCAATAGAGTGACGTTTGAGTCAGATGATGACGAAGTCACTTCGGAATCTGATATCTCGGAATATGAATTTCCACAGAGAGAAGCTCTTGACACAGATACAGATTCGGAGAACAACGAACCACCACCTGTTGAAACGCCTCAACAAGTTGCATTGCCACAACTCCATGTTACGGCGATGGACCAGATCCCAGCCGAACAACGAAGATTGTTAGAAGAGTTGGAAGAGCTCGACAACAATCGCAACAGACAATAACCAATGATAGCAAACGCCAAATACCCTCAGTTTCTAAATCTGGAAAGACCAATTTAGGAATGGAGCCCGTTCTAGGTGGGGGGGGGGGTATTGTGAATATAAAAAAGTGTTTTATATTCCCAATGCTGTGGGATGATACAGAAAAATCGTCCCTAACGATTTCAGAAAAAATCTCGACAATCGAGCGAGTAAAACCTCTGAAATCCGAGAAAGAAATTTTCCCATAAGAAAAGCATTGGGAGGCGTGGCCTAATTCTACAGAAAGTTCTGCTAAACGCTGATTGGTTATTCCGGACCAAAGGAGGTCCTTACTAACGAAGTTAGTAAAACTACAAAAAGCTAACAAAACGAGTCAGAAAACAGTTATCGACTTCGTTAGAACGAAGACAACAAGGAAGAAGAACAAGAAGACTGAAGACATCAGTTGTGAAGAAAGAAGAAAGAAACGTGGAATATCGCATTAAAAGCTGCTGTTTTTACGGCAGAACACTTTTTCTGCATATTCCTATCAAGATTTCCGAAAATTCTGGTGGATTTTAGGACGATTCCTCGCAGAATTTTCAAGACTAGACCTTCCCCGCAACCGCGACGATCTTTTTGAAGGCAGCATTAGACCTTCTAGACCCTCGTAGAAGAGCCAATAAACTTAATATCATATATACGGAATTTTTGGGCGTTTAGTAGCTACCAGTTGCACCCCGGTAGTGAAAAACCAGAAATTCAAGACATAAAGTGAAAGCAAATTTCCGGAGTAAATGCGGTGTCTGAGGTTTCCCTAGGTATAAACTAGAGTGAAATAAGGACAGGTAGTATCTGCATACGAACACCTGAGGTAAGTTTCTGAACTACCAGGCCCTCAGACACTAAAGTTCGAAAGTCGGGTGCTATTCGAGACTACATACGCGAACTGGCGTTGTAGTAGCGGATCACCGACATAAATTCCGCGTATTCGTTTCTTATTTTATTGGAGTTTTCCCTTTACTCCCAAGCATTAACCTAGAGGCTTTTGGAAAAGCCTTGAAAAAACAGAAAAACCGACCAAAGTCCTATAAAAAAATTCTTTTTCTAGGACGGGTCACGCCCGTTTTTCTTCCAAATTAAGAAACAAAGAAAACATCATTTTTGGCTTTTCTAAACGTGAGAAAAAATAGACATTTCCCCCCAAAAGACATTTCCCCGTCCCACTCTCACGAAACAAAAAATCCGCGAAGCGGAAAAGACGAAAAATTTCGGAAACGTTTCGAAAACGATTACAAAATTTGCGTATCTTTTCCGATAAACAGTGACTGACAAATATACAATTTTTGATTGACTTCTTGCGGAAACATAGACCGACAAAAATCACAAAAATTCTCGAAAGTTGCAACAACAAAAGCTAATTAATTTCCAATTATAATTAGCAAACCCCGATTCTTTTTATACAAAGACACGTTGAGCATTTCAGCTCACCTCCTAACGCGTCCTTTGTTCAAATTAAGTCCCTTTTTTAATTTTGGCAATTAAAAAAAATAAATTTCATTTTCTTCAAAATTTAAGAGCATGGCTCAACAAAAAGTGCCCTTTATAAACAGCAAGAAAGGTGAGGCGGCTTGGCCTTCAGCCGGGTCGGGAGGTTATGGTGGGTCCTCTCCGGCACCACCTGCTGGTGCCCTTTTTCTTTCTTCGAACACACAAGATTTGATGAATCAAAATGAACCAAATCTCATTATCTTCGGTTACCCTGCGACGCATGACGTTCGTCCCAGTAGACAACACGAAGACCAATTCGCAATCGAAACCGCGACCCGTTATGACGTTTCGCCAACGATTCTGCCCTTGTTCTCTTCCTTGCCCAATATTCCCTCAGCGATAATCCCTGGTTCATGACCTTTGGACCAAGAGATTCAACGCGATGCGCACACAGGACGTTCAAACCTAGCAAATAATCCGTCGTACCTGCATTTTAACCCGAGTTCGGATGACTCTCAACCTACCACGCCTTCTGAGTTTCAATACAAGACATTAGACGAGACAGGTTATTTTGGAACGGAACAAATCGTTGAAAGCCATGGCAGCAATGCAAATGTGCTTCACCCGAACGAATTTGTCGAGACCAAAATAAGAGGGCCGTCCCGTGCCCGATACCATACACTTCCTTCCTTACGTCCTACCCCTCCAATGGCCAGCATTGCCGAGGACCCTTATAAGAACGGGCAATGTTGTGTCATCCTACCGTCACTGTCGAGGACCCTTATAAGAACGGGCAGTGACGGTTCCTTTCCTAATTTCCTACCGCTATTGGTCGGCATTGTCGAGGACCCTTATAAGAACGGGCAATGTCGCTCCATCCTGCTGACGCTGTCGAGGACCCTTATAAGAACGGGCAGCGTCAGTTCTTTTCGTTCCTTCCTACTGTCACCGATACACACACGCACTGATGCCGTAAGTTTGTTATTGTTTCCGTAATGACCAGGAATATGTTTTACCGCCAGGTGCCCGCCGAGGTCCGTTGACAAAGGCGCTAAACAACTGCCGCCCCGACGCCTATCGCCGCCACCGCGTGTAAAGACCGTCGCCGTGTAGAGACGCCGCCTATCGCCGATCGATGCCGTGTTTTAGATAAAAAACGCGTACGAGCCGTCGTGAATAGCATCGCAACCGTATAGTACGAGGTACGTGAATAGCGTCGTAAATAATACCGCCGGGTTACCGTCTTTAGCGCAACCGACCAGTATGAGCCACCGTGATCAGCTCTTGAAACATACTCTTGCCCTCCAGATCGTTTATTTGTTAATATTGTTGTATATCTTAAATTTGAAGTTAGTTTTAGGCCATGTCTTTGTATAAAAGAATGGAATACAGGATACAGGATGTTTTATAACCGTTTGTTTTCTTACCTAGTCCCATTTTTACCATTACATGTAACAATTGGCAGCCGGCAGCCAGCACTAATACACGCAATTGACCCCTGGATTGCCGTTTTTCCACTGTAACAAGCTGCCCGGTGCATAAAGTGGGCCCTCGACCACATTAAATCCCGAGGGTGGCGCCCGAGAACCGACCCCCGAGTGGATGTTTGGACCTTCAGGCAGTCAAACCGTTGATCAGTTGAGAGAGCAGGGATATCCCGAATTTACGTAGCTGCCGCTGACCCGATACCCCTGCGCTGAGCATTTGACCGATGACTGTCTGCACGAGAAATATCCACTGACCGATGTTCCGCTGCCGTGAACGAAGAAGAGCCGTAGAGCACGACCTGCTCCCCCGCTCCCCGCCTACGAAAACGCGTCACAGTTTAAAATTTGTATACATGTCGATGCTAATTAACAAATGATGAAATTTATGGAATTTCAGTAAACAATGGTATAAGAGGCATTACATGGAGTGAAATCTATATTTATTTTAGATTTAGTTTATTATTGTATGTTTGTTTTTTCATGCACGAACAAAATTTGCAGCAAGGTATGCTCTAGCGACTGCATTAATATGTATTGCAAACTAAACAATTAGCACAAGTTGCTATTAATTTATCTGCCGGGGGAATCTGAGAATTTTTTCTGGAAATAAAAGATTGTCTTCTAGGACGAAGCCAAATAGAGTTGGCTTCAATGTATCTGTATACAGGTGTGGAAAGTCGAGAATAGAACCTCTTAAAAAAAGGGAACGTAACAAAAAGGACAGACAACCCGTTTAGCCATGTTGAGGAAGTGAAATAAAGCATACTGTTGTATCGTAGCTGGCTTCCTGGTTTTTAGCAAAAATGGCATCGGGCAAGGACTTTTTGCTGGTTTCGGGTCGTCAAAACACAGTGGGTTGAAAGCACGGATTTGATATTAAAAATAAAAATCGCAGACTGATACTTTAAAATCATGAAAATAAATTCGAAAAACGTCTAATGTGGTTCAACGCTTTAAAAATAAAATAAAATAAAAAGAATAATTGTATTTCCATGAATAAAATATTACGCTTGACTTCAAGGTACATTTTAAATATAATACTGTAATAATAAATACATGGATATCGACAATCGTTAAAAAGGCGAAAATACTTTTTCCTTTATGCTTAAGACTTCTTAATAAATACCAATGCAAATAATTTGTAAGTAATATAATATTTATTGATTCACATAAATGAATAAATAATACGACTGTAATAAAAATAATCAAAAGAACTTTTTAATCACTGCCTACTTTGTTAACAGCTCTTTTCTCATTCTCCAATACGTATGAATTGTTATCCGAATCCTTACTATGTCAAAAACAGTGTAAGGATCCATCGACGCCAAAAGTTTTGGAACACATCCTCCATATTTTTTTTCGAGAAGATTTTCGGGCAAAGTCTAAACGATAGTTTCTTATCAACTTGTCCGTTGATTTTTGTGCATCTTTCGATAGTTTACTTATCGGTAATATTGCAAATGCTACGATGTCTGGTCAATGAAGTAAGTCATTTGTGGATTCCTGTTGGAATATTGTACCAAGAATATCCTTTGAAGTATAATCTTGCTGTTTGAAGTTTGTATTCCCAAAACTTCTCTATTGCAGTTTAATGTCCGCTTCCAATAGTTTGCAAAATGACGGGAAACCGAAGAATCAGTTTTGGCTTTACTCTTGTTATAATGGCTGTAGCTTGAAATTCTCTGTACTTATTGAGATACAGTATCAATGTTGTTGAATTGAGATGTTGTTTGGCAGAGGTAACAACTTTGGACCAATATCGCTCCAGCCAAAGCATTCACCTAGCCATCTATCATCTTCATAGATAAGTTGTACTGTACTGAAGGTCGGGTGGCAAAGAAAACTCTATTATATGTTGCAAGTTGTCTGGTTCGAGTTCATAATTTTCTATTTTGGTTAAAGACTTTTGTTCGGTTTTCTTAATAAATTCAAATTTCAGAGTCCCGCAATTCATAGTAGACGAGGGTTTGGAATTGTACAACACAATCTGTTCTTGTTGAGTTTGGGTGTTAATACCTGCTAATTGAAGTGGAATAAGGGAGGTTAGGAATAAGTTTGTATCAGAAATAGTCGGATCAGTGAATTTCATTTTGTACTGGCTCTGACCTTACGTTCCATCGAAGCCCCATTTGCAAATGAAACTCATATCTACAAATTTAATTTATCAATTTGTTCAAGGGCGTCTAATTTAAGCAATATAATTCGATCCACTGTATGATCCAGTAAGCCTTGGAATTTAACCTCGGCTTTTGATTTAGATACTCGTCATGTGGATAACATGCTTTTTTTTTTATTTTACACACCAGAGTATGGCGAAAATATATTACTGTGGCCTTTGACCTGAGACGAAACTTTAGAAAGAAAAGACTGGCCATTCATATTACCGAGGTTTAATAGAAACGTTACTATAGCCAAACTTCTATTTTAAATTTCTTAACTAGAAATTATTTTGGCCGTTTCTCAAATTCTAACCCATTAAGCCCGTCTAACTTCTTTCAGATACTTCGGACAGAAGATCGTAGGGAACGCTTACCGCAATATTACCCCCACTAACTTCCGTGCGACCGAAAATGAGCAGTACCTTGAAACGAATGTGGGTGTATTTACTTTTCGTCTAAACTTATAACGTAATCGACGGAATTTGGAATATTTAATGACTATTTGATACATTGATTGTTTTAAATACATCAAATAGTCGAAATACAAAAAAATTAGTTTTTGTTTGGCGTTGAGCGTAAAGAAAATTGATATTTCTGTTATAAAATAAACATTTATTCTAATAAAAATACTAGTGAAACGCAACGGTAATTTCTAAGTAAATAAGCTAATAGACCACATAAAAATTAAAAATCATTCTCAAAAATAAACTTTTATTCTGGTAAAAAATAAAAGTACCACGTTCAATAATTGTAAATAAATAAAAAATTAATTAAATTCAATTTAAATCAACAAAAACACCTAAAAGTCTACCAGAGATGTTCAAACATACCCCCACCTTGAGTGAGACAATTACCCAGTGTATACCCTATATACATATATATATATATATATATATATATATATATATATATATATATATATATATATATATATATATATATATATATATATATATATATATATATATATATATATATAGGGTTATATCCCTATTAGCTTTCATATCAAGTTCTTAGGCAATTACGGTACTATTGCAAGGAAAATTAATTTCTGCTAAACTACAAACGCCAGTCTTCAAGATTTGCTCGTTCTTCAGTAATTTGAGGAACCGGTTGCTCCTGATTATTATCAGTGCATTTTTTACAAATTTTTAGACAACCGGTTGTCTCAAATTTTTTAATAATTTTCGAAATTTTAAATTTTCAAGGAACATGATGATTTTCGCACGTAAATGCAAATCTGCCGATTATTCACCAGAATAGTGTACCACTTAATAATGTGCTCTTTTTGTTCCGTGGAATAAACTACCATTGTAACAAAAAATTTGGTGCGAAACACGGTACTTACGCTTCGACGGCCGAATGAAAGTAAATAACTTGGAATCCTCTTGTTGTGCTAAGGCGTGGCGTATGCTGCCGCCCCCTCTCACCGCGCCAGCATTGGATTACCACTCAGCCGAGGGCCAAACTGGTAATTTACACGTATGTCGATGCTTACGATGCTTATTCTTCTGTCTCATTTTGATTTGATGAATAATATAGTATTTTCTTTATTTTACTTAAGAAACGTCCAGTTTCTGGTGTGGATTTTCCAGACCTGTATAATGTCAAACAATGTAGCAAGATAAACACGACGTAAAATGCCCCCAGAATATGTAGTAGAATCGAATTGGACATTAGAGGTAAATCTTCAATCAGCGAACATTTAGTATGATAATAACGTCAAATTCTCAATTCGTTAAATGATTTGCAATTGATGTTTTTATGTACATCATTGACTAAATATTCTTTCGCTTCGTTTTTCTCACATTTTCTTCCATTCAGAAACGTCCACGAAAAAATCAAAACAAACGAAAGATAGTCTGTTAAAAAGCGCGCGTAAATAATAGAAAAATTCAACGTAATGCGGGAAACTTATATGGTAGGCTTATTCCGGCTATAATGTATTAAGTACCCGCGCGAGGCGCCTGCAAGTAGGCTTCCTTCCGTACGCCACACGGGACAGCGCATATATGTAAGCGGCCGAAAACCATTTGTTTTTAACCCAAATAAACAATAAAGACATAACTTTTTCGTATGGCATTTGACTGTAACTTAAAGATACTGATTCAAACTTTCGATTGTTGTCAAGAAAATTGAAAAAAGTTCATTTAGTCAAAAGGTAATAGCATTCAAAAAATCACAAAAATTACATTTCTTAATTGTTTAATATCAATTATCTCGGAAACTAAGCATCGTACGTAAAAGTTAGTAAGAACCTCTTTTGGTGAAAATCACTCAAAGAATACGATCCAATGATTTTGCGAAAATTACGTTTTTAAAGATTTAAACAACTATTTGTTTATAACAATCTTATCTTCACCCGGACGATATTTCACCCTAAAAATTATTGTTCAGACTCAAGATACATAAAAAAAAACTTGGGCGGGCCCATATAAATTAAAGGGGCCACTGGAGACCCCCTAGCCAGCACACTATTAGTTCTGATAACTAGAAGTGAATCATAATTTTGGTGGAGACCATTTTTACTAAAAACAAATTTAAGGAAACATAACCAAGTTATTTTTAAGAGTGAAGGGGAACTAATTTAGACGTTTCAAATTTATTTGACTACCCGTCTTGCCGAGCGCATCCACCAAACGGTAAGAAGCTATTTTGAGGCTTATATTTCATTAATAAAACGACTATATAAGGAATATTATATGTCATATTTAATTGCACCTTTGAAGATCTACTCCACTCGAGGGGATAAACGGAAAAAACGAAATAAAATTTTACACCGCCTTTATACCACATAAATTGATAAACATACCTTAATCGCACTAAATATATATAGTTCATGATTTTATGCTAAATTTGATTACATTTTTAAAACTTACTGTTGAAAAATTAGACGTAGGACATTTTAATAGCGAATTTTAATCCACAAATTTCGCGAAAGAAGCGATTAAATGTTAAATTATATACTTACATATATTTTAAAACTTGTTCAATGATTATCTAAATGGGTTTTGAAGGCAGTGATTGGTACTTTCAGAGGCCTCGTCCTGTCATGTCGAAATATTTTGTGCTACACTATAACAAAAAATAGCAGTTATTGGACTTTTAGGTTGGGATATTTCGAAAGGCAGAGCTGATGCGTCAAATTCGGATTCAAATTAATATTGTTGGACACTATTTACGTATTAAAAATAACAATAATTCATACTTTATTGCTGGATACTTCGTTCTCACATTAATATACCGACTAGCATGTTATTGATATCAAGAAATAGAAAAACTTGTACTATTTATTAACATTTTTCCAAATATAAATAAAAACTGTTATCACTTTATTCAGTAATCATACAATGTTCCGACGATATACCAATTTTAAGGAGTATCTTAGGGCGAGAGATTGAGCTGTTCATAGAGATTTTATAAAAAATATATATAACGTACCTTTTCTTGTGGTACGATGAAAAATAATTATAAATAAATATATCTTGTCTTTTATTCCAATATGTTTCAGGCAGCTTAAGTATAACTTCATAATAATAACAATATTGTTGAAAGAAATACAACAATTTTTCACGATAAAATCCGATTATCTTAATAGTGTCAATTGAAGTATAAACATTTCTCAAAATAAGACCACAGAGTAAACTAATATTTGTACCACGTGTGAAATTTAGAATAGAAATACTAATTTAATTTAATTCAATATATATTATTGAGTGGGAAATTTTACTGTTAAATCTAATTTTCAAATTTCTCTTACCAATTTTGGATAAAAAACTAAGAAAAATGAAATAAAATACCTTGTTTTTCTTCTTTTTATACTTAACAATATAAATCTCCAGAGTATCAATGTTGCACTGATGGGATCACTGTAACTCAACTAGTGAATTTACAACAGATAGGTCTAGAAAAGGTCTTCATACCCACCCTAAAAGTCATTACCTAAGAATTTTGTCGTCCTTTAAGAAGTTTTGCTTTAATACTAGTTTAAAATGTGCAAGAAAGGTGGGACTGTAAAACTTATACTTGGGGAGCCAAATTTATTTGAAACATATTTTAGACAAACATATTATTTTTTGTTTATTCTGTTATTTTCAGATTATAGAAAAATGCGTTAAAGAGTAATTAGAAATACTGTGAGATGATAATTGATCTTCACGTAGGTAAAAAACTATTTTGTAAAGGTGCGAATAAATATGGCGAGACGAGCGCGTGACGAGTATGTGGCGAGCTTGCAACGAATTTCTTTGAACTTTGCCGGTTCGACCCCTTATCTTCGAGGCTCGGCGCCAAAAGAGATTTATAGCGTCTGGGTAGTGCAAACCAATAAAGGGCAAAGAAAAAAAATATTTAAGTTTTCGTTGAAGTTCAGCCCATCACGCAAATTATTCAAGAACGTTTTAGTTAATAGAATGTGAGCGAAGAAAGCAAACCTGCCCTGCCTTGTGACGACGAAGAACAAATGGCAGTTATATTAATTTTATGCAGTGGGGTTTTATTATTATCAAGATTGTTAAATAAAAAATGAAAACCTCGACGATGTTGGCGTGCTGCCTCGTATAAAAAACGGACAGGATAGGAACTTTTAGCCGATTTAAATTTCCAACATAGTAGCAGACAATACAAAAATGTTATCAGAATGTCTCCTACAAATTTTAAATACTTATTAAATAAAATAGGACCAGTTATATCACATGTTTTTTAAATTGTCTTTCTTTCTCGTTCGCAATTTTTATAAGTTCCTTCTTTAGCAAAACGTTAGTAGTTATGAGGGCGGGGTACTGTGACACCCGGATGGCATCTGTCCCTTTTCAGCCCTTTACCATCCGAAGAAGTGCTGAAACCCTCCTGAAACCCTAACCAAAAAGACCTTATTGCCAAAGAACGTGACGTAATAGCCTAAGAAGTGCCTGAAATTCTCCTGAAACCCTAACTAAAAAGGCCTTATTGCCGAAGAAGTCCTGAAAAATCCCTATCCAAAAAGGCTTTATTGCCGAAGAAGTCCTGAAAAAATCCCTATCCAAAAAGGCCTTATTGCCAAAGAAGGGTTGTCCTAGTAGCTTAAGAAGGACCAAAAGAGTCCTTAGCCAAAAAGGCCTTATTGCTGAAGAAGTATCGACAATGACGTCATTTACCAGAGGCTGTTGTTTCGTAAAGTAGTTAGTAGAAAAAATAAATTAGAGTGGAATATCGGGTAAAATAAAACAAAATTTTATATATTTGAGTGGTATATTGGGTAAATAAATTACAAAAATAATTAAATATGTTATGCTACAATACTTTTTTGCCTGTTTTATTTTTACGTTTTCTGCAGGAGGTTAGCTTGACAACATATCGATTCTTCTGGTCTAGAAGAAATTCTTCTCTTTCCAAGCAAGCATTGAGATTATCAAAGAGTTTATTTTGATGTCTTAAGCTTTGTATAAAATTGTCATTACATTGGTCCAACGATAAATTTAATTTATTAATATCCAATAGAAAATAACTGATATTATTTTTTGCATTTGCCAATTCTTGTTTAGTTTCTCCAAGTAGTGTGTAGGCTGTAATTTTTTTGGTTTCACATACATTGGTTGTTTTCATTTCAAGAAGTAAATTTGCTTCCAATTCAACGTTTTTTCTTGAAAGGTTGAGAATATTGGTGTAATTAATTGAAGATGATAGATTAGCTGCTTTATTTTCACACTCTTTAATATTTTTTGTATATAATTCGTTGAGATTTGATTCGGTTTCATATAAATTCATATAGTTATCAAGTTCTTTTGAACATAGTAGGTATAGGCTTAAACTTGTATTATACAGAACGTCATAGTCATCTTGTAGGTATTCACAATACTCAGTTTTATTGTTTTTGTTTAAGGTGTTATTTTCAACAGAAATAACACTACAAAATGATAAAATTATGAGTAAAAAATATGACATGTTTCCCGTTGAGAGGTTTCAAACGTACTAAATATGTATTATAGATAAAGTGGGTTTTTATATAATGTTTGTTCTATTAATCCAACTATTGTGCTTATCAGTGAACCCAAACCATTTAACGAATACTTGGTCTTTATGTCTTTTTAGAATTTTTTCAACTAAATATACATTATGATTGAGAGTTTTTTGTAATTGCTCTTTGTAGAACGCTCCAAGTACATTTTCGTTTTGAATATCCTTCAAGAGATAAGTGGTTGGGTTTGTTAACTGAACTTTGCATATAATAAATACCTCAGGAGACCAATTTTGATTGTATTTTTTATCGAAAACACCTCTTACTTTAGAAATACGTACATAGTCACCAACTTTAAGATTAACGTTTAAATCACTCATTTTTATTTTGTTGTAAACAGTTTGAAGTAATTTTTTTTCATTTTTGATAGTGACATCTGCTGGTTTCATTTTAATGGTTCTGTGTTTTGTGTGATTATATTTATAAACAATTTTACCAAGTAAATTAATCCATTTGTAGTTTCCTTGTATATTAAATTCCTTCCACATCCAGTTTTTTAAAGTCCTATTAACTCTCTCGACTATGGATGCCTTTTTTTCACTGAATACACTATAGTGGTTAATATTGTATTTCTTTGTGAGTTTCTCAAATTCTTTATTGTAAAATTCTTTACCCATGTCTGTTTGAATGTTTTGTGGAGTTTGTATTTTAAAAACTTTTTCCATATTTTTGCTTACTTCTATAGCTGATTTGTTTTTTAACGGAAAAGCCCATACAAACTTTGAAAAGCAATTAATAACAATAAGTATATATTTGTAACCATTGTTCATTTTAGCATAAGGAATCATTTCAACTAAATCTGCTTGAAATAGATCATTTAGAGATTTAATAATTATTTTTCGCCTTTTAAAATTGATTCTTGCTGGCTTGTGAATTTCTTCAACAAGTTGTCGTTTTTTATCTGTAACAAATTTATTCATTTTTTTGTTTTGTTTTTTCACTCAATAATTTGAGCTTCTCTTAGTTCCTCTACTATGGAATTGATTTCGTTGTGATGTCCTGTGTGTCCAGCTTGTTGAGAAGCTAACAGTAAACGTAATCTATCAACTAGTTCATTAGGATTATCCCAATGTACATAATCTATGGGATGATCAGTAACATTCATGTATAAACCGTCTCCCGTTATGTAAGGTGCTATAATTTTTTTGTATTTCATTGATCTACTACCATCAACTTGTTGATTGGACTGATAGTAGCGACGATGTGCATTTGTTTTAAATATAATTTGTCTATAGTTTGTTTCATCCTCTTTGGAGAAATTTGTGGGGTGTTTTTTAAATAGTAGTTCATAGAGACCATGTGTCCCTTTGTAGCGTTTGTTTTTCACTATAATATCTTTACCATCAATATTCAGATTAGAATCACCAATGTGAAATTTCTCAGTGTCAACGTTAAATCGAACACCATATTTGTGATCAAACTTGTTTTGAGAATCATGATGCAAATCGCTGATATATTTTCTAGGTAATGGATCATATTGTTTTAAAAGATTTGTTAAGGATTTGTCTTCCAGTTGTTGTTGTTGTTGTTTTCGGAAAACAGATGAATTACCTTCGTTCTCGTTTTCATCATCATCATCATCATCATCATCATTATCAGTTTCATTTGTTGTATCTAGTGTCTTATTTGCATCATCATCATCATCATCATTTTCATTTTCAACTAGAAAAGGATATTCTAAAGATTTATCATCAGTTTTTATTTCAGATTGTTCTTTAGTTTTTGGTGGTGGTGCTGCTGCTGCAACTGTAGCTTTTGTGCTTAATTCACTTTGAATATTTTGTAAACGTTTGGTTATTGGTAAAAATACTTGTTCCTGTACAATTTCACTATGTTTTAATAGGTTTAGTTTATTTTTAACGTTTTTTCGTTTACGAATTAAATTTTTTTTAAGTTCTTTTTCACTAAATTTCATTTTTTTTAATCTGCTTAGTCAACAGGTTTTGATCAGCTTTTAATCAGCTTTGAAACAGCTTATAAACAGCTTAGAAACAGCTTATAAACAGCTTTTAATCAGCTTTAAACAGCCTCTGATCCGTTTGGAACAGGTTTGATCTGGTTGTAAACAGGTTTAATCAGGTTGTAAACAGGTTTAATCAGGTTGAAAATACAGCATTCCGCTTATAATAAAGTATCGATCTTGACTAAGCTATTTTAGGAGATATCATGCTATTATAAAATGATCAAATCCCAGTCGATAACGTCCGTTGTTGAGATCGTAATCTTTAAAAATAGTTAAAAATCCATATGGTTTCTTCCAACAATACGAGCATATATTTTTAAACTTATCGAATGACATATCCGAACCCACATGGTCATTAAAAACATGTTTTAAATTTAAATCATCTTGTTTGAAGAGAATAAGTACATTGGCATTATCTAGTATTAGATGTTTGGGAATCTTTGCGTACGTTTGACACAAATAAAACGAGTCAATATTATTGTGTCTCCCCATACTAAAATACTCTCGAATAATATCTTGATTGTCACATGCCACATCATCAAAAATAAATATGGAATTAGGTTTTGCTTCAGATGGATGTACAATATTTTCACTAGCACTAAATGCATAATAATTTATTCCTTTTATAGGAGTCAGTAATTCATTTAAATATAAATATTTTGGCTGGTATAGCGAACGTGAATACACATAAACATTTTCAAATTTCAATCCACTTTCATGTTCTATCAGTGAGATCATAACATTAGTTTTTCCACAGTTTGATGGACCAACAATGATACATCGTATTGTAAAAGGAAATAAAATTCCATGTTTTCTGTACGAATTTTGTGGTTTAAACTCATCAGCGTTCTCAACAGGTAAACGGGTTTTTTGTTTTAAAATTTTCATAATTTCAATAGATTTGTATACATAGATAACTTAGAAGAGAGAACTAAAAGAGAAATGACTTAAATTAGTATGTTACATATCATTTATAGTCAGTTGTTGATTAATTGTCAACATGAAATTTTATACAGGTTCAGGATTTGTAAACAATATGATAAATAAATTACCGTTTGAATTGCATTTGCCTGGTTACAATTTTTGTGGACCGGGTACAAAACTTCAGACTCGTTTATCACGTGGTGATCGTGGAGTGAATCAGTTGGATGAAAGTTGTCGTGCTCATGACATTGCATATTCTCAAAATAAAGATTTAACATCCCGCCATCAAGCTGACAATATATTAGCTAAGAATGCAATGAAACGATTCAGATCGAGAGACGCGTCTACAGGAGAAAGATTAAGTGCATTGGGAGTAGCTGGTATAATGAAGGCAAAAGTAAAACTTGGAATGGGTGTACAACAAAAACAACAACAACAACAAAGTATTAAAAAGTGTCTTACAATATTGGAAAAAGTCAAACATACTTCACAAAACTTATTAAATGACATTCGAAAAAGTATTGAAGAAATGAAAAGAAATCAGTCATTGGTAAAAACTAAAGATAATACTAAAAATAATACTAAAAATAATACTAAAAATAATACTAAAAACAATACCAAAAATACCAAGAAAAAAATCCCTAAAGTTCGTAATTATTCCACAAAAAAGAGGAAAAATGTGAAAAAACAAAAAGAAGACGAAGCAGAACCAATGGATATTGATACTGAAAGTATAAATTTACCATTACCAAAACCAATTAGACTTAAAGCAAAAAGAAAACTTGATACTAGAAATGTTGATGATGATAGAAATGGTCAAAATAAGATGTTAAAATTGGATTTAAATGAACCAATACATTATCCACCATCATCATCATCATCATCATTAAGGAATGAGAACAATAAGAAACGTAAAATGGTTGATGATGTTGATGATGATAATGATGCAGATGTTGATACTATAAGTATAGAAAAAAGACAACGATTGATTTAGTAGCTTTCAAATTGTCAAAATGGTTAGAACTAAACGTAAGCAAAAACCAAAGCAACGAAAATTGAGAAAAAATAAACAAAGAAAATTAAGAAAAAATAAACAACAACAACAACGACAAAAATGGCAACGAAAAAGTGCTGGTATAAAAAAAGTTAAATTTGAAAAAGTGTTAAAACAAATTAAACAGCATATTTTAGAAACTAAACCCCATAATTTGGGAAATGCTATTTCAGTAGCTTTGAATGCAGCAAAACAAATTAAAAAAAAATTCAAACAACAACCAAGTTTCAATCGTGTTCGTGTCATTAAAATTCCCAAAGTTGGTGGTGTATTACCTCTTATACCAATATTTGCTGCCTTGTCTGCATTAGGCTCTTTGGGTGGAGCAGCTGCCGGTGTAGCAAAAGCCATCAATGATGCACGAGCTGCTCGAAAACAATTGGAGGAATCACAACGTCATAACCGTTCTATGGAAAGTATAGCTTTAGGTCAAGGTCTATTTTTAAAACCATATAAAAAGGGGTTGGGTGTTTTTTTATACCCACCACCAATGCAACCACGAATCAGTTAATAAATTTACCAAATAGACCATTAACCAATATTGATTTGGTTATGTATGCCAAACAATTTTGTATTCCTCATTTTCGTGGTGTATTTATGCGTGATGCCTTACCAAAGAAAATTAAATCCAACAATGAAAGAGGTATAATAAATTTGGATAATCTAAATGGACATGGAACACATTGGACAGCCTATAAGAAATTTAGAAATAAAGTTGTATATTTTGACAGTTTTGGCAATCTTCGACCACCCTTAGAAGTTATCGATTATTTTCGTTCAAATGGACCAGTAGACATTATTTATAATTATGATATTTATCAGAAATTTAATACATTTAATTGTGGACATTTATGTTTAGAATTTTTAAATAAATAAATAGATATTATACAAATATATTTTAGTTTTATTTCAACCTTTAAATAAAGAACATGAGTTATATATTTACCTTATCGGGTAGACAATCCTTTTTATCTCTAAAATTGCATCCACCAATAATATTACAAGAATCTAAAAATTATGAATTGGGTTTAATTAATTTTGTTACCTACAACTCAATTCCAAATGTTGACAAAACAAACAATAAATTCTATTTTGATGAATCTGTAATTGAAATACCCGAAGGGACATACGAGATCAATGATATTTCTCGTACAATAAATGATTCTTTTAGAGGTGTTAAAAAATTACAACAACCACAACAAAAGGAGCCAATACTACCACAACAGCAACAACAAAGATTAGTAGAAAATGAGAGCATTGATGATGATGATGATGATGATAATGGTAATCAGGATGATGCTAGAAATCAAATTGTAAAATTAAACGATCCTCCTATTCCATCGAAGAAGAAAAAGAAAAGAGACAGTCCTACTAATTTAAACGAAGCCAGTGATTTAGTTAAAATTCGCGTAAATTATAATACTTTAAGGTGTGAGATAAAGTCAACAAAGGATATTCATTTTGAAAAACCTTACTCTATCAACAGTATTCTAGGTTTTAAAAAACGAACATTGACAGCACAAAAACTTCATGTATCCGATTACCTCATTAATATAACCAAAGTTAATGCTATATGTTGTGAATGTAATTTAGTGACCAATTCCTTCAATAATGATAAACCGTCTCATATTTTATACATGTTTTATCCAACTGTACCGCCAGGTTATAAAATTGTGGAAACCCCCACCAATGTAATTTATTTACCTATAAATACTCACTATTTGGATGAAATCATTATAAAAATAACCGATCAAGAGGGTGATTTAGTTAATTTCAATCGGGAATTGATAACAGTCAGAGTTCATCTGAAAGAAGTACCAACATAGAAAAAAATGGTATTTAGATACAATTGCCATCTTTTTTACTCTAATCCTCTAAATGACAATAACAATGGTAGTAGTAGTAGTAGTAGTAGTAGCAGCAGCAGCAGTATAAATAAAACCACAATGTATGATAAAATTAGTGTACGAAAGAACTTGAAACGGTTAACATCACAAAATCGCAAATTTTTACAGTCTTTGGGATTTAGATTGTTACATTAAGAAAGAAAAAATTGCTCGAAGAAAGAAAATTAAAAAGGAAAACTTTTGGTACAGATTTAAATTGAATTTTAGATCTGGTGTACGAAGACTCTTTATAGTTTGTTTTTGTAAAAAGGAAATTGTTAGTAGTAGTAGTAGTAGTAGTAGTAGTAGTAGTAGTAGTAGTAGTAGTAGTAGTAGCAATAATGAATATTTTGAACGTGAGTGAAAGAATCATCAGCGATAATTCAATTACCAGTAAAGAATACCACAGTTATTTACCCTATGCCAATACAAGTTTAAATAAATCCGATGAAATTCGCATTCCTATTCAGACTCAAGATATTTATACATATCCAGCAGAAAGTTTCCTCGAACTTGAACGTGTTGTTGTAGATGAACATGGGAAAGCAAGTGATACCATTGAATTGACAAATAATGCTTTTGCATTTTTATTTGATGAAATTCGCTATGAATTGGGTGGAACTGTTGTGGACCGTGTGAGAAATCCAGGTATTACATCTCTCCTAAAAGGTTATGTCAGTTTTACAGAACAAGACTGTTTACGTTATCACAATGCCGGTTGGAATCATCTTGAAAAGCCGGAAATGTTGTCAAAAGGACATTTTAATATTTGTATTCCTCTAAAAATTCTTATGGGTGTTTTTGAAGATTTTCGAAAAATCATCATAAATATTAAACAAGAATTAACACTTATACGAAGTTTTTCCGATGGCAATTCAGTCACTACAAATAAGGCAGGTGAAAAACCAAACATTAGTCTCGATAAAATAACATGGAAAATTGAACATATTAGAGTGGATGATGAAGCAAAATTGAAACTTTTAAGTTACATTGAAAAAGGAAGAGATTTAACGGTGGCATTTCGAGGATGGGAATTGCATGAGTATCCGCTTTTGCAACAATCCACACAACATACTTGGAATGTAAAATCAATAAATCAGTTAGAAAAGCCACGTTATCTCATTTTCGGTTTTCAAACGAAACGACGAAATCAATTATCAAAGGATATTAGTCACTTTGATCATTGTAACTTAACCAGTTTCAAAGCCTATCTCAATTCAGAAATTTATCCATACGATAATTTAAATGTTCATTTTGATAGACAACAAGTGAGCATTTTGTATGAAATGTATGCCAGATTTCAACAGTCCTATTACTATAGAAATGTTGGACAACCTTGTTTGATATTTAAAAAATTTATCGAAATTGCACCTTTAGTAGTGATAGATTGCTGTTATCAAGTGGACACATTGAAAAATGGCACTGTTGACATCAGATTGGAATTTGAAACCAGTGAAAATATTCCAGCAGACACATGTGCCTATGTATTAATTTTACACGATAAAAAACTTAAATATAATCCTCTAACAAGTATTGTCAAAATACAAACTGATTAAATATATCCCCACTCCAAACAATGTATATAAATTGGTCTGAAATTGTATCCCACAATTATTTCAGCATTTTGTTTAAAGTCAACAAGAACAATACTAGTAGCAGCAGCAGCAGCAGCAGCAGCAGCAGCAAACAAACAAACAAAAATGGCATTTGAAAACAAAACAAAAGTGTTGTGTGAAAACAAAACAAACATTCTCTTTGTTGATGTTCAAGGATTTCAGTATGATGTTTTACCATTTATGTGTCAGGAAATAGCTATTTACAATTCATTAACCATGGAGCATGTACACAGGTTAGTGAAATTACCAATAAATGTAGAAGAATTTAGTGACAAGGTACAAAGTTTTATCAATTATACCACTAATACTATACATGGAATCGAAAATAATTTTTGGGGTGAAAATGTTGATGATGCTACTGATGCCTATCACGCTAAACTTAAACCAGAAGAAATGTCTGCGTTTTTAAATGCTTATATTGGTTCTACGAATATGACAGTTATGGTGAATGGTAAAGAAAAGATGGACTGGTTGTTGAAATACCTAAATGGTTCCAATCTCATTATTAATGTTGCAGATGATCCAAAATATGAAACAGTTGATAAAATGAAAGAATTATTTAAATCACACCACTGTCATATGCATGATTATAATAATAATGTATACTGTGCTTTAGAAAATGTATATAATTTGTATCACTGGTTTATGGTGTATTGTTTTAAATAAATAAATAAAAAAAACTAAAGAAATACTTATGTGTGTGTGTTTTATTTATTCAATTAATGTATAAATTTAGAAAAATTATTTTTTACATATTGCTCCTTAACTTCGTTTTCACACACTTTTGGTAACTGCAAACGAGATACGTCTTCGATTTTTTTTAATTGGAGACTTACCCTATTTGCAGCTACCTCATAAAGTTTCGGCGGAGACAAGCAACCATTCCGATATTCTGGTGTCACACAGCAAGGATAATCTTGCTCCTGTTGTTGTTGTTGCATTTGTGCTCCTGCTGTTGTTGTTGTTGTTGTTGTAGTTGATTTTACTAAACTAACCTATGAGGGTTCCGAAATAAAAAAAAACAATTGAAAAAAATATATATATCTATTAAAAAAAAAAAGTTACAAAAATAAAAAAAATGGTTTTTTACCACTTTTGAGAAAAAATTAAATCATCATCTTCATCACTAGCACCACCACCACGACCACGACCACCACCTACCTCTTGTTCTGCTACTGAAGCTGCTGCTGCTGCTGTGGATGCAGTTGATGCTGCTGCCTTTGAAGTTGATGCTGCTGCTGGTAGTGGTGGTGGTGATAGTGGTGGTAGAAGGAGTGGATTCATTTTTTTAATTTTTTTCCTGGGTGGTTCTTCTTCTTCTTCATCATCCTCATCAGTACCACCATCAATGGTAATTGATGCTGCTGCTGCTGGTGCTGTTGCTGATGATGATGATGCTATTGTTTGTAAATATTGAGGGTAATACGATGAAGGTAAAATTTTTTTAATGGGCCCCGTTTCAATGGGGACATCTTCCGCTACAAGATTAAGCTTGTAGCGTCGAACCACTTGTTCTAGTATTTTAAACTCTTCATCGTTGTTGATCTGTACCCTCATAAAACGCACTGGCAGTTGCCCAAACTTTTGTTTCAAACTCTTAGCCGCCGGTGTATAATGTAAATGGAAAAAAATTTTATCCCTCTTTATCTTTATTTCTTTAAGGCCCCATCTGAAAATCAAAAAAAAAATAAATAAATATTTTATCATAAATTTTGTTTGTTAAAGTTAAAAGACCATGTTTTATTCATAACAGCTAAAAAAATTACATTTAAAACAATAGTGCCCTTTTTACGCTATATACATAGGTAAAATGAGGCTCAAAATCACTTAAAAATACTCTATTTCGAATTCTCCAGACTTAAATTTTACGAAAACAGCAAAAAAAAATTTTTTTTCAAAGTGCGCAGTTGACCAAAAGGCGTTTTCTGACGAAACCAAAAGAGTGAGACGTGCGCAAATAGCAAAAAAAGTGACTTCGTCATCCCGGCTGATAACGATCTTTCAAGAAAATCGAACTTATGGTCATTATTATTATTATTGGTTAGATCGAAAAATTTCATATTTTTGACATTTGTTCAAAGTTGATTGGAAAATTCGGAAAATGTTCTATAGAAACAAAGGTAAAATAAATATAATTAAAAAAAAAGTAGTCAAAAAATAAACTTACGGGAATAATTGCTTAACTACCACAGCTAACCATTTTAGCGGTAAATTAACTGGGTCCTCGGTCAGGACAACAATGGTTGAAGGCATCACCAATGGATTAGAAGCCATTTTTTTTCTTTTTTCTTTTCTTCGTTTACTTGAATCTCGTTCTGGTTTGTCGATTGACTATGCTGCTAAGCGAATTTCTGCTCGTATTTAAACACATTTTGAAAAAAATACCCAACGTCATGTTTGATAAAACGAAAATTTCCTAACATAGAAATAGCATTAAACATGTGGAGTGACACGTGAATCTTTTGGAAATTTTTGGTGTAGTTGCAATTTTAGTATCACGTATGCTATGTTTGATCGTGCATGTTTTTCTTGATAAAATTTATCTATTACACATGTTTTACATTAAGTTATAACGTTGCATTTTTTTCCAAAAAATATATAAAAGGGCTCGATTTGCTTAGTCGAGCACACAGTACAAAAACGAAAGTAATAACAGTCACTTGAAGAAGAAGAAAAAGACGAACTAGAACCATTGGTAAGTTTTTTTATTATTATTATTTTTAATTTTAAGAAGTGAAGTGAAGTGAAAAAAAATTTAGATTCGCGACCCAAGGAACAGTGAGTAACATCACCCTACCATACAGGGTGTATGTGTATAAATTCGCTGTTCGCGGAAGGTTTAACGCTAGGAATATTTTATTAGATTCGTGACCCAAGGAACAGTGAGTAACATCACCCTACCATACAGGGTGTATGTGTATAAATTCGCTGTTCGCGGAAGGTTTAACGCTAGGAATATTTTATTAGATTCGTGACCCAAGGAACAGTGAGTAACATCACCCTACCATACAGGGTGTATGTGTATAAATTCGCTGTTCGCGGAAGGTTCAACGATAGGGATATTTTAGATTGTTTTTTGCTATTTATTATTATTATTAGTTTAAAGTCTCATGCATGTTTTTTTTTAATGTTTGTAGTAACAAACATGAGTTCATACAAGAACACTGACACATCCTCCTCATCCTCTTCCACCACCACCACTAGTATCAACGAGAACAACAACAACAACAACAATTTCCTTTTCCTCGATGAAGTCTCAACTGAGACAATAAAAAAAATTGAACAAGTTAGTAGAATTATTAAAACAAGGGGGGAATATCTAAGATTTATAGTACATATAAAAAAAATTATTTTAAACTTGAAAAAAGCTATTAAATCTAAAGATAGAAAATGTGTAAAAAATTTTTCAAGAATTGAATCTAATTTAAGCATTTTGAAAAACTATCTAATTAACTTTCGAATTAAAGCAAATGGTGTCAAAAATAACAAAAATAAAAATTTAGTTTGGCAAGACATTGATTCTTGTTTCAGTGGAAGAATAAAAACCGGACTTATTTCAAATTTAAATATTAAAGATCCAATAGAATTTTTAGAGAAATGTTTTAGCAGTTTTTCAATAAAAATTTAAAAAATCCCTGTTAAAAGTAAACGCTTCTTTTGCTGGTCTTTTTATAAAACCTCAAACCAATGAGACTGCATTTAAATTTTTTTCAAGTAAAAATGAGTGCATTGATCATACAACTAATTTGGTTTCATGGTATCAAGAAAATATAATTGCTAAAATTCTCGTTAAACTTGAGGAGTTTCAAGAACGTGACTCTGGTTGGAGTTTACTTCAAATATTATACCTCAAAGTAAACGTTAACTCTTACAATCCCATTAGAGGTGGGATTTCAACTTATATTCCTTTACCTGATTTCATCCAAAAAACTAAAAGTGTTTTAAATATTAAAAATAAGGACGAATTTTGTTTTCTGTATGCTGTTACAGCAGCTTTATACCCAGCTCCTCTTGATAAAAACCCAAACCGCATCTCATCATATCCCGATGTAAGACAAGTTTTAAAATTTGACGGTATTGAATTTCCCATTGCCCTTAAAGATATTCCAAAATTTGAAAAAATGAATAATCTAGGAATTAACATTTTCACAGTTCTTGACAATAATAATAATGGTAAAGAAATCCTTCCATTAGTTTTAAGCAAAACTGAGTTTGCACCACGGATCAATTTACTTATGATATCTTGTGATTATTATAACAACTTCAAAGATGGTGATGATGATGATAATGATGATGATAACCTACAAAAAAAATCATATTTTCATTTTACTTACATTAAAAACTTATCTCGCTTAGTAAATAATCAGGTGGGAAATTTGAAAAACCGTAAATGGTTTTGCGAAAGATGTCTTAACCATTTTAAGACTGAATCAATCTTAAATAGACATTTAGTTGATTGTAAAATGCTAAATAGTTCTAAAATTAGTTTCCCTAAGACAAAATTCTAAAATTTAAAAATATCAAAAATCAAAATCTCATCCCATTTGTAATATACGCAGATATCGAAAGCCTGCTTACCACTAATAATTTATCTAATGCTACTACGGGAAAATCACAACGGGTGCAAAGACATGAAGCTTTTAGCGTTGCATTTTATCTAAAATGTTCATATAATGACTCACTTTCAAAATTTGACATGTTTACTGGAAAAAATTGTGAAATTTGGTTTGTTCAACAACTTTTCAAAATTGCCCACGACATCAATAATATTCTTCTAAATCCTGTTTCCATGCAACCGTTAACTAGTGAGGAAAAAAATAGCTTCTATTACGCGGGCAAATGTTACTTGTGTGCAAAACCATTTTGTTCCAATGACATCAAAGTACGAGATCATTGTCATCTAACAGGAAAATACCGTGGAGCCGCTCATAATTATTGTAATTTACAATTTCAAGATTCTCATGTTATTCCTGTAGTGTTTCACAATTTATCAGGCTACGATAGTCACTTTTTGATTAAACCTTTGTGTACTAAAATTAAAGGTTCAATATCTTTACTTCCCCTTAACAAGGAAAAATATATATCTTTTACGAAACACATAGAAAATACCAAAATTCAGTTTCGTTTTCTGGATTCTTTTAGATTTATGGCTAGTAGTCTTGACAAATTGGCATCATACTTAAATGATTCGCAAAAAACAGTTTGTAGAAAATTTTTTAACGATGATGAAAAATTTAAATTGGTGACGCGTAAAGGAGTCTTCCCCTATGAATATCTTGATTGTTGGGAAAAATTAAACGATAAATCTTTACCACCTTTGGAAAAGTTTTATAGTAAAATCAATAATAGAGATATTTCTGGAGAGGATTATAAACACGCTTGTAATGTTTGGCATACATTTTCACTAAAAACACTACGGGAATATGCAGAATTATATCTAAAAACCGATGTAATCCTTTTGGCTGATATCTTTGAAAACTTTCGTAAAACATGCCTTAAGCATTATGAGTTGGACAGTCTTCATTATTATACTGCTCCAGGACTTGCATTTGATGCTATGTTAAAAATGACTGACGTAGAATTGGAACTATTGGATGACATTGACATGATTTATTTTATTGAACGTGGAATCAGGGGAGGTATTTCCTAGTGTTCTAATCGTTATGGCAAAGCCAACAATAGATACATGGGTAACGATTATAATCCTGAAATTCCAGAATCATACCTCGTATATTTTGATGTTAACAATCTGTATGGAACAGCAATGAGTTTTGCTTTACCCACAGGTGAATTCGAATGGTTGGAATTAAAAAATTACAATGACGAAGCTGCTTTTCAAAATTATTTACTAAGTATTAATTCAAATAACACGCATGGGTATATTCTCGAGGTTGATCTTCATTACCCCCAAGAACTTTTTGAGACTCATAAAGATCTTCCATTGTGTCCGGAACATTTAGTACCACCTAATTCAGAATCGAATATTCCAAAACTTCTAACAACTTTTTTCGACAAAAAGCGCTATGTATTACATTATTTAAATTTACAACAAGCCATAAAGTTTGGTTTAAAAGTTACCAAAATTCATAGATGTTTACAATTCAAACAATCGGCTTGGTTGAAAAAATACATAGATTTAAATATAAAATTACGTCAGGCAGCAACTAACGATTTTGAAAAAAACAATCCTAAATTAATGGTTAATGCCTGCTTTGGTAAAACTATGGAAAACATTAGAAAATACAAAGACGTGAAAATTGTTACTAAATGGTCTGGAAAATATGGTGCAAATTACTATATAGCACAACCCAATTTTCACAGTTGTGAAATATTCGATGAAAATATGATTATTATTGAAATGAAAAGACTGAAGTTAAAATTTAATAAACCGATTTACTTGGGTATGTGCATTTTGGACATTTCAAAAACGTTTTTGTACAATTTTCATTATGATTTCATTTTACCAAAATTTGGTCCCAATGTTAAGTTATTATACACGGACACTGATAGTCTAATTTATCATTTTAAAACCGATAACATTTATACTTTCATTAAAAACAACATAGATAAATTTGATACATCAGACTATCCTCTTAATAATATATATAATATCCCGTTAAAAAATAAAAAAGTATTGGGGCTAATGAAGGATGAAAATAACGGGACAGTTATGACAGAATTTATCGGTTTACTTTCAAAATTATATACTATTAAAGTTTTATCAAATGAAACTGAAAAAAGAGAGAAAATTAAAAAAATGATTACTCTTGAACATACCCAACGTGAAATAAACAGTTTTATATCGAATTTTGGAATAACAAAAAGGGCTAAAGGTATCAGTAAATCAGTCATAAAAGATATAACTTTTGAAGATTATTACAATGCACTATTTAACTATCAAAAAACCCACATTATTCAAAATCAGATAGTTTCCATGAAACATGAGGTTTTTACTGTCCAGCAAGAGAAAATTGCATTAAATCCGCGAGATGACAAACGGTACATAAATTATTCTTTCACTGATACTCTACCGTGGGGATATAGGTTTTAAAAAACTCATTCTAAATTTACTTGTTTAATTTTTTTTATTTCTGAATGGGAAGAAGAAAAAGAAGGAAAAGAATGAAAAAAAAAACAAGACAAGAAGAAAAATAATAACAAGAAGAAAGAAAAAAAGGAAAAAGACGAACAAGAAAAAAAAGATGGAGAAGAGAAAAAATATGGCATCCTCCAGATCTCCGACTACGAAGATGACGATGATGACAATTTTTTCTTTAATTACGTCAGGCATCCCCAGACGATCATGATGATGATGATGATAATGATGATGAGGACTCGGAATGTGAAGAGGTTGGACCGCTTCTTATAACACGAAGTGGTACAATATATGTTAAATGAAAAAAAAAACGTAAATATACACTTTTTTAAATTTTTTTGACTTTTTTTTATTTCACTATACCTGATTTATTGAATTTTTCCCTTATAATAGTACATATATCAAATAAAACCATTTAAATTGATACAAAATTTTTATTTTTAATTTTTAAATATATAAATTTTATAATCATCTTCTTGAATTAGACGGTCCCTGTCCATTTTGAAGATCATTGCCTCTGTTTTCTTGACTATTTAAATAGTGCGATGGTAAATGTTTGGCACCATGAATTTCTTTAAGGTATTCACGTACTTCACAAGCCACACATTTATGATTGTATAAATCGGTTTCACCCTTACATTTAGGGCACTTTACTCTTTCTGGTACTGGCATTTTTTTTCATCATCATCAAATGATGCAATTTTAATGAAATCAATGTTTTTATACCTTCTGATCCTCCTCCTCCTCCTCCTCCTCCTCATATCCCTTCTCCTTTACCATTTATAAAACCAGTTGATATTGAGGAAAAAGGTTCATTCCATCAGTGATACAGTCATGACTTACAGTTATGCAATTAAATTGTTTTGGTTCAAAGACGGTAAAATAGTCAGAACTGAAAATTTATCATCCCATAAAGGCGAAAGTTTATATGAAAAATTTTATTTTAATGAAAATGAAAATTATGACTATATAGAAGTTTATTTCTATAACAGCGATAAAAAAGGAGAAGAGGCAGAAGAAGAAATTACTTCAGAAGACGACGACGACGACGAAGACGAAGACGATGACGATGATGATGACAGTGATGATGATGATGATTAAAAATCCAGTTTGTACGTTTGGCAGTTGTAAAAATGGTACCTATTATAAAATTCAAGTAGCAAGAAGAGGTTTTCGTCGTTTATGTAAAACTCATAGTGTGTGTAAATTATGCAAAAAACTTTTAATTGGTTACAAAGTTAAGGCACATTATAAATGCGGGAAATATCTTTGTCTCAAATGTTACAAAGAAGAACGAAAAAATACACAACCTCATTTTGCTAAGACTATTTTACATTTTTTTTCTAGTGTTAAAACGTAATAACATGTTATGTTGTCAAGCTAACCTCCTGCAGAAAACGTAAAAATAAAACAGGCAAAAAAGTATTGTAGCATAACATATTTAATTATTTTTGTAATTTATTTACCCAATATACCACTCAAATATATAAAATTTTGTTTTATTTTACCCGATATTCCACTCTAATTTATTTTTTCTACTAACTACTTTACGAAACAACAGCCTCTGGTAAATGACGTCATTGTCGATACTTCTTCAGCAATAAGGCCTTTTTGGCTAAGGACTCTTTTGGTCCTTCTTAAGCTACTAGGACAACCCTTCTTTGGCAATAAGGCCTTTTTGGATAGGGATTTTTCAGGACTTCTTCGGCAATAAGGCCTTTTTAGTTAGGGTTTCAGGAGAATTTCAGGCACTTCTTAGGCTATTACGTCACGTTCTTTGGCAATAAGGTCTTTTTGGTTAGGGTTTCAGGAGGGTTTCAGCACTTCTTCGGATGGTAAAGGGCTGAAAAGGAACAGATGCCATCCGGGTGTCACAGTACCCCGCCCTCATACCTACTAACGTTCGTAAAGGGAATATGTTTTTTGATAACCAGCCTGTAATATCACTTTTTTCAACTATGCTATTGGCAACTTTTCCACCAGTCTAGAATGATAACTGGCATTATCCAAAATTATAACATATAGGAATCAACTGTGTCATTTATTCATGGTAATCTTTGATAGATTTTAATTCGAACTGCAGCAAAACTCCTATAAATCCATTAACACCCATAATATTAGTTATAATGAATTTGCTGCCCTTACCGAGTAAGTTTTTTAAACCTGTCGACAACCCTTCTAAGAATGCTTCACGAGAATTTGTCATATTCTTCACTTTTGTACTATGTGTCCTTCACTGAGACTGATTATATCCAGATAAAAATGTTTTTGCCTTCTTCGTGGTATTTTCTAATGTCCCACAAATACTGTAGTAGAATTTCCTCTATATCACCTCTATTTTGACTCTCCTTAAGAGAAATTCATTTTTGTTAGCACTTTATACAGATTGGCTCTTTCTATGCCAGGCACATTCTCGTCTTGTTTCACAAGTTTCCAAACTTCATCAAGACTTGTTTTTTATCTTCTAAGATATAATTCGTGAACGTGTCTTCTTAGTATGTTTTTGAAGCATTTTTTCTTCTCGGAGACGGTTTAGCCTAGCACACAGTTCCATTTTTCCTTTCCTTAATTCGTTTGTAAGTTGTAGATTCGCTAAGTTCCGTTATGCCAGCACATTTCGAAAATAAAATACGCACCCTCATCAGATTTCTTGGTTGAACAAGTGATTTATGCACATTTGATTGTGTATTGTCTTGGATTTTAAATCCAAAATACCTATAAAAAGTTTTGGAGTAAAAATAGACATTTTCAACAGCTATCACTGTAAATTGTAAGACAATAACATAGCAAGGCGTTACATTTATACACATCTGTATTATACTTAAAAATGCCATTACGGTTAGTTGCCCAATTAAGATGTATACTTTTAAACCTACTTATTTTTTAAGTATACTGCTCTCTCCTCAAATACGTACTTTAGACACACACTCACACATACCCTTACTTTATCCGAATTCGGAAACCAGAATTATTTATCTCTTGTGCATATAATTGTCATACTTTGTCTGACAATGAAGAAAAAATAACAGCTTTGTTAGTTTTATGCAGTGGAGTTTTACCGTAAAAAAAAGTATATTATATAAAAAACGAAAATAAGGGCGATAATAGCGTACTATCTTGTATAAAAAATATTCAGGATCCAAATTTCTAGCAAATTTATAGTTCCAACATATTAGCGGATAATAAAGAAATTTCCGCAAAATTTGTTCGTTACATTTTGAACATATGTTAAAAAAAAGAAAAATATATTTTTAGCAGCCTATTTTCATATGGCAGACGCACTCGAAATTTTCTTTAACGCTGGTCGGTGCAAATTTTCTGACGCAAATCATTTCACACATCCACTTCTTTTCTTTTCTAAAATTTTTGTCCACAATTGACAAATTTTGGAATTATTTGCGGATCTCTTGTAAATTCAACATATTTTCTTCAGACCACTCCATATTCACTATGAATAACTTTTAATCAATGCCAGTGTCTTCAGTCTTGTTGCAAAGTAAATTTTTTCCAAAGAGTGTGTCATAAACCCGTCCCACTAGATAAAAAGAAATCCTTTGAGTTCACACCAAGAAACCAAGAGCAAATGGATCGCTGCGAATATTGGTCGAGCTACTCGAAAACAATAGAACTATAAAAAAATTGACTTTTTGTAACCCAACTGCATTTATTACCTCCTTGGAAACCTACCGATGATGGCCCTTGTTAACAATACAAATCGGCAAAATTCAAAGGTATCTAGCTGGAAGTTCGAGGCATACTCGTAATACGCTCGTCTCGCTATATTTATACGCACCTTAAGAATAACCGCAATAAATTATTGTTTTTTTACCTACTCTATCATGATTAATTTGAAATCCTTTTAAAATTATGTTTTGTGTATTTCTCTTGAAAAATACGGAGTTGTGTCTGAAATATTCACATTAAGCTTTATTTAAATTTAATTTTCTTTTAAAACAATGTTTATTTTGTTCCTTTTAAGATACTTCCCATTCGAGGCGATATAGGATAGTCGAATTAGCGTAATGAGGTAATTTTGACATCTAGTGTTTCTAGATATCAGACGACAGGAGGATGTTCAGAATGATGGTGATAATTCATAGTTTTTTAGGCTTCAATTTTATTCTTGGGCAAAACTTTTTAATAAACAATTGAGTGTAGAAAAAGCTATTGCTTTTTAGAAAAAAAAAGTTCGAAATAAAAGTTGTGAGCCTTAAAATACATACAAAATAAAAATAAAACATCAAAATAGGATTATTTGTTCATCAGTTATTGCAAAAAATCTAGCTAATGTGGTTGTTTTTTCAATTGTTAATAAGCAATAGAAAAATATATTGCATATGCTTCACATTGCAGCAAAAGAAGCTTCTAATGGCATAAAATAAGTATGTAAAATTTCAAGTAAAAATATTAAATAGTTTTTGGCACGGTGAATTTGTTTATAACTTTTAGGGTTGTATTTAATTGTTTATTCTCAGTGACCAAATTTCCACGCTTATACTAGTAATAGTAATAGTAAACACAAATAGAATGCCGCTTCGACAAATAACGATATCGAAAAGGTGATAACTGGACGTGATAGCTGATATTTTTGCGTGAATTTAAGAACCACCAATAATAGCTGAGACAGATTTCTTTTAAGTCACTGTGGTGTCGTTTATTAACATTAAGGAATTATTTTAGCAGGAATACACAGAGCATTATTTAAACTATCGTATGGAGAAGTTTTCGGCTCGATTATTTAAAAATTGTTGATATGAGAATAGTTTAAAGTTGCAGCTTTTCCGTGATGTAGTTGTTTGTAGTATTTGCTGTTCTTTCTACTTCACTTCGATATATGGGGATTCTTTCTTAATATTACACCTATTTTGCCCATTTTTTATGTCATCTAAAAATTTTCAAAAATATCTTAAAGTTTATAGAAATATATCAGGTTTCGAATGGTGTGTGGCAAAATAACCAAATTAGATCTGATCATCCTCCAAATCTGAATGATAGATCGTTTCTATCTTCAATTCGTCTTTAATTCTGTTGATAAAATTCGAAGCACGTATTGAATTCTAGGCTATGTTCGCAGCTGTGTGAAGAAAATGACGTGAACTTTTATTAATTTTGTTATGTTTGACAAGATTCTTTTTAGTTTTTGAGAATGCTGTAGAGATGTTGGATGATAAAGAAAACTTAAGTGGCAACCAGGTATTGTCTATTTAATAGAATGATTTACCAAATTTAACGAGGTTAACTAGCAATTTCACGGCCTAGATTGAATAAAAATACAGTCATTACAGCTTTTCTTTCAGAATTAACCTTTTAAAGCAAAACACTAGATAGCGAGGATTTTCCCAGTTCTCCAACTTTTCACAGACATGCTGCGAAGATAATGACGTTTCGGCCTACGATCGACATTTAAATGCTTCATATACAGTTAATGTAAGCATATTGTGACCATGGAAATATCATAGTCAATTATCAACCCTTATGATTACATTGATGATTCGAATGTCATATTACCAGAAGAACTGGTCATAATTAGTACTAACGAAGAACTTACCATGCAGGTTGGAAATGAAAATCAGCAATTTTGGCTTCAAAGAGACATACCTGCTAATCATCCTGCATTATGGACTATCGTAAGAAAGTTGTTGATAGCTTTTTCATCTTCATATCACGTGGAAAAGTGTTTCAGTGCAGTTACCACACTTTTTGCAAAAAGAAGAACCAGATTGAAAATCACTAGCCGAGGAAATTTAAGTATTAACGTGACTAATTTGAAGCAAAATATTGAAAATTTGCTATTTAAGCATACGACGCATCCCTCCACGTGGAAAAATATGTGCTGACAAGAAAAATGGAAGCTGTAGCGATTTTTGCGTTCTAGGCAGCATGCTCCTCGTGCAATAGTAAACCTTATCAAGCTTTGATCTGGTGATAATATGCATAACTTGATAGTGTGCGTTGAGCGATATCGTGCCGTAGATATGAAAAACGTCAACGGTATCAGTGGTTAAGTTGGCATTTTTCATACTATTCCTGATTCGCTATGTAATGTATTTAATCACCAAATTAAGGCTTCGGCTGTCAAAAACACGTTTAAGTTGATATAGTGGTAAAAATTCAATATTCGAAAGAGAGGAAGTCTACGGAAAACAAAAAAATTGTCGAGAAAATTTGGGAATCTCTGGAGTAAATGAAGAAAGTTAATTTAATCAGACAACATTGTCTTTGCTTGCAAAAATTTTCTGGATGCATACCTAATTTTTATTTTAACAGAAACAATATTATTTTCGGAAATTTAAAATAAGGGAAGGCAAGAGTAATTCATCCTTAACATTAAAAGTCATGATAATCCTAAATACTCTAAGGAAATTGACCATTTCAATTTATCTGTGCAGGTACAAAACCTGTAGGGTTAACCAAACTTAAAATCGGCATGTTCAACTAGGCAAGACACGACACAAATAAAGCCAAATTTCTGCTTGTAATCTTTTAAAAGTTTAAAAGCTAAGAAATGTGACTTGCCGCGGAGGACCCGTCTTTAGGTAAGCAAACTTTCAGTTCGAAGAAAAATAGATTAATCGTTTTTCGCAATGGACTTTTCAGAAAATTTATAGAAAATGTTAAAAAATAGTTTTTAAATTAGTAGATAATAGAAAATACAGGTAAGTTTTAATAACTTTATTTGAATTTTTTCCTCATGTTTCATCCAAAGTATTAATTTTCTCAAGATTTTTCATTATTTGTGCTATAGAAAATCGCATGTAACACATGATCTATCTTTCTTTGGGAAAAGTAGAGGTGATGAGGTACACTAAAACTTTAAAGGCTCATGTGACGAGAAAAATGCGACAATATAGAGTACCCACTTTTGTCCATTGCCGTCTTTAATATGAACATATATATATATATATATATATATATATATATATATATATATATATATATATATATATATTGAATAGGAATCGAAACAAGATGACCTAATGACCATATTATAAATACTCGACTAGTCTAAACAATTTCAATTAAAATATCTAAGATACAATATAAATTTATTATTTAGATAGTAATAAGTAGTCAGTAGGTATATTAATTAATTAGAGTCATTAATATTTACAAATAATATGGACCAAAGCATAATTAAAAGCTTACATGATTATAAAAATCATATATAATGCTAAATTCATAATGAATTTTTAGACATAATTGTAAAATAAACAATATATAAATATTAATACAATAAGATCATATTATAAATTGATCATAAGAATAATAAGGTACAAACATTAGATGTGATAGTGAAGGTAAAGTGATAATGAAGGGTGAAAATCTTCAAGTAAAATAAAAAACATAACGATCGGTTTTTGCAACAATAATGTTTTGAAAAGGAACAAAAGGTGAACATAGTGTGAAACCAGTCACGAAAAGTACTTTTAAATAATAAATAAGGTTCATTGAATTGTTTTTAATATAAATTAGACAGTTAACAGTAGTATTAAGAAAATAATTTTAATTAAAACAGATAAGAACATAGAATATATTTAAGAAAATGTTTGATATTGACATTAAAATTAGATATTATAAATTAATTTTATGTAGTGGAGTAAAATAAGTTATATTAGAATGTAAGGAATATTCCAATATTTAATATTTTAATATTAAGAAAACATAATTTAGCATCTTCAAACAATAATTTTCAATAATTAGTTAATTATAGATTTCAATATTTTCATGTCAAACCATTTTGTTTTATAATTTTTAATATTAAAAATTGTTTTAGGAAGGCTAAATTATGTATAATTAGATAGGTAAAATAATAGAGTTTAATTTTATAGTATTTATTGTCATGCATATGATTGGATAAATCCAGGAAATGGTAAAATTGGAAAATTTTCATCAATTTTAAAATTCTTGACAGCCATTTTTGTTTGACAAGAATGCCAAGAAAAGGGTGATTTTTCATCAAGTAACCCGATGCCTTCAACTGCTGAGCCAATCAGAATGATTAATTAAGTCAGCTGGAGGCATACTATATAAAGAAAAATCACAAAAATTCGTGAGAGTTGCAAAAAAGTATTGTTACTGAGAGGTGTAAAAGAAAAGTTTCTCCTCAAAACAAATTTTTACATAACCTTAAAATTTTCACGACAAGATCATAAAGCCACAAATAGCAACTCCAACTAACATCAAGAAAATTTTGTAAAACCCGATTGTGTCAAATAAAAGTTCAAGAAATTATACCTGGCTGGTATAAATACCAACATTTCCTAGAAGTAGACAATTCCTGGACATTTCCAAAAATAATTAAGACAGTGTTTAATAAAGAATATCTACTTACTTGATAGTAGGTATTTTTAAACAATTATCCCAATCCAATTTGATGGTAAAAGAAGACAAGGAAACACAAATATACCTTTTTAATTGTTTATAAATAAACAAACACATAAGGATCAAGGTATTTAAAAATATAATATTACCACATTTATATTAGACATTATAAAATCATTAGAACTAATTTATAATCACTTGTTAAAATTAATAATCCGCACTTTACACATTTTTTTTTTTAATTTTTAAAATAAATAAAAGTCAAACAAATTTCAACTGAACACGAGACCATCATATTTGACAAACAACACTTGACAGTTAAGTGGAGTGACATTATAATTAACAGTAGAGATAAGGTGCAATTGATTTTTAATTTTAATAAAGCTGATCTAGATAATAGGTATTTCAAAATAATTTTATAAACCGTATTAATATCATTTTGATTTATAATAAATTTATGTTGATTGTTTATACAATTCAGTGGTTTTAATTGGCAGTAGATAAAAGGTAATTTCAACTTATGAGAAGCGAGCTAGTTATATTAAGGGGAAATTAAAAGAGAAAATAGATTTATTAAAATTTTGTTAATAATAATATATGTATTTTTAAGTTAATCCGAAGAATAAATACAGTGCTGTTATCTTATCTTAGATAGGATACAGTAACTGGGCGCTCAAGGAAAAATTAAAAATACATATCGTGGTTTAGAATAAAATATAAATAGTAGTATTTTTATTAGAGCAAGAGAGAACTTATTTAATTCACATTCACGAATTTGTCAAATTTTTAAAAAAAAATAAACAAAATATTCAAAATTTTAGTATTCTAATTCCTCTTCGGGCAGTTGCATGAAGCGTGTGTGGGCGACGAAAATAGACCTCTGACGATATACGTTAGGTCCCGCATCACGATTTCAACGCAATTGGCGCCCAACGTGGGGCATAAATATTTTCAGGGATCACTAAATATTTTCAGGGCAATTAACATTTTTGGGATTACAAAAATATTTTCAGGGTATATAAGACTACTGTCAATAAAAATAATTAATAGGAAGTTGTAACATATAAAAAAACGAGTGTTATTGCACATCAGTTATTTAAAATTAATTACAACAAAATTGATAACAATAGTATTAAACAAAAGTTTAATACATAAATTTTATAAAATTTTTGAATTGCATAAAACTTGAATAAATAAAATACCATGGCTGAACAAAATATAACCTTAAGATCAGGAAAACAAATTAATCAAGAAATTGGAGTACGGAAAACAAAAGAAGATACAGCTAGTACATCCACTTCTTCTACCAATCGAGAGATTGAAGTATTTCAGCAGACTAAGCTAGAAGAGGTAGGGGAAATAACAACCCCTGAGCAAAAAGAACCAGAAAAGACAGAACAGAGTAGTAATCAAGATATAATAAAATTTTTGCAGTGTATGCAACTTAACGATCTGGATACGAAAGTTACAAAAGGTCAGAAGGGGCTAGAAAAAAGACAGCAAGACCTAGAACATAAGATTGAACAGGGTCAAAAAGAATTAAAAAAGGAAATAACTAAAGGCCAAAAAGAATTAAATGATATTAAACAGGGGCAAATAAGATTAGAAAAACAAGTGGATGAGAAAATATTAGAAATTGAAAACAGAATGTCAAAAGAGCTGTTAACATGCATTGAAGAAATGCATGAAAAGGTAACTAAAAATAACCAAGAGATATTAAATATGCTAGAAATAGAGAAAGGTGACAGGAACACAGAAATAGAGCGTCTTAATGACAAACTAGCTGCGACCATGCATGACATTACCTCAGAATTAGGTAAGCATGGTAATGAAATAGATAAAATTGATAGGAAATATCACAGAACTTTCCAGGAATACGATCAGATTATAGAAGAAAAACTAAAATCCACAACTGAACTAGTTACTTGTACCGTGGATAAGAAATTGGAGACTGTAACTAGAAATAATATGGGCAATGGAAATATTTGTGCCAGTACTAATGACATGGGTCTAAACTTTAATGGCAACATTCGTATGTTACACCCGGTAGCTTTTATTAACAGTATCAAGAATAGGTTAAATAATGTAAATAATCTACAAGTAATAAAAGACTTTATTCGAGTTAATTTGATTGATCATGCAAGTATTTGGTATGGTAATATAGAATCAACGATAAATAATTTTTGTGATTTTGAAAGGGAATTTTTGGAATATTTTTGGGGAGAGATCAAACAAGCAGAGTTTAGGGAACAATTATACTTTGGGAAATTTAATTATAATAAAAATGGGAATCTAGTTAATTATGCTTTAAAGCTAAGTACAGTAGCAAAGTATTTAAATCCACCAATGAGAGAAGACGAAATTATTCTGAACATTGCTCGTCATTATCAAGATAATATAGTACAAACAATTACAATTCAAAATATAAAAACAATGGGTCAATTTATTAATTTCTTAACAAGAGTACAAAGAGGTAATTTTAATGGGCACAATCAAAATAATAGAAAAAATAGTTATGATCAAAACTTTAAAAACCTAAATAACAATATACGTCCACAGCCGAATCAATTTAGACAGAATCAAACTAATTATACAAATAATATTCCTAACAATTTTAATAGAAATAATAATAACTATAACCGTAATAATAACTTTTACCAGAAAACAAATAGAAATTTTAATAACAATAATTTTAATAATAATAATACACGATACAGACAAACAGACAATGGTACAAATAATTATAATTTAAATAATAATAATTCACAATATAGACAACAATATAACGCGAGACAAAATAATATAAACTTAAGAAGAGGCGCAAATAACAATGATCGACAAATTAATAGGAACGTTCAGAACAATGAAAGACAAAATTTTAGGAATTGAACTTTTTACAATAGAAATGACAGGGAATTTAGACAAACTAATAATATTAGACGACATAGAAGTGATACAGACTTACGAGTAGACAATGAACAGACAAATAACCACATGACAGGGAGACGGAGCTACAGCCTGGAGAGAAATCGAAGGGAGGTATCTTCGGATCCTAGAAACAGACGAACAAATTTTTAAATAACAGCCTTGGATCTGAAATTAAGACGAATTTTATACATTACGAACATCCACGAGAATTAATAGACTTAAATGACAATTTATACAATGAAAAATATGAAAATAATTTAGATTTAATTTATGTAAAAGGTAAAATTGATAATACAGAAGTAAAAATATTAATAGATAGTGGTTCTGAAGCATCATTAATTGATGAAAATAAATTAGAAAATATATTGTTATCTAATAATAAAGTAATCATAAATAAAATACCAAAATTAATATTAGTGGGGGCAAATAATAAAAAAATTTGTGAAGTAAATCGGCAATGTATGTTAAAAATAGTGCTTGGTAATAAAATTATAGAAGCATTATTAATAGTAGTGAATAATATGAATATCGATATAATTATGGGGAATGATATTTTAAGTAAATATGGGGCTAAAATAAATTACGAAGATATGATCTTGATAATTGATGAACATAGAATAAAGTTCATAAATAATTTGGTTTTTAATCATTCGAGTGAGGATTTATCATGTATAGAAATGTTAAGTGAAGAAGTTATAAGTAAAGAAAGCGCAAATAATATAATAGAAATACATAATCTTGAAAGTATTATAGATAATTGTAAGGAGAATAATGCGGTAAATAATAAGGTTTTGTTAGCTAAAAGGAGCACTAAACCAAAATTTTTAGGAGATATTAGTATTGACAAAGTCAATGATAATTTTAGTAGGAGAAGTTTTTGTGATTATAGTAAGTATAATAATGATGTGATTATGAATGAAAAGGAAATTATATGCGATTCAAATTTTAAAAAAGATATAGTATACATGTTAAATTCTTTTAAAAACTTAATTTCAAACGGAAACAGAGTAGCACGAGACTATATTCATTATATTAAAGTACAAAACATTGAAAATTTTAAAGCCAAAACTTACCCCATACCATATAAGTATCAAGCACAAATAAAAGATGAAATTGAAGAAATGGTCCAAAATAATATAATAGAAAGAGCCGATACTACATATATAAATCCAATAGTTGTGGTGAAGAAAAGGAATGGAGAACTTCGGTTATGTTTGGATGCACGTAACATAAACCAATATACGGTTCCACAATACGAGGCTCCAATGACTATAGATGCTATTTTAGGAAGGATCACAAATGCTGGTGTTTTTTCGAAGATAGACCTAAAACATAGTTTCTGGTTAATATCACTACATCCAGAATGTAGAAAGTATACGGGTTTCCAAATAAATGGAATCTTTTACCAATTTAAAGTAGTACCTTTTGGATTACAAAGTGCTTGTTCAGCATTGGTGAGAGCATTATATAAAGTACTGGAAAGGCACAGTGATTATGCTCTACACTATATCGATGATATATTGATATATTCAAATAATAAAGAACAGCACAACGAGCATATAAGACTTGTATTAGAAGCATTAGATATTGCAGGCCTAAAAATAAATTTAGAAAAATGCCAATTTTATCAGGAAGAGGTAAATTACCTAGGTTACAAAATAAATCTACAAGGAGTAGAAATAGACCCTGATAGAGTTGAAGTAATACAAAATTATACACGTCCAAATAGTCTAAAAACATTAAGGGGATTTCTGGGATTGGTAAAGTATTATCATCGCCTAATACCAGATCTAAGTAGTAAGGAAATACCATTGATAAAACTACTTCGCAAAGATGTGAAATGGAAAGGGGATGAAAGGAGAGAAAATGCCTTTAACCAAATTAAGAATACCTTTGCGAACAATTTGAAAATCTATCATCCTGATTATCAACAAAAATTTATATTAAGAACAGACGCATCAGATCAAAGATTTTCAGGAGTATTATTCCAATTACTTAATGATCAGGAATGTCCAATATATTTTTGCTCTCGAGTAACTAAACCATATGAAAAGAAATATTCAGTTACTGAATTAGAACTCGCTAGCATAATATATTGCATACAAAAATTAAGATTTTATTTATTAGGTAATAAATTTTTAATAGAAACAGACCATATGGCATTAACTTCGATTTTGAATAATAAATATAGAAACAATCGAGTCCATAGATGTTCACTATTATTACAAGAATATGATTTTGAAATTAAACATATCCCAGGGAAATTGAATATAGTAGCAGATACCTTCACAAGAACGGAAGGATTGGAAAAGGATAAGAAAGAGATCAAAATTGGATATAATATTTTAAAAGACAAACAAGGACACTTTTCGAAAAGCCAAATCCTGAAAAACCAAAAAGAATTAGATGATGACATTAAAAATAAAAATTTATTAAAAAATGGAATATATTTAAAATTAATAAATGGCAATGAATTATATATAATAACATCCCCATTGGCATTAACAATATTAAATAATTTGCATAATAAATTTGGACATATAAGATCTAGAAAATTATGGATGGTATATAGAGAAACATATTATAGTAAGAATGATTTGTCTTTAGCCAAACAAGTAACCAGAACATGTGATATATGTCAAAAGGCTAAAGACAAAAACATTACTAATAGAAACCATCCAAAGTCCATAATAGCGACAAATCCTAGAGAGATGATTGCTATCGATTTCATAAGTAATTTACCACCATCATCCCATAAATCGAAGCACATCTTAGTAATATTGGACGTATGCTCTAAATATGTAAAACTTTATCCATGTAAACGGACTAACGTCATTGAAATAACTAAAAATTTGAATAATTACATTGAGACGATAGGAAGTCCAAGATATTGTATACTGGATAATGCTACATATTTTCAAAATGAAAAGTTTAAAAGGTACAGTGCAAGGAAAAATATGATATTAAATTTTACAAGCATAAGACATCCACAAGCCAACCCAGCAGAAAGATACATAAAAGAAGTATCAAAATTATTGCGTATCCAATGTCATGAAAAACCTCTTACTTGGGAAGAAAACCTGGAAGAGATAGAGACCTTCCTAAATACCATGCCTAATTTAGTGACAGAAGAAATCCCAAGCCAGATCATGGGATATGAAATAAGTAACAGACCCTGGATATTGAATATAGAGACCCAATATCAAAATTTAATTAAAAATATCACTAAAAGAATGAAAAGAAAGGCTCATAAATATATAAGACAACAAGAGAAAGACATTAAACGAAAAGTCAAATTTAATAAAGGAGAGTTTATATTGATTAAAGCCCTAAAAAAGACAGACACTAAACAAGGTCAATACAGTAGATTTCAATGGCCATATGAAGGACCATTTGAAATAGAAACAGAAAACGGAGATAATAGCTATAAAATAGTATACCCTGACACAAGACAAGTCAGAGGCATATTTAATATCAAAGATATGTATAAATATAATATTAGCTGATCAAATAACGTACAAAAGTTTATGATTAAAAGGGATATTTTGTGAAACAATAAATTTCTAATAAGCTATGAAATATATAAGGATATAAATTTTATTATCAACTAAAACTTGTAATTAATATAAATAATAAGTACAAACAAGAATTAAAATATTCATATTTAATATTTTATTTATAATAAAATATTAAATATTCAATTTGGGGCAATTGAATAGGAATCGACACAAGATGACCTAATGACCATATTATAAATACTCGACTAGTCTAAACAATTTCAATTAAAATATCTAAGATTTTATTAGATGTGATAGTGAAGGTAAAGTGATAATGAAGAGTGAAAATCTTCAAGTAAAATAAAAAACATAACGATCGGTTTTTGCAACAATAATGTTTTGAAAAGGAACAAAAGGTGAACATAGTGTGAAACCAGTCACGAAAAGTACTTTTAAATAATAAATAAGGTTCATTGAATTGTTTTTAATATAAATTAGACAGTTAACAGTAGTATTAAGAAAATAATTTTAATTAAAACAGATAAGAACATAGAATATATTTAAGAAAATGTTTGATATTGACATTAAAATTAGATATTATAAATTAATTTTATGTAGTGGAGTAAAATAAGTTATATTAGAATGTAAGGAAAATTCTAATATTTAATATTTTAATATTAAGAAAACATAATTTAGCATCTTCAAACAATAATTTTTCAATAATTAGTTAATTATAGATTTCAATATTTTCATGTCAAACCATTTTGTTTTATAATTTTTAATATTAAAAATTGTTTTAGGAAGGCTAAATTATGTATAATTAGATAGGTAAAATAATAGAGTTTAATTTTATAGTATTTGTTGTCATGCATATGATTGGATAAATCCAGGAAATGGTAAAATTGGAAAATTTTCATCAATTTTAAAATTCTTGACAGCCATTTTTGTTTGACAAGAATGCCAAGAAAAGGGTGATTTTTCATCAAGTAACCCGATGCCTTCAACTGCTGAGCCAATCAGAATGATTAATTAAGTCAGCTGGAGGCATACTATATAAAGAAAAATCACAAAAATTCGTGAGAGTTGCAAAAAAGTATTGTTACTGAGAGGTGTAAAAGAAAAGTTTCTCCTCAAAACAAATTTTTACATAACCTTAAAATTTTCACGACAAGATCATAAAGCCACAAATAGCAACTCCAACTAACATCAAGAAAATTTTGTAAAACCCGATTGTGTCAAATAAAAGTTCAAGAAATTATACCTGGCTGGTATAAATACCAACATTTCCTAGAAGTAGACAATTCCTGGACATTTCCAAAAATAATTAAGACAGTGTTTAATAAAGAATATCTACTTACTTGATAGTAGGTATTTTTAAACAATTATCCCAATCCAATTTGATGGTAAAAGAAGACAAGGAAACACAAATATACCTTTTTAATTGTTTATAAATAAACAAACACATAAGGATCAAGGTATTTAAAAATATAATATTACCACATTTATATTAGACATTATAAAATCATTAGAACTAATTTATAATCACTTGTTAAAATTAATAATCCGCACTTTACACATTTTTTTTTTAATTTTTAAAATAAATAAAAGTCAAACAAATTTCAACTGAACACGAGACCATCATATTTGACAAACAACACTTGACAGTTAAGTGGAGTGACATTATAATTAACAGTAGAGATAAGGTGCAATTGATTTTTAATTTTAATAAAGCTGATCTAGATAATAGGTATTTCAAAATAATTTTATAAACCGTATTAATATCATTTTGATTTATAATAAATTTATGTTGATTGTTTATACAATTCAGTGGTTTTAATTGGCAGTAGATAAAAGGTAATTTCAACTTATGAGAATCTGAACTCACTTGGGATAGTTTCAGGGGAAGCGAGCTAGTTATATTAAGGGGAAATTAAAAGAGAAAATAGATTTCTTAAAATTTTGTTAATAATAATATATGTATTTTTAAGTTAATCCGAAGAATAAATACAGTGCTGTTATCTTATCTTAGCTAGGATACAGTAACTGGGCGCTCAAGGAAAAATTAAAAATACATATCGTGGTTTAGAATAAAATATAAATAGTAGTATTTTTATTAGAGCAAGAGAAAACTTATTTAATTCACATTCACCAATTTGTCAAATTTTTTAAAAAAAAAAACAAAATATTCAAAATTTTAGTATTCTAATTCCTCTTCGGGCAGTTGCATGAAGCGTGTGTGGGCGACGAAAATAGACCTCTGACGATATACGTTAGGTCCCGCATCACGATTTCAACGCAATATATATATATATATATATATATATATATATATATATATATATATATATATATATATATAGTGTGATCAGTAAAGTCCGCATCATATGGGATTTTTTTTATTAATAGCGTGATTCGAAATTTGACTTTGGCATCAATTTCTGCTTCGATCGATTGGTGAAAATTAACCAAAAAAATAGTAGTCACGTGATCAGAATTAACTCTTAAATTATAATTTTTTTCCAAACAATATTGTTCCGGAAGGCCGTTCTTTTGAACATACACTATTTTACTGAACACACTCTATTTTGACAACTTGTCAAAATAATTCAAGTTGCGTCGAGGAGCTCTCAAACTATACTGTCCACGAAAGCCGATCTGGACCCTTTATATACCCTTTTGGTCGATACTGGAAGATTCCCTAATTCTCTCTAGAAGGATTTCCATATGACATGGTGTAATAAAAAAAAAGAAAAAGGAATAATCCGGCGATTTTTAGACCTTCTATTGTAGGCGTTCTATATTAAAAATAAGGAAAGAGAATTCTCTAAAAAGTTCCAGACCTCTTTTTATAGACCTACCTATACCCTACAAACTACAAACACAAACTAACACTATGAAATGTAAAACGGTATAAAGTTCGTTACAATAATCACATATTTTTGTAAATTACACCACTGTTGCAAAATAAGACACAACGCAACCTTCATAAAACTTCTTAGTTTTCACAAGACTTCATCCCAGACAGTTTGTTTAAAGTAGCGCCATACTAAATGTGTGTTTTTCTACAAAATCAAAATAGGGCTATTAAAATTGAGTCACATGTAATGCAAAGTTTATTTGTTTTTGACCCTGTAATATTTTTAAATACATAGCTTGTGTCTAAAAATAATACACATTATAGTTAAGACAAATAAATACAGTGTCATCAGTAAAATCTGCATTAGGTGGAAAATAAATTTTTATTTAGAGTCTTTTCAATTAAACTATTTTCTTAATACTAATGTATATTACTTTTAGACACAAACTACGTTTTCAAAAATAGTTATTTTATGAAGTTACCTTTTGGGGTAAAAAAAAAAAAACTTTGCATCACATGTGACCAGATTTTAATAGTCCTATTTGGATCTTGTAGAAAAACCTACATTTAATATAGCGCTACTTTAAACAAAATATGTCTCACATTAAGTATTGTCAAAACTAAGGAGTTTTATGTAGGTTGCGTTGAGTCTTATTTTGCAACAGTGGTGCAATTTACAAAAAAAATGGGCAAAAAATCTAAATTATCTTATACAGCTTAAATTTTGCATATGTGCTAAAAAATGCATTTAGAAAAACTTCTTTTAATAACTTTCTTCGATATCTTGAGATATAACCACACATTAGCATTTTTTTTGAAAAAAATTAAAATTTGACATATGACTACTATTTTCTTGGTTAATTTTCATCTCGATCAAAGCAGAAATTGTTGCCAAAGTCAAATTTCGAATAAAGCTATTAATAAAATAATCCCTTATGATGCGGACTGTACTGGTCACACTATATATATATATATATATATATATATATATATATATATATATATATATATATATATATATATATATATATATATATGTGTGTGTGTATATATTGATGAAAATTGTAATTTCTTATTTCTCAAGTAAAGCAATTGATCCAGATAAGGGATTCCTATAGAACTTTGAGTATATGTGTTTTATCATATACAGGTGTGGAAAATCCACACCAGAAACTGGACATTTCTTAAGTAAAATAAAGAAAATACTATATTATTCATCAAATCAGAATGAGACAGAAGAATAAGCATCGTAAGCATCGACATACGTGTAAATTAGCAGTGTGGCCCTCGGATGAGGGGTAATCCAATGCCGGCGCGGTGAGAGCATACGCCACGCCCTAGCACAACAAAAGTATTCCAAGTTATTTGCTTTCGTTGGGCCGTCGAAGCGTAAGTACCGTGTTTCGCGCCAAATTTTTTTGTTACAATGGTACTTTATTCCTCGGAACAAAAAGAGCACATTATTAAGTGGTACACTTTTATGGTAAATAATCGGCAGTTTTGTATTTATGTGCGAAAATCATCCTGTTCCTTGAAAACTTAGAATTTCGGAAATTATTAAAAAATTTGAGACAACCGGTTGTCTAAAAATTTGTAAAAAATGCACTGATAATAATGAGGAGCAACCGGTTCCTCTAATTACTGAAGAACGAGCAAATCGGGGAGACTGACGTTTGTAGTTTAGCAGAAATTAATTTTCCTTGCAATAGTACCATAATTGCCTAAGAATTTGATATGAACGCACAGTTCGGAATATTTTAAAGCTAATAGGGATATAACCCCAGAAGTTTTAGCAAATACGCGAACCATATTTTACAACAGACTGGGTTATTGTCTCGCTCAAAGTGGAGGCCTGTTTGAACACCTCTTGTAGACTTTTAGGTGTTTTTGTTGATTTAAATTGAATTTAATTATTTGATTATTTATTTACAATTATTGAACGTGTTACTTTTATTTTTTACCAGAATAAAAGTTTATTTTTGAGAATAATTTTTAATTTTAAAAAAGTGGTCTATTAGCTTAATTACTTAGAAATTACTATTGCGTTTCACTAGTATTTTTATTAGAATAAATGTTTATTTTGTAACAGAAATATCAATTTTCTTTACGCTCAACGCCCAACAAAAACTAATTTTTTGTATTTCGACTATTTGATGTATTTAAAACAATCAATTTATCAAATAGTCATTAAATATTCCAAATTCCGTCAATTACGTTATAAGTTTAGACGAAAAGTAAATACACCCTCTCATTCGTTTCAAGGTACTGCTCGTTTTCGTGTCGCACGGGGGTAATATTGCGGTAGGCGTTTCCTAGGATCTTCTGTCCGAACTATCTAAAATAATTTAGACGGGCTTAGTGGATTAGAAGTTGAAAAACGGCCAAAATTATTTTTAGTTAAGAAATTTAACATAGAAGTTTGGCTATAGTAACGTTTCTATTAAACCTCGGTAATATGACCGGTCAGTCTTTTCTTTCTAAAGTTTCGTCTCGGGTTAAAGGCAACAGTGTTGTGGTTGCGTCGTGCCCAGTTATATTTGGAGTGATGGAACGTCAGATCAGAGCCAGTACAAAATGAAATTCACTGATCTGACTATTTCTGATACAAACTTACTCCTAACCTCTCTTATTCCACTTCAATTAGCGGGTATTAACTCGCAAACTCAACAAGAACAGATTGTGTTGTACAATTCCAAGCCCTGGTCTACTATTAATTGCGGGCCTCTGAAATTTGAATTTATTAAGAAAACCGCACGAAAGTCTTTAACGAAAATAGAAAATTATGAACTCGAACCAGACAACTTGCACCATATAATAGACTTTTCTTTACCACCCCAGCTTTAGTACAGTACATCTTATCTTTGACGATGATAGATGGCTAGGTGAATGCTTTGGCTGGAGCGAAATCGGTCCAACGTTGTTACTTCTGCCAAACAACATCTCAGTTCAACAACATTGATACTGTGTATTACAGAGTATTTCAAGCTACAGCCATTATAACAAGAGTAAAGCGAAAACTGATCCTCCCGTTTCCCGTCATTTTGCAAACTATTGGAAGCGGATATTAAACTGTAATAGAGAAGTTTTGGGAATACAATCTTCAAACAGCAAGATTATTCTTCAAAGGATATTCTTGGTACAACATTCCAACAGGAATCCACAAATGACTTACTTCATTGACCAGACGTCATTTGCAATATTATATATAGGTAAACTGTCGAAAGATGCACAACAGTCAACGGACAAGTTGATAAGAAACTATCGTCTAGACTTTGCTCGAAAATCTTCTCGAAAAAAAAAAAAAATTGGAGGATGTGTACCTTACACTGTTTTTGACATAGTAAGGATTCGGATAACAATTCATACGTATTGGAGAATGAGAAAAGAGCTGTTAACAAAGAAGGCAGTGATTAAAAAGTTCTTTTTATTATTTTTATTACAGTCGTATTATTTATTCATTTATGTGAATCAATAAATATTATATTACTTACAAATTATTTGCATTGGTATTTATTAAGAAGTCTTACGCATAGAGGAAAAAGTACTTTCGCCTTTTTAACGATTATCGATATCCATGTATTTATTATTATAGTATTATATATAAAATGTACCTTGAAGTCAAGTGCAATATTTTATTGATGGAAATACACTTATTCTTTTTATTTTATTTTTAAAGCGTTGAACCACATTAGACGTTTTTCGAATTTATTTTCATGATTTTAAAGTTCCAGTCTCGATTTTTATTTTTAATATCAAATCCGTGCTTTCGACCCACTGTGTTTTCATGACTCGAAACCAGCGAAAAGTCCTTGCCCGACGTCATTCTTGCTAGAAATCAGGAAGCAAGCTACGATACAACAGTATGCTTTATTTCACTTCTTCAACATGGCTAAACGGGTTGTCCGTCGCTTTTTGTTACGTTCCCTTTTTTAAGAGGTTCTGTTCTCGACTTTTCACACCTGTATATTAACTTACTAAATAAGAATCTGTTATTGGTTCTTTCTGATCATCCACTAGTTTCGAGTAAATAGCCGTTAATCGCTATGTATGGCTTAACTTAAAATGTGGCTAACTAAATTCTCCTGTTAATATCTTAGAAGGCGGGGTGAGGGGGGGGGCTCTTATCTGGATCTAAGTAAAATAATTATTCCACAAGATACGTGATAGTAATATCGTGCCAAAATTTTTTTCAGGGCGACAGGATTTCTATATTCCTAGTGAGCAACCTGAAAAACTCCATTTTAATTTTTCCTTCAATAAAATACTGCGATCCTGATATCTCCTGAGTCGATTTATCCTACTATTTGAAATCTCGATTGCAAGAGTCGATCTGCCAAAATCACTAAAATATTTCCTAATTACCATTTGTTTTTTGTTGATTGGTGCGAAATAGTAATTTGTCAGAGGGTGAAACAGCATCAAATCTTTTTTTTTTTTTAAATTTTAATATGTCTAGTTAATAAGTTTCCCGAACAAAGGATATCATCGTTCGGTTTACAAACGAGTCAGCTGGTCACTATTTCGTCAATTCAGTCGTATCTCATTGTCGAATCATTATTATACTCGGATCCATATAGAACTTCTCAAAATCTGAATAAAATCAACAAAAGTCATTATCTAGTTACATTTTTAGCCATTTGCAGTCATACATGGCTGAATTTACAAGAGATACTTGCTCAGAAAATCAAAAATATACTCAATCGCTTTACTCTTATAATTACTATGTTCATCATTCTTTTCAATTGTTTTTTTGTAATTTTGAAGATTCGGTTTCTTTGTGTATTCCAGGCAACAGAGATTTATATTAAAATTGTAGAAAAAATTGTGCAAATATATGTATATAATATATATATATATATATATATATATATATATATATATATATATATATATATATATATATATATATATATATATATGTATATACGGAAAGTTGTTTCCTATAAAACAAATAATAAAAAGTCTTGAATATTAGAACTTTGGATGAAACATGAAAATAATTTTAAAATAAAGAGCAACACATATGGACCATCACGAATCATGTTGTTTAAACTTTCCTGCATTTCTTAATATTTATTAAATTACTAACAATTTGTTGAAATTTTCTTAAAATTTCCTTAAATTACCCTATAAAAAATGATTAGACCCTTTTTCTTCAAACTGAAACGTTGTTTATTTAAAGATGGGCAAGCGATTCCTTTTTAATGCGATTGTCTAAATAAGGGGGGTAAATTCACTAGCCACCCGTCTATTGAATATATATAGGGAAATTTTCAGAAAATATTTGAATCTCACAATTGTGTATCATACCTTAAATCATTTTTTTTTCTATAATTGCGAATTTCAAAAACAAGTTACATTTCTTAGTGTTAAAACTTTCATAAGATAGTGAAATCTCAAAATTTTATTTTGGTGCATCAATTTTCAAGTTTTTTGTAGTAGTACGAGTCAATTTCTAAATAAGTTTGGTTCACACTATAGAGCTTATACCTGGGCTGAGGCAATAAGCAGATAAACGAAAATAGTCAATTTCTTTATAGTATTTGGGATTATAATTACTTTTGATGTTTAAAATGAATTAGTTCTTATCTTCCGTTATTGTTCATTTCTGAATTTAATTCTTAAAAATAAAAGATAGATATACCTCCAGGAAAATTTTGCAATCAAAAACAATGTTGCCAGACTAAATTTATCAGACTTTCTTCATTTACACAAGAGGTTTCCAAACTTTTTTATCCCATAGACAAGGAGCCAATTTTTCTGCTTTCCGTATTCAGTAATTTAGATTCTTACTATTGAATTTCCACACATAGCGAGTGGTAACTCGTAGTGGTATGAGCCGGTTTCTAAATAAGTATGATTCGCCCTATAGGGCTTATACCTGAGCTGAGGCAATAAGCAGATATATTAAAATGGTCAGTTTCTGTATACTATTTGAGATTATTATTACTTTTGATGTTTAAAATGAATTAGTTCTTATGTTCTATTACTGTAAATTTATGAATATATTGTTTTCTTAAAAATAACAGTTAGATATACCTCTAAGAAATTTTTACAAGCAAAGAAAATGTTTCCGGACTAAATTTACTACACATTCTTCATTTACACCAGAGGTTTCAAAACTTTTTTTATCCCATAGAGCATGAGCCAATTTTTCTGTTCGCTCGTATTCAGTAACCTATAGTCTTGTTATGGAATTTTTACAACATGCGAGTCGGAAATAGTACGTAAACCATTGTGGTTTTTTATATCTCCCACACGGCGTTCCACAACGAGAACTTAGGAGGACTTACTGTGAAAAATATTAAATTAAAAAAATATATATATTTGAGTCACAACTCATAACGTTATTAATTAAAATGGCACAAAGTTCAATCTGGTAGAGCTCTTACATAAATTAAATACTCAAAAAAATTAACCCTTTTACTATATTCGTCAAATTTTATCGCGCGTGGAGCACAATACGCACAACGCAAAAATCGCTGCAGCTTCCATTTTTTCTTTCGGCTCGTCATTTTCCAGCTGCTATAAACTTCGGCAATATAACATACTTTTAATGGGAGGGATTAGCCTGATGTTTTGACTGCAAATTTTAGTATTTGGCCTAAAATTAGTCAGGTTTAATATTAATTACTGGCCGAGACGGCCAGTAATTTCTAATTTGATTTTTCTGTTTGTAAGAAGATTGACAGCAGCGTTGGAAATCCTTTCCAGATAACTATGCCACTTTGAAGCCAAAATTTCTGATATCAATTTCTTAATTGCACCCTAAATTCATCGTTAGTACTTATTCCAATAAGCTCTCCTTGTAATATGGCGTGCGATTCATCAAAATGGGTTGATAAACCTCTATGGTATTTCCATAATCAAAGTTATATTATAATGTCCTTTCTATTATATTTTAGAAAATTTGTTACCACTTTGGTTGAGGGCTTGGCTGTAAACTGTTTAGCTTGGCTGTGTTTTCTATCATTTTCATTTCTTAATAACCAACTTAGCTATCAATCTTACCCTCCCACAAAATAGTCCTGCAAGGAGACGTTACGTACCCACTCGTATCTGGTTATCAGGCTGTTTACTAACTTGGTAATCATGCTAAATCAACGTATTTTTATGTCCTGGGTCATTTCGCACACTGCTGATGATATGAGAATTGAGTGCTTTGATTGCGGCTTGGCTCTTAGAGTAGATTGTCATTCCCATTTTTTATTTCATTTATACAGTACCGGTCAGCTAGAATTTTATCCTAGAATACTGTAAGAAATTTACCCGGTATCGGTACCTGATTTTGAGTCAAATATTGCTGGTCCTACGGCATGTTCGGCGTGTACCATACTACTTCTGACCTGATTAGTGAACCTTTCACAGATTGTCAGGACCTAGTTTTTACGTATTTGTGCGCTGTGTATTTATTACTGAAGGTATAGGTTCTTAAGTCTGAGTGGCGTAATTCACGAGCAAGTCCACTGCTATATTACCTATAATCTCTTTGCACAGCCTGATGTGTTCCTCCCGATCTCTTCTAATTATTATCCGATTTCGCTTTCTACAAACACACTATATCAAATATTTAGAAGTGTTTCTTATGCGAGAGTGGACGTTATATTCATTGCTTCACTTACGCAGAAACAGGCCAAACTCTGCACTCCATTTAGCCTGATTATTGTCTTTCTGTGCCTTATTTTGTCCATCATGTAATTGCTCAATGGATCATCAAGATTCTAATCATCCTTGAGTGTAGCTATAGCTAATACTATTTTTGGGTTTGGACCCCAGTTATTCTCACACATTTTTCTGAACCATCCCATGGTTACTGTAATCTTCTGAGTGATTTTCTGGAATTTTCCGAGTAAGTCTCAGGTCAAATATTACACAATAGTATGTTCTTTCTGAGATAACGATATTTTTTCCTCATTAAGTTTTTGAAACTGTAGTGAAATCCCTTTATTGTGAATGCTACCACAGTAGTCTTGTGTCAGTTCACCAGATATTATTTCTCTTGGTACCTGAAGTTAACTATAAAAGACTCTCTGACTTCGGTGGGACTAGTATCTACAAACTTTCCTCATACCACTATTGCTAGACAGGAGTGGAATTTTTCCATCCTTAGCCTGCTGAGTAATAAGAACACTAAAATAGCTCACATTAGTGAAGATAATATTCCTTCTTGTGGGTATGCTTACCTTCGTCTTAATGGTCGCCATGCCGTAAGTTGATATGAAGGTTCTGCTTTTAAAGCTGCTTCCTAACCAATGGCGTATAACTATATGGGCGTTCATTTTTTTCAAGCGCTCTTATTATCGACACTGTTAAGAGGTGGTGGAATGCCACCTTTACGTCCAAAAGGATGGCTATGATGTTTCTTCATTAAATAATAAGTAATAGAGGTATATCTTAATGAGGATAACTTCTTTAATAGAGAGCCTTATTATTCACCTACTTGATGTACAACTGAAGTAAAATGGTAAATAATTAATTGCAGCCCATTCTATCATAACATAAAAAAAATATTTACGATATTTACTCCCTTTTGAAGTAGTTGTAATTGCATCGCCAAATAACCTTATGGGGCATTTTTAAAAGATTATGCGATTGATTATAAAACTAGATAGATTAATCAAATTGCGTACGTACAACAGAAAAATAAATAATATCATGTTATAAAACTGCTAACAATCATGACAAAAACATATCATGGGTAAATCCATTCAGCAATTCATCATCTAGATAAAGACAAGCAAGGCAGACAACTAAAAAATGATCAGTGTTCGTTCCACTATAATTTTACCTTATTTTTTAATAGTCTTTATAAATAGAAAAGTATATTAACTAATCTGAACTTACCAATAGTTATTTATCGTCGATTTGTAGTCATTTAACGTAATTCTTGGATCAGTTAATAAAAGGTCAAGACTTGTACGACATGAGAAGTCTGAAGATTACGTGACCCTTATAAAAAATTTTACCGAATGAACAACATTAAGAAATTAGGTCTGTTTGATAAAGTATAAATACGTGTCAGCCACAATAAACCTTGAGCCGCAGTGCAGGGTTCACATTAACCGCCCGCCCACTTACCTTATAAACGAATTTAACTTGATCTTCTGTCTTTTGATTTTTTGTACATAAAACTTTTGAGTAACAGTTTAAGAATTAAAGGTTTGTCCTTTAACGCTTTGTCCAGAATCACCTAAAAACTTCGTGAATTATATAAAAATTTTACCGCTGGCTGTAAAAAATTGTATAGAACTAATACACTTTTGAATAAACGCTAGAATTAGGCAAAACATAATTTTTGACTATTGGCTAGCAATTAATTTAAGATATGAATTCAGTCCAATTATAGCTACACATTTTATAGGGAGTGCCAAGAAGTTCCATTCCTTATTTCAGAAGCTAAGAGAGCAAGAAAAAACTTTTTTGGTACTCTACATACATCATATATTTTCTACTAAAAAAACAAAAAGCTTTATCCCATTTTCTTTCTTATATTAAATATATAAGAATGATTTCGTTTGAATTTTATGTCATCATTTATCAGGATCTAAGTCGATTTCCGACACACTGCAATTTCTCTATTAATCTAAAAATTTTCCTCTAGGTCTCTATCTCTTATTTCTTTATCCATGCCCTCTCTCCAGTGTTTTCTCAATCGGGCTTTCTGTCGTCTACTATGTGGCTTTATATTAATATTGCTTCGATCTGGCACTTTTTTACGCGCTCATTCCATATTAACTGCTTTATTCTAATAACTCCAGTGTATTAACCGTCATCATATTTCTTATTGTTTTGTTGTCGATTCTCCCTATTTTCGATTTTCCCGTCATCCTTTTCCAGTAATCCCTCTCTGTGATGGTCAACATTTTTTTTAATAAGCTACATAAGAATGATAGATGGTTTATTTCTTGTGAATTCCACTCTGGTTATCTCTCCATATGCGTCTCGATCACCTAATAATCTCATTAAGAGAGCTGTAATGAACCAAGAGAAGCATTCATCACCAAAAACTGTCTATGTAAAATCTAAAATCCGAGGCTTGTTGGCATGATGTTAAACCAGAGACAGACATTTTCCATGCTAGACTGTAAAATATCAACATATATGCACACACCGGTGTAGCGAGAAGCTTATAAATCAAAATCCAGTAAGAAAAATAATTTTTTACGGCCACTCAATTAGTTTAATAAGCTGCTATTATTCCCTTTCAGGCCGTTAAACAAAAAATATATACAGACAGCCTATTTTCTGCGAATTAGGGTTGGGTTGATTTTGTTTTCTTTTTAACAAAAATCATTGATTCAATTTAAAAAAAAAATATGATTTTTTTTCGCGATTTCCACATTAAAACTCATAGAGAGCAAACCGGAAAGATTTAATCATTTTTATAAAATATATTTTATTATCAAATATACATGGTGTCCGGGAAAATGTGGGAAATTTCCCGGATATGAAAAAAAATACTTTTCGTATAGGCTTCCTCTTCGAAGATAAAGGCTCTCAAGGAGCAGCAATGGAATCAAGTTATTTACACATAATAATTGAACCACCAGGTATATTTCAATTTTTTTAATATGATATATACCAGGTAAGACTCTTCAAATTACTATCCAAGAAAGTGTTGTGAATTACTCAAAGCTGCAGGGACGGATTAGCTAAGACACTCATGACCCCATTTTTTACGCTCTCTGTAATAAAAATTTTGGACAACGTTTTTTACATACCTTTAAATATTGACTAAAAATTAAGTACTCTTCTTTCATGTCGCTAATCCTAACCGTTTTCGAAAAAACGTAATTTAATTTACATTGTTAGTCCCTTAACTTCTGTCAGGTTAAATATGAAAAACACGAATTTTCCCCTGTCACCATAGTTTCAATAAAAAGTTAAACTAACTGCTTAGTTAAAAACTTCCTAAGAGGGTTCAACATGGGCTCTGTGAAGTTCGATACACTCGTGGGCATAAAGAATTGAGGAATGCTGTTCACGCCACATTAACTCAGCATTATTCCTGCTTTATCAACATCAGTTCCAATAAACTGATTGGAACTGATGTTGTTGATGTAAAACACTAGTTGCTTGAGGATTTTCATCAGCCCATACATGTGAGTTGTATAAATTTACGATGTCAATTTTGGTAAACTCTGCTTCATCCGTGAAGAGAATAGTGTTATTGAAGTTTACATTATTTCCTTACTGATCCAATAGCCAGTTTATAAACGGAAAAAATCTTCAGGAATCAGTTCATGAATTTTTTTCAAATAATATGGTTAGTTATATTCATTACAACATTTAAAATATTTTCCTCTAATTGCGGCGTACGTAATGTTCTTCCCCGGCGAGCATCAGTACTACTTTTCCCAAAATTTCCTAAATTTAATAATATTATCTCCTGCTCCCTTAGACGTCGGTCAACTCGTTGAAATGTTTTCTGATCTGGAAGGGTATGGTTAGGATATCTATCGTGATATAACCTCCTCGCTTCCAGAGCATTGCAGGATTCGAGATCATACAGCAGATGCATCTGCGTACTCATTAAACGTGTATTTCATATTTCGAATTATTTCTTAATTAATTTCACCACGAAATCCAAAAATCAGTAAGTTAATGTCCAAGTAAAGAATCAATGTGTCAGCGATGTGAAAGTTGACAAGTTCTGAAATGCAGGATATTTATTTTTTTCGTTCCTAGCAACGTTTGCAACAACAATACTTTATTTTTGCTGCCGACAAAATACAACGCACATTTTTTGTGAACCTGGATTGAACTGCAATTCACAGCTAACCGTCCCTATAGCTGTGAATAATTCACAACACTTTGTTGGATAGTAATTTCAAAGGTCTTACCTGGTATACATAATATTAAAAAAAATTGAAATATACCTATATATATATATATATATATATATATATATATATATATATATATATATTTATTTTCTTGATTCTTGAAGCATAGATTATATCATTTTTCTCTATTTTGTCATTTCTTGGGTTTGGGTTCTATATTTAATAAAAACACAAAACGATTGACGTTTCGCCCTTTATTCAAGGCATTTTCAAAATTCTTTCCTCCTAAAAATATATAATTAAAATACATCACATAAAAAACATATTTACAATTTCAAAAAACAAACAAGATACTTAAAAACAGTATTCAAAACTTTAAAATTTAAAAAAAATACTTTTATGGATGCTGTTGACCTCTTTCTAAATACAAATTACTTTCAGTACGAAAATACCTTTTACAAACAACTCGATGGATGTGCTATGGGATCACCAATTTCATCTACCATTGCTCAGGTAGTAATGGAATATTTAGAGAAAAAAGTTTTAGAAAAATTAAATTTTAATATTTTTTAAACGTTTTGTCGATCATGGCATAGCAGCAGTACCACAAAATAAAATAAATGAAATTCTCCAAGAGTTTAACAGTTTCAATGAAAAATTACAATTCACGTCCGAAACAGAGAATAATAATAAAATAAATTTTCTAGATATGACACTTATACGCAGAAAAAACAAAATTTTAACTGAATGATACACCAAACCAACTTGCTCAGGTAGATATCTAAACTATTTCTCTAATCATTCAAAAACTCAAAAAAAACAGCGTTATAATCGGTCTATCTGATCGTGCTATCTCCCTAACGTCTCCAGAATTCCGACCAAAAGTACTGCAAAAAGTAAAAGAGACACTAATAAATAATAATTTCAACGAAAAGACTATCACCAAAATAATTGATAAACGAACATATAAGTTTTATAATAACGTAAAAACAAAAAACATATCGTATGCCACAGGTCACATAATAAATTAAATACATTGTACACAAATTTAAAAAATAAAACTCCTCTCATGAATAAATCAAATATAATATATTCAATTCCTTGCACAAATTGTCCCAAAAAATATATAGGCATGACGAGCCAATTACCGAAGAACAGATTAAATGGCCATAAATATACGAAAAACGCCTCAACAGCGTTAAACAAACACACACAGGACGAAAAACATATTTTTAATTATAACAGTACCATTATAAAAACAAAGATATGAATTATCAAAAATTACAGATAAAGGAAATGACTGAAATTAAAAAAGATAAGAACACTGTTAACGACAGAACAGATATGGGAAATTTGAGCCACATTTACGCAAGCCTAATTTAAACAAAAGTATTAAGTATTCGATCCGGTCAAATAAGAATCAAAAATTGAATATCCTCTTAAACATAAAACCAAACATATACGTTATTTGTTTTTTTATGCATTGTAAAATATAAAAAATATTAAAAAAATAAAACACATTCGCATTCCACGTATCCTCAGTAGACGATGTAAAATTTGAATTTTATTTAGTAACAGAGCAGCAAAATGTCAAGGTGTGTACAGGTAAAGTTAAGTATTTTAAAAAAATTTTAAAGTTTTGAATACTGTTTTTAAGTGTCTTGTTTGTTTTTTGAAATTGTAAATATGTTTTTTATGTGATGTATTTTAATTATATATTTTTAGGAGGAAAGAATTTTGAAAATGTCTTGAATAAAGGGCGAAACGTCAATCGTTTTGTGTTTTTATTAAATATAGAACCTAAACCCAAGAAAAGACAAAACAAAGAAAAATTATATATATATATATATATATATATATATATATATATATATATATATCAATTAAAGCTTCTTATTGAAGATACTGGAATAATACATTGAATCTTAGTGCATCAGTCATGTTGTCTTATTCTGAGGTCAAAAAATTTACAACACATATTCAGGCTGTTCTAGATCTTAAAGAGTTAACTACGAATTGTATTTAAAGTTGGTGAAGAATTTATATTTTTCCATAAAATTTTCTGGGACAACATTGGCCAATAACTCTATGATTATGTTTTCTTAGTAGAGCAAATTTTGATAATAATGTCTTAAAATTTTTTCAACATGGTATTTTATAACAAGGTTAGAAAACGGAAGTTTCCTCTGATTTACAGCGGCGTTAACAACTTTTATTCACACAAAATAACTCGACATCTTTAAAAAGATATCCAGCAGCAATGGGGCAAAAAATAATATTTAATTTTTAACAATCCTTTACTTAGCCGTTAAAGTCGTTTAGATATCGTTTATCAAAAATTTAATTTCCTGTTTCTAGGAGAAATATTTTGAGATGTTTCTTTGAAAAGCTATAATACTGGAACATGGTTAAGGTACACGGCAACGGAAGCTTAAAAAGGATCTTATCGGTAATGCACTGCTGAAATATACAGCCCCACTAAAAAAATATAATTTTAAAGAAAATAATTCACAGAAAAACAATATTAAAATTTAAAGTTTACCTTAAATTTTGATGATGATAATTACAAATGGCAAATAACAAAAATTTTATTAGTATGTCAGTTGGATGTTAAAAAAAAATTTAATAGATGAGAATATTCACGAACAGTTAAAAATATTTTTGTTGGTAGAATTCCCTTAAAAAGTGAAAGTTGAACAAATACAGGATTGTTTAGGGTAAAGTATTTGATGTATTTTTAAAACTAGTAATGTCATTTATAAAGTAAAAGGAATAGCAATTAGGGTATTTATTGTTCTTAGCATAAACTTAAAGTGTGTAAATGGCAGAGTCAGAACCACCGGTAATGACACTTCGATATCTTGTTGCGCAGAATTGCAATAATATACGTATGTGATATTTAAAGAAATATAGATCCATATATTATAAGAATAAGAACAATTGTTGAAGAATGATTCTTGATAATATCGTTAACTACCGATCAGACTACCATAACAAATGGATAATATACAGGATGTTCAAATAATTGATCAGGATAATTAGAGAGTTGATTCTTTATGGTAAAATAAATGTAGTAAGTAATATAACAAAAAAGGCAAGATCCAATACTTTTCAAGTTACAGCTTCTCAAAGTTCAATTCTTTTTCTTAGTTTTAACTGTTGCCGTTAGTCTTTCCCTTATTGAGATTTAACACCGATGCTATGCTCAATGACTTCTATCAATCTGTTATAAAAATAATTGTGCCACCAGAGGTCACTTTACCCGAAATTAAAATTTTAATTTTTACATATCTTTTTTGTTGTTGGAAAAAGGACATGTCACTATAAAGAGAAAAAACCTAATAAGAAAGGTGCTTTATTTGAGTTGATAAAGCATACCGTTTAGGCGCAAATAGGAACTAACAGCTAGATTCACTAAACAAATTTAAGATTTAAACACGATCTAATTTCCAATAAGTTTAAATCTTGAGTCGGCCAGTTTTGTTTTGCTTATGATATTGTCAAAATTTATATTACGTATGTCAACAAATCAATGCTTATATAGGGTATTAAGGATAAAAACCTTGCGATAGAGATTTGAAATACGTAAAAGAAATAACTGTATAATAAATAAAGTTCTCCATTTTTGCAGGTTCAGTAATGAAACAAAATGATTTTTTTGCTTGTATTTATAGGGTTTAAAACTTGCTTGGCTTACTGTTGCTCTTGTTACTTTAAGTCCCCTTCTGCTGTCAATTTAGGGCGGTTTTAAATTCAAACTATGTTATTAAATCCGGCTGTAAAGTTTTATTAACTGTAAAATTAGTTTTTCAAATGAATCCCAAGTTACACAAAATACGGCCAGAATTTTTTTTAGAGTTGGGACAAATTTTATAAAAAGCATCAAGAAATATACGAATTTGGAAATGTAGTGTTTTTTTTCTTTTTTAAATGATTAATACTGTGTTAAAAATTTCATTTCCTTAAATAAATTAAAGAAATTAATTACTTAACTGTTATCGTTGTTTTAATTCTCAGATTACCTTTTAGATATCTAATTGAATAATTTAACTATATTTGAAGCATAGTCACTTGATTCTTTTCTTTCTTGAAAAATTCCAATTTCGTCATAGATCTACAACCACCAAGCACACAAAATGCCAAATGAGATTTTGGTGAAAAGTCTGCAAAATTCTACAGAAAACCAAACGAACGAACGGATGTATTCCCGGATTAATACTGAAACAATATATATATATATATATATATATATATATATATATATATATATATATATATATATATATATATATATATATATATATATATATATTGTTACGGTTAAAAATTGATCTTAAATAATAAATATTTTCGTTTACATTTTTCTACATTAAATTACAGGTTCAGATTACTAAAGTAATAAATAGATTTTTGTTTTGTACGTTTTTCTTTAAAGATTGTCAATGACATGCATAATTTGAAAGGTATATTTAGAGTAAACGATGTTTTCTACTATAAAACTAATGATTACCTTTTGTTTTTCATTCATTAATATTGGTTTCATCTATATTTAGATCATTCCTTTTGTTTACATTTTGAAATTTTGATTGACATCGAAACTTTCCGTAATTTGTAAATTTCGTTAGGTACCTGGAGACAATGTATCTAGATTGGGAAAAACGTTTTCTTAATGATTGGATAAATATAAACAATGTTTTTTGTTTTCTTGCTGATTTTCCTTCTTTAGGAAATATTTATTTATTGTCACATATCAGCTGTTTCAGGTAACTAGTCAGGTCCACTTAATTGCATGGAAAGTTTTTATGGTTGCCTATATGATGGTACATCTGTTGATTATATCAAAAAGCTAAATTCGAAATAAGATAGAATCGACTTTTTCATTATGTTGTTTTTAGTTTATTAGTTGAATATTTCCTTTTGCTTTATTAAATAGATTTTTTTTTGAGTTCTTGTAATATATGAAATAAGACCCTCGAACTATTTCGAACTAATTCGAACTAATTGGATTTCATTTTTGAATATTTCGAACCCATTAAGTAATTTGTTATTGGGTATTCGTTTTGAAGGACAAGATATTTGAGAATATTATGTGTTTTTGTCTAATTTGAGTTCTGGCCAATTAAAATTGGGATAGAAGTATTTTTGTATATAATTTCCGGAAGTAGTTCAAATTGTATAGTAAATATGAAGTGTTCGAGATTATTGCCTCGAGGTTAAGGTTTTTTTTTTGGATGGATTTTTGATGGACTTTTTTATTAAGTTTTTTTTGGTAACTTCCGTTGGAAGGAATGTGCTAGTGATTAGAGAAAAATGGTTCTCTTTTAGCTATCTGACGCAAGAGCGAGAAGAAGTGGTTTAGTTTTACTACTTTCCCAAGTTAAGGGATTTGGCCATAAACGGCCGATTAAAATAACGAAACCAAGCCGAGGTGCAAACATTTTTTTGGTGATTTGGTCGTTTCACCCTACAGCCACTTTGGCGATCATTTTTCTTCAGCAAGCCCAGAAACAACGGCTTAACATTTATCAGGTGCCACCATTTTCTTGAGTTCGAGGGTCTTGGGATAATTTCAGTACATCTTAGAACAATTTCAGTATGTCTTTGGCTTTCTTCCGTATCTCTGTTTTTTTTTGGATGAAATTTTATAATATACAGCGTTTGGGAAAAAATATGCAGTTTGGGTTATCGTGCTGCACTTCTGGGATTGTGAGCCTCTGAGTGGGACAATCTCCGTATTGAGATAATGTGTTTACAACAAAATCAATATTTGAAAACTTAGCATCAACGATAACTCACATTAATCCATCTCAACTATATGAAAGTGATGGCTTTTTTTTTATGTAAGTACGAGTTTAGAAAATATTTGTTTCCTCATCAAGATTTTGATCTCTTTTTAAGTAATTTCGACTGGCTTAACTGGTGTATACATTTTTCTTTAATTTTATAAATTAGTATTTAACCACCAAGAAGAGGAGCGAATTTTGTGCATTACATGATATGAAAAATTTTTACCATGAAGAGCGCGAAAACATGTTGAACTCATTTTGTCAGCATGTGTATAAATTGTATGACAACTGTAAAAGGTAAGCAAAAAACATATAAAACCAATATAATAACATGTTTTTTATTTTTTTTTAAAGCGATTTACAAAAAACAGATACTGTTTATTATAATTATACGAATACTCTGTAAAAACATGTAAAAATATTCAATATATGAGTATATCGGATGATCAAGTATAATATAATAAATATTAAAAGCCTAATGTTACAATCCCATAAGTGCTTTTACGCGAAAATCTTGAATTTTCTTAAAGTTTTTGGTACAAGACCATATCATGATGACACCAAGAGTGTACTCGTATTTCAATACCAGAAAGCTTATCGTTCGCGTAAGAAGGCGTTATCTTTTTTTTTAACTCGACCAAAATTCGTAAATTCGACGTTAATCGTTAACTTGTAATCCTCAAATTCAAGCTTAATTTTTTGTAGTCTAGTATACCTTTGGCTATTCTCGTCAATCTTTGTCAACCATGACACAATATACCTTCGCTCTTTCCATGGAACTCACCTTTCACTTGCCACAAAGTAGATTTCTTTACAGGAACACCATTTTGATTATTCTCACGGTAAATGGACGTTTCAAATTGGTGCAAATTCTTACGCATGTTATTACAGAAATTTTCGGATTGAACAGGTAAAATTAAGGACTCGGTGTCAGCTTGACGCAAAGTTACATGATTTCCATATTCCATTGGGTTTAATATGCGCGTACAAAAATTCATCCATAATCGTCCAAGATTGAATCTTGCATAGACAGTTTTAACATTTATTACTTTTTTGTTTTTACATCTGAATAGCTACCCGATTTTTGCTGAAAATAAAATAATTTTTGAAGTGTAATTTTTCTATCAAAGCTTCTGCCCCTAATCTCCTACCAATATTTTTCCAAAGAGTATTTTCCATTGTTTTCTTTTTCGACAACTGCCTTTTTCATTAATTTATAGAAATCTTTTTCAAGATTATTTCTGTGAAACGTTTCTTTTTATTGTGTTCAAGTAGATATACGATTTTAATTGGTGGGATTAATCATAAGAAAGTACGTGGTAAATTTTGGTTCGTTTAAGATCTTCATTAAATATTGTATATTTTGAAAAAAGATAATCGTATTTTTAATTTTTGAACAAATTTGGGATTAATTTGGAAACTTTGATTTTCAACTTTGGTGAAACGATGCACTTTGGACAATAGGGTAGTTTATTGTATAACAAGCTCATCAAACAAGAACGCTACCCAACGGAAACTCTGACACAAGAACAAATCAACTATCAAAATGAATTAGAAAAAAGACTAACACCAACAGAGACAATAAAGCAAATGCAAATAAACGAACTAGCCACGAAAATAAAAGAAACCATAAACACATCGGTTAAAAAAGTCTGCTCAAAATCAAAAATAACAAAGACCTCTAAACTACAACCAAATACCTTGAGATTTCTCAAAGAAAGGCGAGAAAGGACATATCGAACAACAGACAGTTTCAAAACTCTAAACAAGGAAGTAAAAAAAGAAATTAGAAAAAACAATAGCAATTACACCAATAAACTAATAAAAGACAAAATAAATGAAAACTGCAACATGAAAGTACTAAAAACAAAAAACTCAAGAGGCAAAACAAGAATAATAAAATTAAAAAACGCGAAAAACGTGACCGTCCAGGATGAAAAGGAAATAAGCAGAGCCATAGAAGAATTCTACACCAAGCTATACTCGCCATACGCTCAACAAGAGCAACAACGAACAAAAAGAACCATACTCAACATAGGCTCAGAGGAAATTCCAGAAGTAACAAACTCAGAGATAAGAATGGCACTAAATAAATCAAAGAACAATAAATGTTCAGGAGAAAACAAAATTACAGTAGAGATGCTGAAAATTGGCGGCAGAAAAATAGAACAAATATTGAAGATTCTATTCAATAAAATAATTGAAGAGGGAAAAATTCCACAGGATTGGTATAACTCCGAAGTAATCTTGATATTCAAAAAAGGGGACAATACAAATATTGAAAACTACCGACCAATATCCACACCTACAAGTTGTTAACCAAAATCATAACCAACCGCATAACAAACAAACTCGATTTTTACCAACCTGTCGAACAAGCTGGATTCAGAAAACACTTTAGCACCACAGATCACCTACACACCATACTAATTGAGAAGTGCACCGAATATAACGTACCGCTCCATATGGCTTTTGTAGATTTCCAGAACGCATTCGACTCCGTCGAAATATGGGCAGTATTACAATCCTTAGAAATCGCAAGAATCGATTCAAGATACATAAAGATCATAAAGAACATATACGAAAATGCAACCATACAAATAAAAATAGACGACAAGACGAAAACAACCCCATTAAACTACAAAGGGGAGTGAGACAAGGGGACACTATCTCGCCAAAACTGTTCACCCTTGTCCTAGAGGACATTTTTAAGGAAATTAAATGGGACATCCAAGGTATAAACATCGACGGAATATACTTGAACCATCTCAGATTTGCTGATGACATAATCTTAATAGCAAGTAATCTCCAAGAATTGAACGAAATGCTACAACAGCTAAATGACCTATCCGCATCTGTAGGCTTTAAAATGAACTACAACAAAACAAAAATAATGAGCCACGAACAGGCAAACATAACAATACAGAACCAGAGGATAGAAAACGTCGAACACTATGTATATTTGGGTCATGACATCAGACTAGGGAAATCAAACCAGGATATTGAAATAAAAAGAAGAACACAGCTGACATGGGCCGCTTTCGGCAAACTTGCATACATCCTGAAAAATAATTTAATTGCCATAAATCTAAAAAGAAAAGTATACGACACATGCATATTACCGGTGTGTACGTATGAATTAGAGACCATGTCCCTCACCAAAAAGTCCGCTAAAAAATTAGAAACAGTCCAAAGAGCGATGGAAAGAAACATGCTTGGAATATCATTAAGAGACAGGATTAGAAACACCGAGATAAGACGCAGAACGAAAGTCAAAAACATCTTGAAGGAGGTTGCAAAGATGAAGTGGCGATGGGCTGGTCACATAGCCCGATATGAGGACAATAGATGGACACGAAGAATCCTGGAATGAAGACCGAAGGACACAACAAGAAGCACGGGAAGACCTCAAAAAAGATGGGTAGATGACATAAGGACAGTGGCGGGCAAACAGTGGATGAGATTGGCGAAGAATAGAGAAAGATGGAAACAATTGAGAGAGACCTACATCCAGGAGTGGATGGACAGAGGTTGACAAAGAGAGAGAGAGAGAGAGAGAGAGAGAGAGAGAGAGAGAGATTGTATAACTAATGTAAATCCTCACAATATCCAAGTATATTTTACAGAATGATCGGGGATTCTTTCTCAACAGACATAGACGAAATTTAGAATATCACCCTTATCCACCCGCTCGAAATTACCCTTTGGTAAAAATTGCGACATAGCTGCTACATATAAGTTGCTTGCAGAGCATACTGTAGAAGGTAGTTTTTGAAGCATCACAATGTGGTAAAAAATTATTATTCGCTTCTGCTATTCTCACGCTACACAGACTGACTCCACTGCAAATACCATGTTCAATAAATACACCATCACCACTTTTGTTGTAGCTTGAGCTCTATTCAGCTGATTTTAAGCATACAAGAAACTGTTAACTACTTAGTAGATACCAAGGCAGATCTGTTAAAAATAAAAGGTCGGACGTCAGTAAACATCTTAAAATTGACCTAAAGTTTCGCAATTAAACATGTTTCATACATTCATCTGAGTATGCTTTTAGTCTTTAGGTTGTAATGTACTGTTTTTTGATCACAGTATAAAGTTTCACGAGTGAAGGTAGTTCTGTCATTTTTAATTTTGAAAACGAATCGATATACGAATACAGAAAACCCCCCTCTGTCGAACTGACTGAAATTGTTTTTTTTTTCCCAGAAAATATTCTATAAGGCGTAAATTCTTAGTAAATAATTTAACAGTAATATGATTGCAATCGTATAACTGATGGGCTTTTAATTTATCATGAGTTTTAAAGGCTTAGTTTTAAAAACCCAAATATTAACTTATGAGTAGATATTTCGTAATGAATAAATACCATTCATTATATTGTCTTCACCGATGAATATATAAGCATTTACACCTTCGTTGTTATCACCACTTCTTTGGTGGTCCTCGTGAGTCTGAGATTGTTCCGCCTCGATGTTTATTATTTCAGGCTTTAAGGCAGAAACATCATCTCCAGAACCATGGCTGTAACTATCTGCATTGAATATCAAGGAAACAATTTGGACAGGTAAAGTTTCGTAATTTCAAATAATATCTATTGTCATCCTGTTGGATTTGGTTCTGTAGGCTGAAAAATGAAAAAGGCATTAAATAAAATATATAATAAACTTGACGTGTCTGTATTTGCACACATACCTCATCAAGTTCGGGAGAAATAAATTTGGTTCATCCTCCATTATATCACGATTATAAAAGACTAACTGCATTGCTGTATATAATGTAATATAGTGTTACTCTTTACTTGCATACCCTATTATGGTTTGGGAGATTTAAATGTAGCTCATCCTCCAACACCTTCCGATTAGTAAAACCTACAAAAAATAGAAATACATTTATTATATATATCCGAAATTCAGTTCATGCATTTATGAAAATATAATATTGAAGCCCACTGATATGTTCTCAAACATATTCTTCTTCTTTTTTTAGTTTAGGCTTAAAATGCCTGTTTTTTCTTGATCTCCTCTATCTATTCGGGCCTTAAGTGTCGCTTCAACTTTTTTGAGGTCACTCCACCTTTCTGCAAACTAAGAGTGATTTGTCACGTTCTGCCATAACTATTTTCGAGTCGTCCAAGTGACTCATGTGATTGTCCCATTCCATCTTTCTTTTCAATATCCAGTCGTTTACATTATCTTCTTCACACATCCATACAATATTCTCTGATGTCCTCGATTTGCTGTCTGTTTATTAGCGTTTTTCCAGATATCTTCCGTAGTACCTTCATTTCCGTTTTTTCCATCATCTGCTGAGTTTTTATTGTTAAGTTGTGTTTCTGCAATGTATGTCATTATTGGCGTTATTGTGGTCTTATAGATTCTGGCCTCCGTTTCCACTCTGATATGTTTTTTGCCAAATCGTGTTATTTGGGAATGCTGCTATCCTAGCTACTTTTTTAGTTTGTTCTCGAACCTCTGCTTCGACATCTCCATAGCCGGATATTTTTATTCCCAGATACTGAAATTTCACCTCCTGTGGAATGATTTGTCCGTCGATTAGAACCTTACATTTTATCGGTGACTTTGTGGTGGTCATGCATTTTGTCTTGGAAGCAGATATGATCATATTAAACGATTTTACTGATCAGTTAAATGCTTGTAGCAATCTTGTAGGTGGTCTTCATTTTTTGCCACCAGGACAGCTTCATCGGTGTAACATAGAATCTTAATTCCGCGGTCACCTATCCTGTATCCCCTCAATTTGCATATTCAGTATTATCAGATAAGATTAAAGAGAAGCAGGCTTAAGGAGTCCCCTTGTCTAATTCTTCTACCAACTAAAATCGGATTTGTAAGTTTTTCATTGATCGTGGCTGGAATTTTGTTGTCACAATATCAATTTTCAATTATTTTAATTAGGTTGCGTGAGATTTGCCTATCATAAAGATGTAATATATCTCTAAGCTGGATGCGGTCAAAGGCTTTTTCCAAGTTTATAATATATATATATATATATATATATATATATATATATATATATATATATGCTGGCTTGTTGTATTCGATTGATTCCTCCATTATTTGTCTTAACACAAAAACCCCATCGGTGCATGACCTACCCAATCTGGACCCTTGTTGTGCATCTGATGGAGTGATTAAGCTATTAATTTTATTTGTTTTGACCTTCGTTAGTTTTAGGGTTGAATTAAGCAAATTTATTCCTTTGTAGTTCATTAGCAGTTTTTTGTCGCCCTTTTTAAACATAAGAATTGTAGTACTGGTTCGCCACTTAGCTGGGATTTTATATATTAGGTAGAATTTATTAAATATGACATTATTATCTAAATATACTTACGTAAAACGCGTTGTTTCCCTGACATAGTAAAAATAGTTACCGCAAATGTCCTCCAATTCTACTAGGGGGTGATTTCGCTCAAAAATATTATTTCAAATGGGGCATCTAAGTTATGCTCAAAGGTGGAGAGCTTGAGGATAGGATCGATAGCATAAAATGAAATTGAATAATGTAGTGGTTTCCTAAAATAAAATACAAGCAATTATTAGAAAGTTGAGCTTTAAGATCTATAAAAAATCGAATATCATAGACAAATACACAGTTTTTGTGATAAATGAAAAAATATTTGAACTAAAAGCTTAATCACCTTAAAATTATATTTTACTGCCAACACCAAAAAAATTCAAACAATTTATCCTACTGCTAACACCCAAAAAAGAGCAAGTTTATAAAAGTGAACAATCCCAACCTAGCAGCTTGTATTTATGATTCTCATATAGTCCCACTCCCTCTTTTACAAACAAGTGATAGAATCTGTAAAAAAAAGTTATATCTAAGACCAACTTATGATTTCGCTGACATTTATGAGTTATATGAATATTACCCAAGAGTATTAAAAATACCTGGGGAAGTCAGTTATTTTAGCTTATCAAACACGCAATATATTCTTCAAAAATCACTTAAAATTGGACATAAATTATATCGATACGACAAAGAAAGGGTCAATATTAGGATCATTCAATATGAAAAGGATACAGAACAGTAATATTTTAAAGAAAACAATGTTAAATAGCCTCTCCTACTCAAACATCAACCTCACCTTCTCACCGGCTTACCCTGTTTCCACAAACGAGGCTCTCACGACCAAGTACAGGCTGTATAGAACGTCATTTTGTCCACCCACTCTTTATCATGGCAAGAACCTTTAAACAAACGGCGCTCATTCTCGGCAGATGTTAAGTGACCAGAGGGTGCTTAGAATCCCCCGGCTTGACATGATAAAGACCAAAATGTGAATTGGAACCTGGAACACCAGAAGTCTCTTTGCGGCTGGAACGCTTGAAAATGCGATTCAGAAAATGAAAAGAATGGATATTGACATTCTTGGTATAGCTGAGACAAGATGGCCTATTAGTGGAACATGTAGGAAGGATGGAACAACCGTTTATTACTCCGGAAACAATGATCCAGATTAGAAAAATGGAGTGGGCTTTATTGTATCCAAGAAGATAGATGGGCCTATGAGGAATGTTGTAGCGTACTCAGAGAGAGTTATACTTCTGCAAATAAGTGCCAGACTGATTAACATCAATGTAATGCACCTACAGCGAACAAGTCAGAAACTGAACAATATTATGAGCAAGTCCGGGAAGTTTTGCACTCATTAAAGCCTCAAGATATTAATATAGTGATGCGTGATTTCAACGCAAAGGTCGGTAGCAGGACTAAGGAAGGTGTAGTAGGGGCATTTGGGTTAGGTGACAGAAACGAATGAAGTAAAATGCTGATCCAATTTTGTCGTGATGAAAAATTGGTTATCAAGAAAACTCTTTATAAATTACACCCTAGAAGACTCTACACCTGGAAGCGTCCTCAAGATGGACAGAAAAATATTGGACGCAACCAAATTGACTTTATTCTGATCAACAAAAGATATCAGAATAACATTACACGTGTTCCCGCCTACCTAAAAGCAGACATCAGCTCAGATCATAACCCTCTTGTTGCGAACTTCTATTTTCGATGTAAACTATTATCGAAATGACATGGACCCCGAAAATACGATATTCAGGCATTAAAACGACTCCCAATGCAGAGGAACATGAAGACTACATTGGACATGAGTTGCTAAGAAAATAACCCTAGTCGAGAAGTTGCAGCTAATAAGATCTGGATTACGCTAAAAACAAACATACAATCAGCTACTGAAACTGTTCTTGGTCGTCCGAAACAAGAAAAAATCCTACCATGGATGATCGACGAAATATTGAACTTGATGGCTGAACGTCGGATTATTAACAACCAGCATGATAAATATAAGGAACTAAATCGCACTGTCAAAAGAAAAATAAGGGAAGCTAAGGGGAAATGGACTCAAGAACACTATGACGAGGCTGAAAGACTTCATCAGCTGCACGACTCCTTTAATTTCCATAGAAAAATCAAGGAAATAACTGGAACTAATAGAACAAAGACATTGCCATCAAAAAGGAATAGAGGAACACCGATATTGGATACCGACGGAGACTTTGTTCAGTGATCCACGAACAGATGCTCCGACGAATGACACTGAAAAGATAAGTGGTCCAAAAATTCTTGAATCTAAAGTCCGATACGCAATAAACTGTAAAAGAATGGTAAAAATGCAGGTCACGACGATATATATGCAGAAGTTTTAAAGCAAGTCGATATTAAACAACTTAAATATTTCTTTAACGTGATATATGACTCTGGGCAAATCTCAGTGGATTGGTTAAAGTCTAGGTTTATTGCTATTCCAAAGAAAACAAATTCCAAGAACTGCGAAGACTACAGACTCATAAGCTTGATGAGCCACGCTCTCAAAACGTTCCTCCGAGTAATCCATTCAAGAATATACAGAAAGTGTGAGATGAGTGGTGACACAGTTTGGCTTTATCAAGGGACTTGGCACTAGAAAAGCTCTCTTCTCAATGAAATTACTTGTGCAAAAGTGCTATGACCAAAGGCAAGATATTTCCATCTGCTTTATTAACTATCAGAAAGCTTTTGATAACGTAAAGCACGAGCCGCTGTTGGAGAGATTATAGGAGATCGATATAGATGATAAAGATATTAGAATAATAAGAGAACTTTATTGGCAACAGTTAGCTGAGATCCGTAATGATGGCAATCTGTCAACAAATACATTTAATATATTGAATGGAGTCCGGCAGGGATGTGTATTGTCGCCTGTTCTGTTTAATATCTACGTTGAGAAAATATTTCAGTTATCATTAGAAAATGAAACGCGAGGTATCAAAGTGAATGGCATCCCAATAAACAATATTCGCGATGCAGATGATAGTGCAGTTTTAGCTAACAACTTTGAAGTTCTCCAGTCAATATTAGAAAAATTCAACGAGTGCGGTGAATAGTTCAGGCTGGATATTAATACTGCCAAAACAAAAGTGATTAGTAGGAATCGGATGGAAGCTTTTGAATTGTGGACACTCCGCCGACTACTGCGTATCCCCTGGACTGCTCACATAACAAATGATGAAGTTCTAGGAGGTGCTGGCGTAGAAAGACAACTAATGGATACTGTAAAACAACGAAAAGTGTCATGTTTAGGGCATATAATAGGACCGCGCTACTCCATACCAAAGCTAATACTACAGGGTAAAATTGAAGGTAGACGGGGGCCAGGTCAAAAACAACACTCTTGGCTCGGCAATTTAAGAAACTGGTGTGGTATATCGGACGCCGCTACCATATTTAGACAGGCTGAGGAGGGCACTCTAGTTATAATGTGACCATGAGATGGACAAATGATCGCTGACGTGTGGCTTAGCACATGGCACTCGAAGAAGAAAAAGAATGTTAACATTATTTATAGATGTTATAACAAAAAAATCAACCTTAAGGCCATTCAAAAATTATTTTCTTTCAAAATAAAATATCCAGTGTTGTTCGAGACATCTTTGTGAGCTTCGATCCGTCGAGTATGCATATCTTAATCGGTTATGATTGTTGATCAGTGATGGGCATTTGATATTATTTATGTATTGGGCTTGGTTTGGTGTTTTTATTATTTTTTTTTAGTAAGTTGAACTTAAAATATTACACCTAGAAGATGTACGCATATTATTAATATATCTTTCTCCTCGATGACTTAACAATTATATTGGGTACCGACGGGGAGGTTCCTGGTGGAGGACCGTAACCCGATTACTTATTGAATTTGGATATCTAAAAAAATGCATGGTTTATATCAAGGTAAATCGCAAGTAGATAAAATTATATTTTGGTGGAACATATGCTTACACCGTCAATATGAATTTTGAGCAGATATTATTTTTATTTTTTACCAATTAATAAAGCCAGCCAAACAGTACCTCATACAAGTTAAATACTTGTATTTTTTTTATCTCCTACAGCGAATCTAGAATGTTCTGCATCAAAATGCATTACGAAAAATGCAAGGTCGAGTTTTTGTTTGCACACTAGACATATAATTTTTATGTACTGACATTGCAATATGTATTTCCAGAATTTTAGTTTTACTGGACAATTGGGGGAATAACTGCATAGAAATTTTATATTCATGTCTAGAAGCTCAACGCTCGCTTGGAAAAATTAGCCAATCGTTCTTATCTATGTCACATCTGTCGCATAAGTATTTTATAGGAACTACTCTTATCACTGTCGAAATTGTAGTTGGGTGGAATAGATAAATAATCCTATCATCAACTGCATCGAAAGATTTCAAATTCAATTTTCTAGAAGTCAGATTAAACTTTGTCTTCGCGCGTCATTTTCAGAACTAAATAACAAAAACAATTCTTAGTATTGCATTTATATTTTTATTATGTCAAACCAGCAATCTGCCTTTTTCTTTTATAACTGTAATACATAACTTATGCTTACATTTTTTTAATTAGATCAAATTATGTCAATCTGTTAATATTGTGTTTTTAAATACGCATAAGTACCTAAGCAAGACCCATCATAATAGATAAATGTTAGAATAGTTACAACGATAACTATGATTATTTGATGACTAAATTTGCAGTTTAACGTAGACTACGAATTTTCCTCGAAACGATGGTGGCTATAAAGAAAATTACTCAAAGGTGCCAGTGGTGAGCCGAAAAAAATTCCTTCGTTAAAATTGCGGAAAAAAAAATCATTTCTTCTCAGTGCCGTGTAAATATTCACGCATAGTCACTCATTGTCTGAGAGAGACTATTTACGCAGCATCTATTTAGGGAGGATTTTCTTCGTCGCATAGTTTTTTAGAGGAATTTTTTACACCCACGCTTACTGTGTCGGCGTAAAAAAATCCCTCTAAAACTTGTGCGGCAAGGAAAATCTTTCTTAAATAGGTGTTCTGAAAATAATCACTCCCAGACAATGAGGACAATAATCGATAAATCCTATTGTGATGTGATTATTTACACGGTACTGAGAAGAAAGGATTTTTTTGCCGCAATTTTAAACAAGAGATTTTCTTCGCCGCACTTACAGTTGAGCGATTTTTTCGTAGCCACCATCGAAACCATAACGCTTTCAATTCTTTTAGTGTCTACCGAACATGAAACTTTGTTTATAAATAAGGAAAATCAAATCAGATTTAAAAAGTAAATTTTTTGAAAAAATTGATAAATCTTGTAACTAGTCTTTGAAAATAATACTACTACGCAAAAATTTTTAGTTTATTTGTTGTATCTTGTATGAAAAGTGCATTTTTTGTTAATTTTGAGGCGCTGAACATAAAAATTACAATGAAATTAAAAACTTAGTTACAATTTTGAAGAACAAGTTTTTATGTTATTTAATTTTTCACAAAATAATAAAAAATACATACTTTTACACCTCTAGAAATACTAAATATCGTGCCTTTTTGCTTTCTTTCTCTAACAAGAGTCCAACAGTAGTCGGCAAGCATGGAAGGATTCTACTTCCCCTGGTACATTATCTCCGTTATTGATATATCTTAATGGAAAGGTTCGCCATGCTCATCACTCCGCAGTTGTCAGGAAAAAAGTCCAGATGCGAGTGTAGAAAATGGATCTTTGGAGAGATATTACAACCCATTTTTTGATGCGATGATTGCATATTTTCAACAAAAGTAATGTAACTGTCAGCTTTTTTATTTCCGAAGAAATTAGTGAGGCGAAAGTTATTCCAAGCATTGTTTTCAATATCTGATAGAGTGCTGTCAAAATGTTTATCTTTCAAAACATTTCGAATCCACGGCCCAACAAAAATACGTTCTTTAATTTTTCCTTCACTTAGCCTTGGGAATTTCAGACGCAGCTACTGAAAAGCTGGCCTATCTGTATCCAGTGCCCTAACAAAGTTTTTTATTAGGCCAAATTTGATATGCAGTGATAGCAACAAAATCTTATTGGGGTCTACCAATGGCATATGTTGTACATTCTTTTCACCTGGTTCAAATGATTGTCAAACGGACCAGTCTTTTCTCTTGTAATGAAAAGCCTTTACCCGACTGTTCCATTCACGGAAAATAACAGCAAAACTTGGTGTCGCTTAGTTGCAATCTAAGTAAAATTGCAATCACCTTTAAGATCTGCCATTGGTGCTCATCGTATTTTATATTTGTCAAAAGGTATTTCATATTCTTGTATGATTTTTTCATGTGAACTGCATATCCAACAGGAATAGACGATAAAATATTTCCCATATGCAATAGTACTGCTTTTAAAATCAATGCTGAACTCTCTATAAGCAATGTCTTTTCTTCTGGCTTGCAGTTTATATTTAGAGCCGCCAATAAACCGTTAATGTTATTACAGAAAACCAAATTCTTTTCCATGATAAAAAATAGTGCTAGGCCTTTATGGCGTTTACAAAAACCATATACTGAAACATCGTCTTCTAATAAGTTCCACAGCTGCAATCTTAATCCTATATCTATATTATTTGCTTTACTTTTGGAAGTTCGAAGTCTTTCACAAGATCGTCTATTACTGATTGGGTTATTTTGTGCGGTTGGCGGTATAACGTGCTGGGTGTGAAATCAGGATCTCATGATGTTGATGGCATATCTTCTTCTTGAGAAATCGTTGTATCGTCATTCTCTGATTTGTAAGGGAATGTTTCTGTGGGTTCTGGAATAGGAAGTTCGTCACTATGAGGTACAGGTCTCATGACAAATGGTATATTTGGATAGTTGTTAACCGACTTTTTCTTCTCGGATATCATGTGTCTTGCCCAACAGAAGGTATAATGCAAAAATAGCAATCATTAACATGATTTGAAGGCTCTCTCCAGATCTTTGAGAAAGCAAACTGAATAGATTGTTTTTTACTATTTAACCAGTTTCTCATATTTGAAACGCATGTATTAAAATAGATATGTGACGCCCACTGTTTGTCTTGATCCCCAATATTGCAACCGAAATAAAACTGATATGCTTTTTTTATCAATAGGGTAATAGACCGCTTCTAAAGCGCAAAAGTTACCTCACCACAAATATAACAGAAGTGATCTAGATTGTTTACACACTTTCGAGACATCTTAGAATCTCAACTATTCGATTCAACTAATTAACTTTGTCTGATTAAACCCTTTGCTTTGTAGCTGCTTAAATACCCAAATAGCGCTTCTACATTGCGTAATATTCGCAATAGTGGCGTTTGTCATTTGTTTGTATACAGGGGCTGTTTAGTACAAAGCAGACATAAAGTCGATTTACATGGGTTTAAATGGTTATCTCCCTTACTTTAAGCCGTGAGAGATTAGGATTTCATATAAGAAGGTCATCACTGGAGATCCCCATACGGTGTTACCAAGTTGTTCAAAATTTCCTTAACTAGACGAAAGCCTTTTGCGTTTATATTGTTGATATATAAAGAGACATGACATCACGTATCTCTAAAACTTGAACTAATATTAAAAAGATAAGTTTAGTTTCAGGTTTAGCACACCAAAAATGCTAATATTTAATCTATTTTTTTTATATACATTTTCGCTGTTGTCAATTTTATTTATTGAATATTATTCCTGAATTTTATATTTTCCGAGAGATATAAATACGGCGATCAGTAAATAAAAGCATGCTTTCTTTATTTTCTGCTGTCTTTAATGCATTCATTATTTGAATATGTACTAAGTTGTTCATTCATCGATGACCTAATGAGACTAATTACGTATTTCTATTAATGCTAAATAATCTACCCAATCTAAACGAAATTGAAGGGAGATTCGGTTTATCAATAAAGACCACGCACATTCCTTATGACAAAGTAATTTAGGTTAGTGTGGCTGAATTTTTCAAATGTTACCTATTTCGGCGTTCTGAACCAGTGTCTCAATGTGCACAAAGTCGTCATCGGGTATTGATTCTGCTTGTAATTGGACCATTAGACTATTTGGAAAAGTACACCAGAATTCGATTTCCACATGCCAGTATGAACTTGATTAAGAACTCGTTAGTCGTCGTTAGTCTGTCAAAGAGGTCTGCCGTCACAGCACCAGTATGGACCGGTTACGTTATCAGGTCAAAGTTGATTTAAGAGAAAAAGTTATATAAAAATATTTTCACTTTTTACAATGGGAAAAAATTGTTCATTCTAACTTTTATACCATAAGATCGGGCATGTCGCAAAGTATGTCATGTTATGTGTGTAATGACGCGACTTATGAGGAACTTGCTATGAGGTACCACGAGGTGCTTAATCCTATGGCTTTTGTAATTAATGATCTTTCACATGTTTGTTTCAATTGTGATTTATTACTTACACTGAGAGAATCAGCTCTGAGGAATCATGAAAGCTCTCTGCGCCCTGGCACTTTAATAAGGAATTTCACTATCCTCGATTAGATTTTCTAAGTTTACGTCGATTGTCCCTCGGCCCATACCAACTTGAATTAGCTCCTTCATATGTTCAAGACAAGTTCGAACATGAGAGTATCCTGTCGTTCCTCGGCTGAGCTCAGCATTAACAGTACATAAAGTATCCCATTACATTGCTCCTTCGATACATCCAAAATGCCGGGTAATATAAATAATGATGACGATAGTGCAGGAATACAAGAATTTATAGTGGATGGTGAAGAAGAAAGATTTATAAAATGATAAAAAGATTAGGAAGACTAGCTAGCTTAATTTTGACTAGTTTATGGTCTTAATTATAGCGAAACTAACTTTACACTAGACTGAAATACAAACAAATATAAAACTTATGACAACTTTGCGATCAGGGATCAGAATTATATAACTACAAGAACAGACAGACTGACGATGACTAAGGACTTTAAATCCGACTTTGCAATCTCCACGTGGTAAACGCTGGGTAATGCTAATGCAAGTGGCAATGGTCAGCCGTTTTTTATTTTTAAACTTACGCATTCACGGGTCTGAAAGTCAATAGATTCTTGTTCAAGTTCATACTCGGATGTAGAATTATCCGGCCATTCCAATTCCGAAGTACTTTTCCAAGTAGAGTCAATAGCCGAGCCAACTAAAAGTAGAACCGATACCCGATGATATTAACTTTATCTTGGAAGTCGTTGAGTTTTGGGCCTTGTACCCATTGAGATATTTGTTCACGACACCGAGATACGTAACATTTGAAAAATTCAGTCACATTAACAACTTTTCCATAAGAAGTGTGCGGTGTCCTTTATTGTAGATTCCTTAAATATTTTACTTGTATGAAATAATATTACCTCAGCATTCAACTCATCTGTTATTTTGATTAGTAACTTTCTGTTTTAGATATTGTACATTGCTATGATTTTAAAATAAATTTAGAGAACTTCTCAGTAAGCTCTTCTGCAGTATAAATTGATATTATTCCTGAATTTTATTTTCTCTGAAAGATCTGAATACAGCGATCAGTAAATTTAAACATGCTTTCTTTATTTTTTGCTCTCTATTATGTACTTATTGTTTGAAAAAGTTTTAAGTTGTTCGTTAACCGATGACCCAATTAGAATAGTTATGTTTTTCTATAATACCTAAATTTATTTTCTTTAATTAATCACCCAAATTTAAACAAGATAGAGGGGGATACAGTTTTTCAGTAAATTTATATTAGATTTGCTATATATTTTACTTTCTTCTAGTAATATTATCTCAATATATAACTCACCTGATGCTATGATTTTACAAGAAATTTTGAGAATTTGTCAGCAAGCTCTTCTAGAGCATAATTTCTGGTCCTATTCACAGTTTTTCTACAAAATGGACATAAAGCAATTTGATTGGCACAAGATTCACAAATGGAATGTCCACTTCCGCATATGTATATCTTATTTTTCATAAAATTACAACATACTGGACAATCCAAGGATGATGACACCGTAGCTTTAATTTCAGCGGTGTTGAGATCTTCATCAACTTCATTAATGGGCAGTATATTTATGACCAGCAATATATTCCCTATATTTTCTTTATGAAAAAGGGTAATACCACTGAAAGATCTGTCATTAATTTGGGCTATTTGACAGGTACTACCAAATGTCACATTAACTATGTGGTTTTCTGTTGTTTTTGTGATTATTTCCACTTTGATTTCTATGCTTCTGCCGTCAATGTGAATTTTGAGCAGATAGATATTGTTTTTATTTTTCACCAAATAGAAAAGCCTGCCAGATAATATCTCGTACAAGTTTACTACTTGCACTAGTTTGTCTGTTATAGTAAATTTGGAATGTTCAGCCTCAAAATGTAGTACGAAAATTGCAAAGTCAAGTTTCTGGTTACAGACGGGACATGTAATTTTTCGGTACTGGCATTGCAATTCGTGTTCCAATATCTTTTTTCCGAATTTCAGCTTTATTGGACAGTTAGCGGAGTAACTGCAAGGAAACTTGATATTCTTCGCTAAAAGTTCATAGATCGGATTTGGGGAAATCAACGGATCGTTTTTATCTATATTGCATCGGCCACATATATTATAGGAGCCATGATTTTCACAATCTAAATTGTAGATAGGTGGGACAGATAAATAAAGCTGACACCGACCGCACCGAAAATTATCAAATTCAATGTTCTGAAAGCCAGATTCAACTTCATCATCGCTTGACATTCTCGGAACTAAAAAAGAAAACAAATCTTATTAATTTGTTTATTAGTGTTATTATGTTAAATAAGTAATCTTTCCAAATTTACATATGTTATTAAACCTGATATCAAGCTGTAATTGAGTATACCAATAGGAGTGTTGCTTTCGTTTTTTTCCTTCTTTTAAGCTATAACCATGGGCTTAGTTAGGGGGGATAAAGGGTGGGGGCCGCCCATTCCACAAAACTCATTGCCCACCCCAGAAAAATCGACTATATTGAAGATATATTCTGTTTTCATTCTTCCTATTTTAAGAAAAAGAGTATGGTGTCATGGAACACCCAACAGAAGCAAAGCTCCTTACACATTGTTTGTATTAAATTTATCAAAGCTATAAAAAATAGAACTAACCAAATATATATATATATATATATATATATATATATATATATATATATATATATATATATATATAATATCAATTTAGTAATAAACAATTACTTAGACATTTTTACAAATGCAGAAATGATAATTATATCCATTTTTAAAATTAAAAAAATATTTACATTCCATATGCAATAGAATTGTATAGTAGCCCGGGAAAATTAAACTATTTTTAACTGACTTCTAAAAGAAGGAGGTTCTCAATTCGTCGAGTATGTTTTTTTTTTATGTATGTACACAGATTACCCCGGAACGGCTGCACCGATATGAATGAAACTTTTACGTTATGTTCAGGAATTTGCTGCGGTGGTCCTATATTTTTTTGAATGAAATTGGTGCTGTAAAATCCAATATGGCGCTGATAATTTAGCGGCCAAAAAAATTAATTTTGTCCGATTTTCTCCAAAATTGGTGTAGGGGAATTTTCGGGGTCGTACACAACGAATTTGAAATTACTTTTAAAAAATTCAATATGGCGGATCTAATATGGCGGACAAAAGCATTTGGTTTTGTCCATTTTTCATCAAAATTAGTGTAGGGGAGTTTTTGGGATCGCACATAACGAATGAAAAATATTTCTAAAAATTCAATATGGCGGACAAAAAAATCAATTTTGTCCGATTTTCTCCAAAATTGGTTTGGGGGAGTTTTCGGGGTTGCACATAATAAATCTGAATTTGTTCTTAAAAAATTCAATATGTCGGATCCAATATGACGGACGAAAAAATCAATTTTGTCCGATTTTCTCTAAAACTGGTATGGGGGAGTTTTCGGAGTCGCACATACCGAGTCTGAAATTATTTTAAAGAAATTCAATATGGCGTATTCAATATGACTTATAAAAAATTAATTTTGTCCGATTTTTTTCAAAATTGATATGTGGGAGTATATGGTATCGCAAATTACGAATCTCAAATTATTTTAAAAAAATAAAATATGGCGGATCCAAGATGGCGGATTAAAGATTCTACATCTCTCGATTTTGTCTAAAATCAGCACTTGAGGATTTTTGTTCGTGTTAATTATAGATTTAAGATATTTTTTGAAAAACTCAATCTTGTCGGATTCAATATGGCATCCTAAAAAGTTTACATCTTTCGATTTTCTCTGAAACTGATATAGGGGGTCCTTGAAAGTGTAAATTATGAATTTATAGTATATTTTGAGGATTCAATATGATTAATCCAATAAAGCAGACTAAAAATTTTACATTTTTCAATTTTGTTCAAAGGTGGGACTGAATTGTTTTTGAGGATGTAAATAGCGAATATAAAATTATTTTAAGAAAATCTAATATGTCATATGCAATATGACGACCTAGAAATTTTAAATTTCCGGATTTCATCCAAAACTGGTACTAAGGGGCTTTGAAGGGTTAAGATTCAAATTAGATTAAGACGTTAAAATAATTTTATTGAAATTCAATATGGTGGGTTAATAATTTTACCTTATTCACATTTTTTTCAGATTTGGTATTAGGGGGTTTTAGGGGCTCGAGTGTATTACGAATATGAAGGTTATGTTTTACAACTATTAGGTTGATAAGATACAATACGAGAAACTGAAAATTTTACATTTTTGATTTTGTCTGAAATTGATATTCTTGAGGCGTATACAAATTCAATATGAATAAAATATATCGGACTAAGAAATTTACGTCTCAAGTTCTTAAATATTGATATTGAAAGGTTTTGGGGCCTATATTACTAATCTGAAATCAATTTAAAATTTTAGATAGCGGATTTACTATGACAGACTAAATATTTGTTTAGTCACTGGTATTTGGAGAACTCTAAGAATCAAAAAAATTTTTGGTGGTTCATTTTAGGGTGATCTGCAACTTAGATAAAATAAGTACTTTGTGCCACCTTGGAGTCATTGAGAGGTATCCTATTTCGATTAGTACCTAGTTCAAATAATTTTTGGATGACATAATGAATTCAAAACTAAAAATCGAACAATAAAATTTTTATTAAAACCGACTTCTAAAAATGCGCTAAAAAGTGAAAAGTAACTATAAATTTTTATATGAAAGTGAAATTTTTGAAGTCGACGCCAAATTGTTTCTAAATGAAATAAATAACTACTATTATATATAAATTACAGTAAGAAAGCAATTACACATAAAGTATTTTTCATCTATTTACGCGAATCACCTTTTGTCAGGTATTAATTTGGCGCCGACTTCAAAAGTTTCAATTTTATATATTTTTCACTTTTTAGCGCGCTTTTAGAAGTCAGTTCAATTTTTTTTTATGAAAATTTTATACTCTATACTGATGAGAAAAAAAAATTCCGAAATACCGATACCCAACCCGATAATATTAGATTCCAGTGAGACTTAATGGGCGCTCTTGATTTGTTTATAAATAATGAATAAATAAAAAAATCGGATTATAAGTTCTTCGTCGTCGATATCAACAGATAAAATGTAGAGCTTCAAAGCAACAATTATTTTTTTTGAAGATCCTAATCCAAAAAATAGTTCACTGTGAATTAATAATTGAAATGTTTGCTTGATTTAGTTAACAATTATGCAAGAGAGCTGAAAAATAATCTAATCATTTTGAAATTTGGACCGGTTATTAAAGACGAAAGAAAAATTTAGATTTCAAATTAAATTCTTTAGAATCAAAAAACGCGTTTTAAACTTAAAAGTCAATATCTCAATAACTATTTATTCCATAAGATTTATTTCAAGCTTAAAAAAATCAAGAAAACTGCATAAGTTATTAACAGGTTGTAAACCGAAGAAATCAAGTTATTAACAGGTTGTACACCTAAGAAATCAAGAAATAGACGGGTTTTGTATTTCAGTGTATGTTTTATTAATATTGGCCAAGCGCTTTCGGTCTAACTTAGACCATCCTCAGGGCTCAGACCTCGTCAAAGGGCACACCTTAACCCTGCCAGTTTGTGAGCAGTCGCCAGCGTAGCCTCCACACAGGACAAAATGTATACAATTAAAAATTTTTTAAAAAATTTTGTCAAAAAATAAAATTAAAACTAAAATATTCAATACACTAGTACACTGATATTATTAAAACAATAAACCTTTTTAATAAAAACCCCAAAAGAGTGAGGTTATGCCACTCAGTCATAACAAAACAAAACCCGTCTATTTCAAGAAAACTGCAGACTAAGATTGTATATCAAAAAATGAATCTTTCCATAGACACCGACCATTTGCGAGTTTAAGGTAATGCAGTTTCTGAGAACGCTTATATTACTTAACAATTACACATAACCTGTGCGCCATATTCACACGCGTGAAAACAAAAAAGTGCAGATAGAACCAAATGTGCCTGAACGATACCATCTCCAGCTTCCCGGAGACTCCCCGAGAAGTTGTCTCTATGGCCGGTATCCATAGGCCCATCTTACTCCTAAATTCGTCTTAAGCATAACATTTAGTAAGCAAAAGCATGAAATAGTGAAAAATAGAATCACTTCTGAGGCAGTCTTGCACCAGTTCCGAGAAAAACATTAAAACTATGTTTTTTATTTTGTATTGTTAATGTTGTGTTTAATAAATATTAAATTTTGATATCGTCTTTATTTATTTTTTTAAATATACTTTATTCTATAGACAACGGTCACTTTTTATTTTAAATTTAGCTACATCGCCAGACTTTTAACTTTACTGCAAAATTGTGGAAGGCATCACTTTGTATGAGGAGAGTCAATGAACTCCATTATTATAAGATGTATCTTTCATTAAATTGCTTCGTTACTTCCAAAATCGGATTATTTAAACAGAAACTTTGGGGTGGTTGATCAGCTGGCTGCCCACCCTTCCTAGGAAAACTGACTAGCTACGCCAATGGCTATAACTAATATATTCCGGGGCCAAAACTCTAGTTCGAAAGGGAGAGGGACTGAAGGGTAAACAATTTTTAAAAGTTGAAATATACATTTTTCGTCTCTACCCTTAAAATCTACCTGCATTATCTATTTTGGGTTTTGTCATTTGTGTATATTCTTTGGTATTGAGCAATAAATTAAATTGATTTTCACGTAAGTAGGAGGGGCTATCAAGTCGCAATAAAGGGATATCATAATAATAATTATTATTATTATTTATGCGGCTGTACGTGACATCCAAAAATGGAATAAAACGTTTATTAAACTATGGAGATGAAGTTATTTTCCTAATGATTTGAAATTCAGGAAAGTAGGAGTGTTATCAAGTGAAAAAAATCACTGGAGATGTACTATTAAAAGTTGTAAAGCTGCATGTTATACTATAGGTATGCTTGAAGAATAGTGTTAACATCACTTCCAATATCTCTAGACGAGGTACAAGCAACTATGGATGAAATGGATATAAAAATCATAAAACGAAACACTTTTAATTTGTAATTATATGATCAGTAGAAGTATAATATTCTCCTGTAACACAAATTTGGGCCTGTTATGTTCTGTGCAAAGAGATTTTATGGATGGGACATTTTCCTACCGTACCAAATTTTATTCCCAATTATTTACTATTCATGGAGAAAAAAAATACATATTATGATACTCTTGTTTTCTGCCTTTTATCGAATAAGGAGAAAGATACTCATACGAAATTGTTTGAATTATTAAATCAAGAATGTTTGGCTTATGATATTTTTGAAAATTTTCCCAAACATTATAGTCTACTAAAATATTATAATTATATAATTGACAATTACGTTGAAGAAAATTCTCCCTTTTCTTTCACATTGGAGTCGGAAAATTTTGAAACAATATTTAGAACTACAAATGTATGCGAATCTTTTCATTCAAAACTTAATTCAGAATTTTATCATTCCCATCCGAACGTGTACAACTTTTTACAAGTTTTGAGAAGTTTTCAAATTGAAACATATATACCAATTCAATGTTCAGGAAAAGAACCAAAACATATAGTTAATAATTTGAAGAAGAAACAAGATACTTTAAAATATCTGATAAATAAATTTGATTCTTCTCTTTTTTTTCAGTGCTTGATTCTAGATGTAGCGTTTCAGTATAAATTATTTGTATTACATATATTATATATTATTTTTAAATAAAAATATACGTGAAGAGTGAAGAGAAAAATTTTTATATGAAATTGAAATTTGTGAAGTCACATAAAAAGATTGAAAAATATTTTATTTACAATGGTTTTCTTATCGTATCAACGAGTATAAATTCCAAATAGAGGTGTCGTTCTTGATTAGAGAGCGTCGCCTTCGCTAGTCGTGTTTACCAATGTTTACAAAGATTAAGCCATAAAGCAGGTGGCGTAAATATCTTTCTCCAAGTCTCCCCCTCTCAGATCAGGTAATTTACAAGGTGAGTCAACGATTGGATGAAGTAGGTTTGTGCCTTTTCGGTGAAATTAACAAAAAAACTATATTTATTGTTTGATACAGTTTATTTTTATGCAGATTTTACAAATATTTAGGACTCTACAGGGTGAGCCAAAAAACTAGGACAGCATAAAATTGTATTTTATTTTATAATAGAACACCCTATATACGAATCGTATTTTCGATTTAGCTTATAATTTTAAATCATTTTTATTAAGGGTTTACTATAACAAAACTTTATAGTTTCTGAGATAATTAAGTTTAAAGAAAAAAAAGTCACATTTTCAAGCATCAATTCAATCCTAAATAACGTTTTCAATTTTGTGACAAATATATTCAAATTTGGAATTTAGCAAGGCCAAGGACAAGTTAACATAATTTTTACCTAATATTTTCAATAAAATCTACAGGGTGTTGAACACATCGGCTCAAATTTGAACAAGTTTAAATGAATAAATATCTTTTTTTTTAAATGATACACCCTGTATATTTTCATGTTATTTAATAGAGTAATAAAAACCCTAAAAGTTTTGTTCAATATATCATATACCTGTTGATAATAGTTTTTGAGATATTTCAGTTTTTCTTATTTTCCATACTTTTTTACAGAAATAGTCTTCATTATCATAGTAGCCATGTAAAATAATAAAAAGAAACTACAGAAATAAACAGAATATGGTTAAATATGATGAAATACATTATTCGTTATATTACAACGGCAATAGTTTAATTAAACATAATGTGAAAAAATTAACACAACAATAACGACAAGGCAAATACATATTTACTTTTATACTAAATTGAAACAAAAAAATTACCTATTAAATACTGAGATCAATGCATGTTGCGTCTATTTACAGCACCGTTACTTCTAAAAGTAGCTTCATCACTAAACATTACCTTGCATAATAAATTTGGATTTAATTGAATCTCCGCATTTATTGTACGACAAAAGTTTACACGACTTTCAAAATCCTGTCCATGCAATTTTTGGTGTCATTCCATGTGATATGGATGATACCTATACTTCTTGGTAGTACGATTAGCGGTGGATTGTGATGTTTCACATAATGCTGCTAACTGACGGCTACCAATATAAGGATTTTCCTGAACTTTTAACAATACTTGTAGTTCTTTTTCTTCATTAGTTACTGGTTTGTTGACCACTTTACGTTTTGGATAATCAACAGTACCAGAAGAATCAAATCTTTGCATTAAATTTTGAAAAGTATGGGTATTAGGCTGGCGTCGATCAGGATACTTCATTTTGTAAATTCTTTGAGCAAGAAGGCAATTTTTTTGAGCCTCTCCTATTGTATAAATCATATCTATTAACTCATTCTTTGGAAAATTCATTTTACAATATAAGATGAATGCAAAAAAAACCAAACTACACTACATAAAAACCAAAAGAAGCGATTGCGGTTATAAATTTGACACACAGAAAAATGTTCTTTTACATTGTTTTTGCCATGGCTACTATGATAATGAAGACTATTTCTGTAAAAAAGTATAGAAAATAAGAAAAACTGAAATATCTCAAAAACTATTATAAATAGGTATAGGATATATTCAACAAAACTTTTAGGGTTTTTATTACTCTATTAAATAACATGAAAATATACAGGGTGTACCATTTAAAAGAAAAGATATTTATTCATTTAAACTTGTTCAAATTTGAGCCGATGTGTTCAACACCCTGTAGCTTTTATTGCAAATATTAGGTAAATATTATGTTAACTTGTCCTTGGCCTTGCTAAATTCCAAATTTGAATATATTTGTCACAAAATTGAAAACGTTATTTAGGATTGAATTGACGCTTGAAAATGTGACTTTTTTTCTTTAAACTTAATTATCTCAGAAACTATAAAGTTTTGTTATAGTAAACCCTTAATAAAAAAGATTTAAAATTATACAATTTTATGCTGTCCTAGTTTTTTGGCTCACCCTGTAGAGTCCTAAATATTTTTAAAATCTGCGTAAAAATAAACTGTATCAAACAATAAATATAGTTTCTTTGTAGATTTCACCGAAAAGGCACAAACTTGTTTCATCCAATCGTTGACTCACCCTGTATATATATATATATATATATATATATATATATATATATATATATATATATATATATAGATTCTCGTGGCCGAGAGGTTAGAATTGTTGGGAAATTATATTTTGCATTTTATGTGAGTGTAGGACCAAATCTCGATATACACAGATTTTTAAAAATATTTCTATAAAAATAATTTATTAAAATTAATATAATTTTTTGTCCATTTTATTTAAATTTAAGTCTAACTAATTAAAAATGAAAGGCCGCTGTTATAGATTTTATATATTATAAAACAGCATTAACTTTTTACTCCAAATAAAAGTTTTCAGCTTTTCTGCGACATTACTTCTTAAATAGACAGAAATAAAACTAAATGTGTAAAACGTTCAACGATGTGTCAAGTATTTGTTTATTTTATATTGAGTCCATTCTCAAATAAAAAAAAATTAATAAAAACAGTTATTATTAGAGCGCCGGAAAGCACAATGATATTCACACATCTATATTCGGTGTTTTGCGCAATCTGCTAGCTATCGATTGTGATTTTTTTTTATAACAGAACTATTTTTACTGATCGATTTTTTTGAAGAAATAAAGTTGCACTATTATTACAGTAGTCCAAGCCATAGGTAAAAATAGTATCATAAATTCCGAGATGGGTGAGACCTACCCAGGGGGGTTGGGGGCAATGTCAGAACAAACTGTACGTAAAATAAACAGCAAAAAGTAGGTTGGGGCCAAGAGGGGGGAGATCGAAGTTGGCTAAAACAGGTTTTTTAAATCTACAAGCCAAGAAACACATTTTAGAGAAAATAGTTTCAAATAAAAGTTGTAGAGAACCTACAACTTTTGTGCGATCATTTCTGTTACTTTGTTATTGCAAAAAGGTCAAACAACCCTCAAAATCGACCATTTTTTTCATATCTATTATTTATTGCAAAATTAACTTTTTTTACACTTTTTTGGCTTTTAAAGGGAAGTCCTTGTCTTTGTGACCAAAATCATATTATATAATAGTAAATCGGATAATTTGTGGCTGAGATATTGCTAATTGTATATCTCAAGACGCAAAATATTGATAGCTATAACTTTTTTTGAGTGAACATTTTGACCTTCACAAAGTTTCTCTTCGTGAAGGCCTAAACTTTCATATCTTGTTAGGGACAAATGAAAAAATTAATTTTCAAACTTTTAAATATCGCTTTATAAAAGGGGGTGTTTTCTTGTACAGAAATAGAGCTCTAGCGCGAATGGACCAATTTCGTTGTTTTTTTTTTAATCTGGGGTAACTCCAAAAATTATGAATATGGTACACCTCATTTTTTAGAGTGATATTTAAGAGGCTGGAAATTAATTTTTTCATTTGACTCTAATAAGATATGAAAGGCCTTCACGAAGAGAAACTTTAATTTTCAATGTGAAGTTACGGCAAGCACTCGTTCCATTTCTAAGCAGAAATAGTTTATGTATGATAATTTCACATACAAAACATAAAATTCGAATGAAAAGGGACACAATGAAACATAAACAATATAGTTTATTTGGTTAAGATGTAATGATTTATGGCTATATTCTTTCTAATTTTAAAACTTTATCCTATTGTAATAGCGGGTAATGAGGTAAATTATATCACGAAATCTGGTTTCGGTGCAAAAGCGTTCTATGATATTTGTAAGATGAAATAATCTGTGGACTCATGAGAGAGAGAGAGGGAGAAAGCAATTCTATTTTCAGAAGCTTAATCTATGCAATTGAACAAAAATATGGAGTGAGGTAGTGGCCTCGGAAATGAACTTCTCCAGAAAAATGGACAAAACAAATGCCTTAACAATAATCATAAATAATAAAAGTAAACACAGCGATTCTTGGAGAGACATAGGGAAGTTCTTGAAGACACTATGAATTGAAATCTAGCTTAATACTCAAAAAATGTATGTGTAATAAAATATTGGAACTATCAAAAGTGCAGTTTCAAGTAATTTCAAATTTAAGATATAAAGATAAATCTAATTTAATTTGAAGAATATTTTCCGTGGAAAATATTATATTTCCTATTTGCAGTTTTTTAATAAAAAAAAATAAATAATCCACATACCTTGCTTTTCTTCTTTTTGCCGTTACAAAATATAAATACTTGGATTTCAATGCTGAAATATCTGAGACCACTAGAACTCAACTAAAGAAATTTTAGCAAAAAAGAGGAAAATACATATAATTAACCCACCCCACCTACCTGCAAATTTTGCCATCCCTTAGCAATAAATTTTACATTTACAATAGTTCAAAATTTGCAAAAGAGGCAGAAATCTGACATTTATACCTAGTGTCCCAAACTTCTTCAGGAAATATTTTCAACTAATCAGAAAGTATTTCCTTAAGATAAGTAGCAGAGGTAAGGATAAGTATTTATTTTATATTAAATTATTCAGCATATCCGATTTTCGAAAAAACTACGAGGATATATATATATATATATATATATATATATATATATATATATATATATATAGAGGCAGTGTTGCCAACCTTACCGTTTTAACGGTTTAAAGTAATTACAAAAAACTATTGTTATTGCCTAATATTATCATTATATTAATTATTATACAGGAATGCTACGGAATCTAAACGAAATTCATGCTTAAAAGTCCATAAATTTTCTTCAGCCCACTAGGTGGCGCTACGCTGCACACGTAAGCCCGTTGTTATTCCATCCTTCTTTACCAGTGCAATAAAAAGAACGTTACTGTCTTGAAGACTGGCGTTACTGTTCTGTCTCGATTACTGGCTTGCAGTGTTGCCAACCCTATCGTTTTAAAGGTAGATGTACCGTGTTTAATGAGAGCTACCCGCGTTTGTTCACTAACCGTTTGGATTATAGTTTAATACATATTCATTATCATTATTATTATTGCATAATAACATTATTAAACTATTTATAAAATACGCATATCTAAACGATTTCATGCTTAAAGGCTCAAAAATTTTCTTCAAATCACTATGCCCCATAAGTAAGTCCGTTGTTTACCAGTGCACAATAAAAAAAAAAAAACAGCTAAAAATCTGACTTTTCGTACATAGAACAGATTTTGTATGCGGAGAGGTTGGTATAAATTACACAATTAATATTCTCAAGTGAAAGTAATGATAGTAATGTAAGTCAGAAAGTTAATCAAAAAAAAAAATGAATAAAACCGATTTCTTCTTATACTGTAGGTATATTGGCAACGCTGCTGGCTTGAGACAGTTGCGCTGTCCTAATATTTCCGTGCATACGGAGATGATAGTGGCGTGGTTTACTGGGCTGGCTCGGCTACTGGCTTCATGTGCAAGCGGCTTAATGGACAAAGAAGATCTGCCGTCATTTTCAGCATTTTATAAATTGGGCAAAACAAGCATGTATAGTACAAATATTTTCCCAAAATGCTAATTACGCGTAGAAATAATTAGGCCAGTTCAAGCAAGCTATTTAACCACAACGCTTTTTTCTTATTATTTACGAATGTGCACAGTTTTATGGATTTTTTCCAGAAAGTATAATTGTCAACAGTATATCAAGATTCATTATATTTTATATTCTTGATTTATTTCACACGAGTTGTTTTACAAGCTAAGTGCCCAATTTTATTATTTTATATTTTTTAATGTTCGATATTTTTGTGCGAGATTATAAATAATTTAACCACAAATTTTGTGTTGTTATGTTGAATTACACATTAATGAAAGGCTGATTTTTAAGTAAGTTTGGTTTACCGTGTATATTGTTTACCTGTGGTAGGTTAATGAGTGGGTAAAGGCCCTAAATCATCAACTTTATTATGGTTTATAGGGTTTCCTCAATTTTTACTGATTTAGTTAAAAAAAATTAATATTGTACGTTTTTAAATGAACTAAAAAGTATAAATTAATTTCTTTGACTGAAAATTTGTAATTATAAATTTTTAATAGGTATGAAAATACTTGTAAGATTTATAACGAAAAACTTGGGGTGCCTGAAAGAGATAATAATAAGTAATACTTACAAGGGTTTGCATAGCTATTATAAATTCGCAATCACAAATTTTTAGGATAATGTGTATGGGGTTAGGAATCTGTACGGAGTGATTTTATATTTTTTAGTCCGTTTTAAAAATGTGGTATCTTAATTTCTTTTTATTTAAAAAAGCATTTTCTGCTTTGTAATTTTTAGTTTAAAATCGATTACAAAATTTCTAGCGAATAGACAAAAATCGATTGCAGAATTTGTACTATACAGGATATCCCGAACTCAATAATTTTATGGCATTTCTTGTTAAATATTAAAAATAATAAAACACGAATGTAATACTTATGGTCATTTTTTGGAGAAACTAAAAATGCCGCATAAAAACTAAAAAATTTCCTTTTGTTTTGAAGATACAGGGTGACATTCAAAATTTGCCAATTTTTAAAATGATCTAGATTCGTTATTTTTATATTTTTTCACTATTTTTTAATTAGTTTAAACTTTACCTTAAACTCAATTTTACTGACTGTGTAAGTTTTATAAATGTCTAAATGAGGAGAAAGACGCCATCAAATTTTATTTTAAAATTTGCCCCGATGATTACAAGATGAGCCGAGGTAATATACATTAGGGCTATTCTTTTGAGTCATTATCACTTTCATTTCTATCACTTGAAGTAATCATGATCACTTCAGCCCAATGACAAGTAAATGCATAATCAAAAGATCATGCAATTATCAGTTTCACTTTGTTCACTTTGATCAATTGATAATTACTCAAAAGAATATAGCCATTGTAATATGTCATATCGGGGTAAGTAAATTGCTTAGTTCTACTACTGAGTAATGTTCTAAATTAAAATTATAGGAAAGAAAACGAGTTAAATAGAGGCCAATACATTTATTCCCTCGAAATACCCCCAGAAATAAGTATAACCCCGGAAAAGTTATTATCAACGTGAACTATTGCAAACTCCTCTGTGGAGCTATCTTATTGGCTTTCTGTGACTTAGAAAAGGTGAAAGTTAAATCAAAACAAAAGTAGAGTGAGTTAAATTTAATAGTATCCTGCACAGTAAACCGCAGACCAATCCAAAAAGTGAAAAAAACAATTACTTCAATTGGAAGGTCTACGTCGACATAGCCTAGTCATAGAAGATAAAAACACGCTCTATTTTAAACTAGACTATGAAGTTTCATAAGCCCAACAATGCAGGAGACTATCAATTGTGCAATAATAAAAAAAAACTAGAAAATTGATAGCGCGATAGATAATAAGACTTTAAGCGATAGTGAATTAGAATCTAAGCCGTAGTTAAAAAAACAACCGATAGATAAATAAAAAAAATAGATCATAGAAAGGAACTTATAACTGTTGGTAAAGTGGCTAGAGTCTTAACAAATTTTTGCACAGTAGACGGTGGATCATTTCCAAAAGCAAATAATAACTTGTACTCTAATTGAAGTGATACCACGTAGACGTGTCTTAAGTTTTAGGAGCACCAAGACAAATCTTATCTCAAACTAGCCCACGAATTTCCAAAAGTCTAAACTTGTGCACAAATTAGTCATAAAATTATATCGAAATAGAATGTTACAATTTTGTGCCGAAATGTCTCAAATCAAAAAAAGGTAATATGCCACACGGGCAAAGTAAAATATGTAGTTATCGAAACTTAATTTGTTAAGTAATTAAAATTCCAATTAATTTATCATTGTAAAATTTAATACATTGAAGTAAATAATTCTTGAACTGTTAATTGGCCCAATATTAGACTCTGAAATGAACCATAAAGAAGCCTAAATTACAGAAAAAATAAAACATTTTATATTTGAGGTCGTTGCGTCACGTAGTCGATTTCGTTTCACTTTACAAATTGTTGGTCCACCGCCAAAAATCTACTTCTGTTAAACTATCTGCAACAAAAAGATAAATATGGTAATGAAGTAGCAAAGTCCAAATATTTAAATTCAATCAATTAAAGGTTCAAAGTCATGCACAAGAAAATCTCTTATCTGTTAGCCCTCTAGGTGATCGACAGGGAAACTTTTATTAGTGTACTAAGCGATTAACAAGATTGGAAATACCCATCAGGCTTAACAGACAGACACTACCGTGTACAGGTTTTTGCTACAACTAGGCACTTAGCTGAGTCACTTTCAAACTGATGCAGCTTAACATGGCTTGTGAAGTAGATAGCTTCACCAGAGAGTATGTTGACCTGGTTTATTACCGAGATTGTTCCAATCAGAGGCTAGAAATTCCAAAAGTGCAGCATAATTTCCAAAACTGTAAAGTGTCGCTACGTCGCGAAATATTACATAAATTTATTCCAAAAGATTACTGCGAAAACGTATACCACTACATATACGGAAGATATTCACAAGAAAGAAAGAAACACCCTCCAACTCAATAAAATAGTGGCATCTGAGAAAATTTAAAACCGTTATTTCTGGGCTGACTGAAGAAAATCACCAAATTGGTTGCAGGCTGTAACGACAAAATTAAATCAAAAATAATTGCACCCAAGCTTCTGCTTCAGTTAAGTTAATCGACCATTTATACCCAAATCCCTGAACTTGGGAAAGAAGTAACACAAAACACGTTTTCATGCTCTCAAAAGAGACCGATTTTTCTACAAAAACTATCACATGCTTTCCAACGAAAGTTACAAAAAAACTTAATAAAAAGATATAACAAAAATCCATTTAAAAAAATTAATCTTAATCTCGATCCAATAATCTAGAAACCTTTATATTTATCAAACAATTTCAACTACTCCAAGAAAATATACACAAAAATACTTCTATCTCAATTTTAACTGGGCAGAACTTAAACTCATACTCTAAACTGTATCGTCCTACAAAATGAATTTCATATTAACAAAGTATTTTACGGGTTCGAAATATTCAAAATGAAATCAAATTCGAGGGTCTAATTTCAAAGATGATAACTACCCAAAATTTCACCTACAAAAATAAAAAGAAATAATTACTTTTGTTTTAAAATAAATTTCTACACTAAAAGTAATATAATTACAAAGTTAATTTTTCTCTTATTAGGAAATTAATATTTCGACATGTTCAACAATAGTGACTTACAGAAAACCAAACAAACTTTTAAACGCATTCACATAAATCTGTTATAAAATCTGATAAAGTTTTATGACATTTGGCAATTTGAAAATAACCAAACATTTTGTGAAAAGAAAAATGAAAAATAAAACAATTCAACATTGTCCTTAAACTTATAAAATCATGAATAAAATACATTTTCCAATATGTTATATATATATATATATATATATATATATATATATATATATTGCAAATTACAGAAGATAGGTTAAGTTTCAATATCAATCTATATTTTAAAATGTAAATAAAGGAATGAACTGATTATAAATGAAACCAATAATAATGAATGAAAAACAAAAGGTAATCATTAGTTTTATAGTAGGAAACATAGTTTACGATAAATTTATATTCCAAGTTAGGTATGTCATTGACAACCTTTAAAGAAAATCGCACGAAATGAAAATGTATTTATGACTTTAGTAATATGAACCTCTAATTTAATCTAGAAAAATATAAACAAAAATATTTATTATTTAAAGCCAATTTTTAACCGTAACATGCTTTCGATAACCGAAATCTGGAAAAGACTATTGTTATACTTTGGCTGCAACTGCAACACCCAGTGAAAGCATTTTATAATGTTTGACATTTAGGTAGTTAAACCAAGATTTTAGGCAGCTTTACTCAAAAATATAGAATCCGTCACTGGAATCAGTTATTGAAATCCTTTCGCTCCTAAACTTCTTAAAGGAAAATAGAATTAATTTATGTGTAAAGAGATATCATAAAATTTCGTTGATATTTCCAGTAGTATAATTTTTATATTGATAAACACATTACTTACATGTGAAATAAAAAGAATGTTCATGACATTGTGTTAGTATACTTTAAAATATTAATTTTTAACCGAAATATTAATAGCAAAGTTAAAGCCGTCTCTGAAAACGCAAGAAAAGGAATAAATGGAAAAAGTTATGAGTATGATAACCGTACCAAAATAAAGTTAGAAAAAGAAAGACAGAATCAGCCAATAAACCCTAGGCTTTTTCGAGAAATATGAAAACAAACTGTATAAACTGCTTTGGGTATAAAGGTAAATTTTTGGAAATCGTAAAATTAAATATGCAAAGAAGGTTATTTGCACATTTCAAAAGACAAACTTCTAAAGTTGTGTATTTTTAAATAATCAGGTAGCTGAGGTTTGTGTGCCTTTGTAGGGTAAATAAAAATCGTTTTATTTTTAACTACAGTTTATCTTGAAAATATGTTCGGTTTGTTTATGTATGTGTACTACCATAAAGATTTTTTAAACAAGGGGCGTTTTACGTCAGGTCTCCAAGCGCGACCACCGACCGCAAAATCCTCATATATTCTACTCGTATTTGCGAAGCTAACATGAATCAAAAAAAAATTTAAACATTTATTATCAATGTATTTTTTTTTCTTAACTTTTTGATGGTCTGATCAGGTTTTTTAAAATTCGGTTTTTTGACCTTGAAAAAATCGGAAACATGTTTTATCTAGGAAACGGCACATTAAATAATTTCTTTGATAGTCTAGGTCGATTTGGTTATACTGATATAACTATTTTTCAGAATGGATATTTTTGATATTTCAAGAAATAAAACGATGAATATTAGACTGCTCGTCAATTCTGCGTGAATTCTGCACATTCTACACAGCAATCGAGATTGAAACCGCTATGTTAAGGCCAAAGTTATAACCAGTCTAATGGCTTTATATCTCAAAAATACCAAAAAAATTGGAAAAAAAAATACTTTGAAAACCTCTATTCCAAAATTTACTTCGATTCATGTTAGCTTCGCAAATACGCGTTGAAAACAATATGATTTTACTTAAGGCTGTTGCGCTATAAGAGTTCATGTAAAACTTCCCATAAATTAAATCTTAAATTATAGAAAAAAACTAAATATAAAAAAATCCTTATGTCTTTCATGTCACGCTATCATACCCGACGGGGCAAAAATAAACGAATCCTGTTCGGAGTCCTATAACTTGGCCTAAAATAGAACTATCGAGTTACTTTCTACGGACATTTTTAAGAAATAATTAAAGTTAAGTCACCAAATTTTCGAATTTTTAGAACAATAAAAAAATATTGGTTTAAAGTTAACTATCAAAAATATTATTTTTGTTACCATAAAAATGTAAAAATAATATTTTTTATTAACATTATCGAAACTAAATAACAAAAAAAAATTGAAAAACTGCTTTATCGGAACCCTATAATCTGCATATTTTTTGACTTGCAAAATTGTCTTACATATCAAGGCTTTAGTTAGCAAAGGTTGCTTTCCTTGGTAGCAAAGTTTTTCTTCTATATAAAATAGTCTAGAGACTGAGATTTAACGAATTTGGAGGTTACAAATGGGGAACATTTTCCGACAGAAAATCATGTGTTCGTAAAGCTTTATGGGAAGGAGCACTATTTTACACCAAAATAAAGGTATTATAAGGATAAAATTGATGATACTTGGATTCCATCATTTTGGAAATTTTTTATAAAATTTAATTTTTTGGCTTTTAGTTTAGAATTGATTTGAGTTTCTAAGGTAGCAAAAAAGTATCCATTTTACACCAAGTTAAAAAACACACTAAACTGAATAACAAAAAATTTTTTGGTTCTGAAAATTTTCCAAATACAAGTTTCAAATGAAATTGTAACAAACAGATATTTAGTCTGCTATAGTAAATCTGGTATATTGAATTCCAAGAAATTAATTTTAGATTCGTAATGGCCTCCAAAACTACATGGATATTGAAAGAACCAAAGGCATTTAAATTTGTTAGTCCGATATATTTTATCCTACATATTGAGATTGAAGAAATTAATTTAAGATCCGTGATATACGCCTCAAGGACCCTTCAATAGTTCTCCATATTATATATGCCGTATTAAATTGTAAAAATAAATTTCATATTCGTAACCTACGATTCCGAGAACCTTCTAAACTATTTTTGAAAAAAAAATAATTTAAAACCCTTTATCTAATTTTAATCTACACCCTCAAACTCCCGCCAGCATCATTTTGGACATAATGTGAAAATATAAAGTTTTTAGACCGCCATATTAAAAAAAAATGAAACTCATTATTTATATTTTCACAAACCCCCCGGTACTAATTTTAAATAAAATCGAGAGATCCGCCAAATTAAATTTTTTAAAAAAGGGATCAAATTCGCTATGTACGACACTGAAAACGCCATACCAAATTTGGAGAAAATCGGACAAAATACATTTTTTTGTCTGCTATATTATCAGCGCCACCTTGAATTTTACTTAACCAATTTCGGTGAAAATAATGTGAGATACCGCAGCAACTTCCTGAACATAATGCAAAAAAAAATATTCAAATCGATGCCGCTGTTCGGTAGCAATCGATGTACAGGGTATCGAATTTTCGATGGTTTTATGGGTTATCTCCGTTACCAGTAAAAATACAAGAATAAAATTTTCGTGACATATAATTCTTATTTTCTTCAATGTATTTGAAATAGTAGGAAGCTGGGCCTGTAACTCTTTAAAGGCCCTTTGAGGTCCAAAATCGACAAATTGGGAGACCAAGGTGGCTATTTTATAGTTCCATTTGTCCCAATCCAGTGGTTCGGAAAATTAGTGTCCCTTACAATTTGCGCATTGTGAGCAGGAGCTCCGTTTTGTTGCAGGTACAAGTTGTTAAGGGCACTTCTTTTCTTATTCCCGGAACAAGGTTCGGCAAAATTTGTTAACATTTATTTGCTGATTTCTTATATATCATATACGATTTTTGTTCCAAGTATAAAACATGAAGCGCTGAAGCCAAACCTTCATTGCCGTTCCCACGGAAATATTAAATGTTGATTTTCCTGAAACCAAAACCTAGTATTCTGTCGATTCAATACACCGGTGCTAGTTAAATAAGCCTTAACAGACCTTAACGGCTGTTTTAAAATTATTTTCTCTGTTAACATTTTGTAAATACTAAATACAAAACTCTATTCAGCTTTGTGCATCACTAGGCTGTCAATTTTGCACTAGGTAATATTTATATGGTCTAAACTTGTATTTTTTTTAACATTATTTGAATCCTCGACTTATTAACTCCTACAGAATCTTCTTCTATTCTGCAAAAACTACTTGGATTTGCTTCAATAGCAGCTGTTGTATCGTGATGTATTAAATTGGATGCTATCCTCAAAAACATTACTTTTTTCTGGCTACCTTCTCTCTATGGCATTTATAAATTTCAAATTAAAAAGAATACAAACATTCTCGAACCTGTTGAAACACACAATTTACAAAGCCTGCCACTATTAAGAAAAAAAGCGGCGTCAACCTTTCTCTGGATAAACTTCTGCCTAGTAGACAGGATTGGGAGGGAGAGCAAAGTTTTCCGAGAAATAGATCCTGGTGGTACACTGATGGATCTCGACAAGATGAAAGTGTTGGAGCCAGAGTGTTCGGTAGAAGCACAGGAGTTAGAGAGTACTACCCTCTCGGATAACGTGCGATGATCTTCACAGCGGAAATTTATGCCATTCTGCAGTGTGTCCATCTCAGTGAGAGCGATATAGACAGGAATAGGGTAATAAATATATGCTCAGACAGTAAGGCTGCGATATTTGCACTGAAGTCCAGTGTCGTAACTTCGCGACTGGTGTCTGAATGCAAGGACGTACTGAATGGTATGACAAGGAACGGCTGCATCAGACTCGTATGGGTTCCTGGCTACTCGGGCATATGCGGGAATCAGAAAGCAGACCGTTTGGCAAAGTTGAGTTCAACAACTCAACTGAACCATATGGACCGCAACTAATTCTATCTGTCCTAATTGCCGTTGGCAAAATGGATTTGAAATGGTTGCTGGAAAGCAAATGTATTGAATCGTGAAGGGGAGCTCCTGAAATAAGGTGTGCTAAGGAACATATAACTGGACCTAGCGCAGGGCGCACTAAGGAGCTTCTCTCCTTAGGAATGAAAGAATTGCGAATTGTGGTTGGATTGTTGACAGGACATTGTCACCTGAGGAACCATCTTCATAAAGTCTGTGTCGAAGACGACCCGACGTGCAGATGGTGTTTGGAGGAGGATGAAACTGTTGACCATGCTCAGTACTCAATGGACTGAGACAAAGATATGTTGGAGATATAATTTTGTTACCGGAAGGAGTTAGGCAGATTCAACTAACGAGGCTGCTTGGATTCACAAAGACAATCATCTTCAAATAACCTGGAGCTATGGTGGAATGTAAAGGGCCCAATAGGGGCCTAGGCATCGATGATATAGTATCACCAACCTCTGTTTTCATTCATTTATTCATTTCATTAATCGAAAATTTTACTACAAAAATATGACGGAAATCCTAGGGACATGATTTTGATATTTTGTTTCGTTAAATACCCGTCCCGGTCTAGTAACATCTGATTATTTTTTTTAAATGTAAATTTAAGACTCAATACTCGATAATAAATATAGAGTGTTATATATTTTTGAAAAGCTTATAACGAACTTAATCACATTATTTAAAAATATATAGGGTGTCCCATTTAAAAAAAAAGTAACTTTAATTTATTTCTCCGAAAAGGTTGATCATATAAAAAAACTGTCTACGTCACTGAACCCTTGACAAAAAACCCCCAATAGTTTTATTTCTTAACTTTGTATAAGTTGCAAGACAACCAAGATGGGAAGGGTTGCTTCAAAATGCATAATTTTTAAAATCGTTCGGTATTTCCAAAATCAAGAGGTTTCTGAAAATGTCGTTAGCGTCATCGTTCGTTTCTTGAAAAAGAAGCACAGAGCCATCAAAACATAATCCTTCTGTTTTTACTAATAAAGGAAATAACTTGTAAAACCATCGAAAACTGGACACCCTGTATATACATAAAAAAATACATAGCTGACGAATTGAGAACCTCTGTTTTTTAGAAGTTGGTTAAAAACATCTCTTGCTAGAAATTTTGCTTTCTAATTTTATTGTTGTATACTTTTAAGTAAAAAATCCAATGTTTAGAAATCGATAACAGCAAGAAACTTTTTTGTTTTAATGTATCCAAGTCAAATCTGTCCGTTCTTCTTTTTCATTAGATGTCTTAACTTCATTAAGTCTTTTTCTTCAGGATATTGCAATACCTAAAAAGATTTAGAAGGAGTTTCATTTTAATAATAATTTTGTTTTTTTATCCAATACAACAGAACACAAGAAAGTAAGGCTATAAAATTACTAATAAGCTTCTGTACATCTAAAGTCGATATTTATCTACCTTGCGTGGAATTAAAGATACTAAAATAGTAAAACAGAGATTTATAAACGAAGTATATATGGAATACGCAGAGGGCATAGACGGTCAGAGGTTGACCGCAAACCACAGCAACTTCATGGTAGAACCGGTGATAAATTGACTGAATTCGGGATTTGAACCATCTAGTGTAACACAATTTTCCCAGGAGTGTCTGGATATAACTTTAAGAGTTACCAGAAATTACCGTAAAAGATAGTTTCTTTAATTCAAACCCACTCGAATAAAAATAAATGCGAGAGTGCCCAGTAAGTGTTTCTTTAACAAAATCTATACATTTTTTTGATATCAGACCATTAATGACATATAAATATAATAATTTTTGAAGTAGGTTTGATTTCAATTGGAACTCATATTCTTGTATTATTATAAATATACTTCCCATTTTAAGTTAACAGCTGAAAATAAAGATGAGACGGTATTTAAAAAACTAAAATTTTCTGATATAATGAATAGTTTTTAAAATGATGATTTAATGACCAAAATTATTAATAAAATTTTAACATAAAGGCTTCTTGAGTCAGGGGAAGGATCCTTTCATAAAAGAACCTGTCATTTCTCGAAGAACAAAATTTCGTCAATTCCCTTAATTTTCGCTTGACACACAATTTTAAACGTTAAGAACCTTAAATAAATTATAAGGGCTCCTAAAATAACTAAATTAATAGTTCTCAGTTACAGAAATTATAATACTGCTTTTAGACAACTCTTTTTGGTGCCAATAAAAATTGGTACCAAATGAACGATGAAAAGTTACAAAATCCAAGAAGAAAACACTGCGCACCTAAGCTATTAAAAAATGGCTTTAGAATATATTGCTGCTATATACTAACTCGTTAAATTTCTTAAAAGTTATTGCTTCTACTTGATGTCAACCAGTAGCGTGCGGGGGGGGGGGGCGCAGTTAATCTAGGGGTGCCCTCAAGTCCCTTGATAGAAATGAAGGAATACATATGATCAAGACGGGTGCAAAATAGTAGGGTACATTCAAAAATATGCGGAGGGGGCGCACATAGTCTTAGTTACGCCCTTAGTGTCAACAGAGTAATTGTTATTTATTATAAAGATAACGAAAAGTTTGTAATAAAGATAGTCATAATAAATATTGTTAAAAAGAATGAAAACCTACTATTCAAAAGATTGAGTCTATATAAATATACCAAAAGTGGATATACTATAATTTGCAGTTGGGTGTATACATAAAGTTATATAAGAAAAGCTATTTTAGTTCTCAACCAACTGAAAAAAACCTTATACTATGGGGACAGTCCTAGTCTTTTATAATACTGGCAAAGTACTATCCCAGATTGCAAGAATACCAGGAGAGCTTGGAGGCCTATCCCATGGTAGTGCACCGCCATCTGTAGACCGTTTTAGAGTTTATAGGGTCTCGTCAGTAAAAAGCAGACAATCGCACGTTAACAAAGAAAAGAAATTCTTTAAGCAATTTATATTAGACAAAATAGGAAACCTAATACAAACAGCCTCATCTCCGAGCATTCCACTCATCTCCGAGCATTCCAGATTGCGCTGAATGCTGGGGGATAGCGCTGCTTGTATTAGAGTTTATATTTTGTCTAACATCAGTTGCTGAAAGAATTTCTTTTATTTGCTACGGTGCGCTTGTCTGCTATGTACGAACGAGAACCAATAAGTTCAAAACCATTCTACAGATGGCGACACCACCATGAGAAATGCTTCCAACTTTTGCAATCTGAGATTTTGCTTTCCATCTAACAGTGTTAGAAAAGAGTACGACTGTCCTTATAGTATAAGTTTTTTCACTTGCTGGAAAACTAAAATAGTTTATCTTATATAATTGTATTAATATATTGAGTACTTTGGCGTGAAAAACATATGAATTTCTTCACCAAAATTAAAAACAAAACTAAAGATCTTGCTGCTTCAATAAAAATTTTCATTTTATACAGTTACGTTTTAGATATACTCGCATTTTTATTCCAATTAATATTTATTAATTTTAAAAATTTATAATGATACTCTTTAAATTTAAATTATGATTTTTATTGATTAAAATGTGGTTGTTGGACTTGCATTGTCTTTATTTTTATTTATTTTTAAAAACGAACATACCATTGAGGCCAATAACCAGCTCCAGAGGATCCCCAACAAATGCACTGGCGAAGTTTCTTTTAAAAATCATACAAACTTTAGAAGGTGACGAACACATATGTTAAAAATTCCACACATTTCGTGAACATTAATAATAGCATCAAGCTAGAGCCAGATGACAGACTAATAAGCTTTGATGTGGAAAGTCTGAATACTAATGTACCATAAGGTGAATCACTAGACATAATCAAAACTAGACTTTCAAATGATACTCCTTTATCAGACCGAATCACTTTACCACTGGACGGGGTGATGGATCTTTTGGAGTGTTGCCTGCGTAGTGCTTACTTTCATGTAAAGGACAGGTTCTACGCTCAGGACGACGGGCTTCCGATGGGTTCTTGACTCTCTTCAGTCGTCGCCTATATATATATATATATATAAATATATATATATATATATATATATATATATATATATATATATATATAAATATATATATATATATATATATATATATATATATATATATATATATATATATATATATATATATAATGGTACGGTTCGAAACTCATGCCATAGAAACGACAACAGTAAAACCGAAATTCTGGTTGAGATATGTCGATGATACCTTCATCGTATGGAAGGGCAATGATCAAGAACTTAATGATTTCTTGACACATCTAAATAACATTCGACCTACAATTAAGTTTACCATGGAAAAAGAGGTAAATGATCAATTGCCTTTCTTAGATGTCATGGTGAATCACTCAAACGAAACTATTAAAACTTCAGTATACAGAAAGCCAACACATACGGGACAATATCTTAATCATAGTTCTAATCATTCTGTTGTAACAAAACGAGGAATTATACGCAACCTCTATAATCACGCTATATCTATACGCAATAATGCCGATTCATTGGAAAAAGAGGTAGAAAATATTAAATCCGATTTACAACCAACTAATTGACGATGTTATAAATAATTTTAGAACAACGAACACTGAACAGCCAGAAACACATTCCTTCTTCACAATTCTGGAACTTCGAAGAAAATAAGACGAATTGCCAGTAGTTGTAATATAAAAACAGCCTTTAAATCAGGAAATACCCTTAGAGCTCAATTAACAAAAACAAAACCTAAAACTACCGATAAGAAAGAATGTGTTTACAAAGTTCCATGTGAGTGTGGTGAAATGTATATTGGAGAAACCAAACAACCACTAGAAGTTAGAATTAAGGAACACAAAACTCATACACAAAAAGGGGAAACGTCGAGATCAGGTATTGCAGAACACGCCTGGAATAAACAACACCATATAAAATGGTCTGAGGCTGCGGCAATACATATGGAACCCAACATGAAAAAAAGAAAATTTATAGACACAGCCTACATTAAAAACAATAATGGAAATCTCAGTAAACCGAGTGTTGAGATACCTAATCTTTGGCAACCACTAATTTGTAACATCAAATTATTGAGTTGTGTACAGTGAAGCGAAACTTTTCGCTTCAGTGGACACAGTCCCTATATAAGCTCGTAGTCTTAAGGCAAAACATTCAGTTTATATTTGATAGCGATTAGAGATACAACCTAATCGAAACGTCGAAAAAATAAATAAAAATGAAGACAATGCAATTCCAACAACCTCATTTTAGTCAATCTTCAACATGATTTTTATGTAAGAGTGTTCTGTATGGTCCTCGACAAGTTGTTTTTCTCTGCTTAGGAATTAAATTGCTGTACTATATTTTTAGTATAGAATCTTTAACTAATGGAATGAATATATTTTTATTCTAGGCCACTTTTTCTCTTTCAAGAACTCTTTAAATATTAGAGTTTATACATAATGCAACCATAAATAATATATATATTTTGTATTTTACAAAAATAGTAAAAAAAAAACAGAGAAATCCAGACTTCAAACTTATATGTGAAAAAGTCGAAAAGGAAGAAAACAATTCTGAAAATGGAAAAAGTAAGTAATATGCCAAAGGTAAAGATAAATTTTAAAAGAATATCCAAATTTTCTTGTCAATCTCTTTCAGAGGTTGTATATATGTATGTATGTAGAGGTTGAGATCGATGCACTGTGATCTAATAGATCTATTGCGTTCCCCTTTTGCTGCCAAGATGGATTCTTTGCCGACTAGAGCAGGTTCTCCAGTCCTTTTCCCCCCGGAACCTTAGGATGTTGGAAGGCTTTAAAGTGGTTAGGTCCCATTGTTCTATTTAGTTTGATCCCAAGAACCGCATTCTAGGATTTTCTAATGCGCTGCACTCTAAGAGGATGTGGAGAGAAGTTTTGTCCTCATCCTCGCAAAATCTGTCCTCTTCTTTATTTGCTAATTCGATTTTCTTGAGCTGTGCCTTATGTGGCAATGCCCCGTCAGAACCCTAAGTTGGGTTTTGCTTAGGCTTATGTATTCTTTGAATCTCTTCTGGTTGTATTTCCTAAAAAGTATCTTCATTTCATGTCTCATTTCTTGTAGATTCGTCCAGAAATCTGATCTCTTGCTCTCTTCCTCTCTATTCACATCTTCCAGCACTACAGTGCTAGCCATTCCATAAAAAGGCTTGGGTTCTAGAAATGGTATCTCAGCCCCTTTTCTCGAGAGCTTATCTACTATTTCATTACTCTCTACCTCGGTGTGACGCGGTACTCACAAGATGGTGACCTTATTATTCCTATTTAATACGTTTAGTCCTTCTAGGCATTTCCGGAGTTGATTACTTGAGAACTCGGCGCAATGATGGCTGCTGGCTATCCGACGTCCTCTATAGTATTTGTCTTTGCTGAATTGAATGTATTTCCTTAATGGCGTGTATTTTCTACTGGAATATTCATGACGTCTGGTTCTAGGACCATACACTCCTATTCTAGTTGCTTCTATTATTTTGGAGCCATCTGTATACAATTTGATGGAATTTCGGTCGTTTTTCAATTGTATTTCTGCCCCATTCACTTTTACGACTGAACTTTGAGTCGAAATTTTACACAAAGTTGAATTTTTTTTTTTAATTTCGTCTCAGATTAGGTTCCAAATTTGTTGGTTTATGGATAAAAGATTGGGATATCGTTTTGTGGCTTCATCTATCATTATCCTATGAATTTCCGAGAGATTAGCCCTCGTATCTGCCAGACTGATTTATTTAGTCCAGATCACTGCCCCATATATGATAATTGGTATCACTATTGAAGTGTACATCTACTGCAGGATTTTTGGGTTTGAGCCCGCTAGATCTTTTCCGCGACGATTCTACAGACCATCAAAGCTTTGTACCCTTGTCGATTGCTGATTTTTCGTGTTTATTCCAGAGAAGTTTATTATCTAAGGTCAGACCCAGATATTTAACCTCTAACTTCCACTCAATAACGTTCCCATCAATTTTGATGGTTTCCAGGTTAAGGTTTATTTTCCTATTAAAGGGTTCTAAGTTTTGGTGGGGTTAACATTTAGTCCCAATATCTAGTACTATTCTTTAGTATGTTCAAGTCCTCTCTAGACTGGACTTTCAGAGGTTATTCGGTTAACAGGTCAATCAATCAATCTAGCTTACAGAATACTAAATTTTACAGTTATTAGAAATAAAAAAAAGTTTTTCCGTGTATCTATTAGTAAATCCAGGCCCGAAAGCCGCTATTTATTTGAAATTTATGACTTTCTAGTATACACACTTCTTATACTATACTTACATGAAAAGCAGACAGGAAATTTCTATTTTTTTAGATACAGGAACTGCATCGCACTGAATTTGAAAAAAACATGTTGTTGCAGAGCTTATGTTTTTTTATCCAATTTTCAAACCAGTTTTGAGTCTTAGACACATAAATCATCCGTTTATAAATCTTCAAAATCTACCGTTTTGTGTTTTCACCAAATAAAAAACGTAGGTTTCGTTAAAACTCAAAATTTAAGAGGAAACGACGAGATGGGACACACTGCTCAACAGACGAGTAATCTTTGAATTATCGGTGTAGAATTGGTGATTGAACAATAATAACAACGTATTATTTTATTTTGTTGTAATTTTTGGAAGACCTCGAAGTTGTAGAATCCAGTATTGAGGAAAATGAAACAAAATATGATATTGTAGTTGGCGCACATTATTTTACTGCAATATATTTTATTCTACTGAATATGTTTTTATCTGGGTAAAACAAAATTTATCCCAAAGCACATATGCCATGCAAAAAAAAACAGCAAAGTGAAATTACTTGTTTTTAATCCAATTAAATAATTATAGAACAATCAGGACAAAGTAAAATCATTAGTTTATTTTTCCAGGGTGCGATTGGAGAGAAATATAAAGTTTCTATCCTTTCTAGCCAACCCAAAAGTAATTATGTAATTGCTTTGCCTCAATAAAATATTTAATTTTGTTAGCGAAAGAAAATTGCATGAGAAAATCTAATGTAGACTAGAAAATTGGCATCAAAATCATCTATTCGGTGTACTGGTATATTAGGGTACCTGCGTGTTTCTTTATAGTAGGAAAAACTTTAGTCTTATTAGGACGAATTTTTAATGAAAAAAAAAAGAGTTTTGCGTCATTATTATCTTGCGAACCACTGGTTAAATATTGATAAAAAATAAATTTTATTTCAGTTAAAGTTTTGTTATATTGGTATTTGCGAGAGAGCAATTATATTTAAAAACTCAAAAATGCATATTCAGAATAGCGATGGTTTTATTTCGTAAAGTATCTGTACTACCAACATATATAAATATCCAACATCGATATATCGAGTAAAAATATCGATATTTTGATATTTGTGATTAGCGGATAGTTTGTAAAATTAGTACAACCTAGGTTATAATTATGGTTTTTTAAGAAAATGTAAAATTTAAAACTAAATAAGAAAGTGCTCTCAAAAACTACCGAGGAAATCTCTAACATTGTGGAGTAACCGAATAGTATCGGATCCTGATTGGATCCAGGACTACTGACTAAAACTCTTCTAGTTATTGAAATTTAAAAATTGTACTGAAATTCTCCAGGGATATAGAAACGTTGTTCCGTAATGTAGGCCGAATAGACATATAAGTATCTGGGAATAAAACGAACATAAAGAACTGACTGACGAACTATGTAGACCGAATTAACAAACAATTTAATAAGACGAGCAAGAGAAGATATTACAGATTTACCATATTCAGTCCTTAAATACTTTTTTAAAATTGAGCAAGATGATTTAAAAAGTCTTCAGTGCCGCCACGATGCCACAGATGAAGAAGATCACTGGATATTGGTAAGCAATTGGACTAATAAATAATAAACTTGTATTTATACGTTCACAAGCTCACAAATTCTTATGTACTACAGACGACTCAACACTACCACTTACCGGAAGGATGCCAAGCATTAGAGTGTAAGAAAAGACTCGATTTAGCGGCAATTATCCATGAAGCCCGAAACCTTTAGTGCAAAACAATAAGTTCAAGCTATGATGGGTTCGAAACATAGTCTTGTACAATCCTTGAGCACACCGATGAATCATATGCATTACGACATAATATAACATAAAGTGATACAGATTAACAACTAAGTATTATTTATTTTCAATTAATTAAAAATTGTATAAAAATTTCTATATTGAACAAGTGCTCATTATGAATATTGTTTAAGCTATTAGGGCTTTTATAGACTACTCCTACATTTTTAGTTTGTTCAAAGATTTTAATTCATTTGGTCATTTGGTGAATTGAAAACTTGAAATTAGATTAAATGTATTTAATGACCCCTCTCCTTGATCAATAATCCAATCACAACAAAGAAAGTTGTATTTAGAAATTTGAAAATTATCGTCATATATAGAGTTATTTTGCCTTGAATCTAGAAGTCATTATCATTTTATATAAAAAATACGAAAAAATGCCGTTTCTCGAAAGACTTATAACATATCACTTATGCATTTTATTGTGAACTAAATTTATAAATACGATATAAGTATAGCAATTTTAATATTTTTATTTTGTGGAAAATAAAATGACAGCAATTTAAACTTCTACACTGTAAATAGATCATTAAGAAAAGTACAAAAAAAACCATACCTTTTAACACAATGCATTTATTTTTGGTTGTTCTCGATGGAAATATCAATTTGACCTTCCAATGTCCAATTATTTTTTGTAACCACAACAGTACACACTTTTTTTTTAAACACCAAGTTTTTGTTAATTACTTAATATTTTATTCTTGGCTTTAAATTTATGATCGCGTTGCCAACAAATCATGAATTTGACTACTTGTTTTTTTTTTTAAATCACCGAGTTTGCTCAGCCGATAACAGAACTAAATATCGCTTAAAGGGATCTTGGAGACTATAGTTAAATATTTACGTTATTAATAACGCACATGTTACCTTCACATTTAACGGAAACGACGAAAATTAGTATGACAGATGAATTTTTATAACTTTTAACGTTATTTTATGTATGTTATATTTGAATTTTTCATGTCTTATTAGCATTCGATAACATACCATCGAGAGCAGTGGTTCCCAACCTTTTCTTCTTGCGAACTCCTTCTAAAAACTAGGATAAATTGGCGAAACCCCTGTGTAATCATTAGTAACAGTAAATGATACCATAAAATTGAGTTTTTAAAATTTATTTTCCATATTCAATAACAACTCATAACGAAAAACTAAAACATATTCATAAGACATTTACAAACATTATTAAAACTAAAGTGATAGCGTAACCTATAAAAAAAGAATAAATACAAAATGAATCAATAATACAGACCTTAAAAATGGAATATTTTTGCCTGTTTGATGGAACAAAAAAATAAAAAATTTGTTTCGATGTCTGAAAGTTTGAGCCTTGGATCAGGTTTCACATTTAATCTGTTTCTGTATTTATCTTATAGGTAAGTGTGTGTTGAAAATCCTTCTTCACATAGATATGTTGAGCAAAAAGGCAATAAAATTGTAACATCTTACTTATTTGATAGAAAATAGTTTGTTTCTTTTAATAGTTCTTCTAAACAGCAGGCAATCAGGTACGGAGTTCCTCAGAGCTCCGTACTTGGGTCAACCCTCTTTCTTATGTACCTTAATGATCTGTTAAACTATGATGATCAGCAAAATTTGATATTCTTTGCAAATGATACCACGTTCTTTACAACTTATCATCCCTCACAAATTGAGGACTCTGGTATCATAGAAACATAAAAAAGCATCTCGGAATGGTTTTTAAACTTTCTCTTAATTCGGGAACTCAGAATATCACTCTCTCTTTAACATATAGCAACACAAACATCTACGAATTGGTGTCAAGTTGCATAAACCAAGTCAAATTTCTTGGTGTTTATCTTGACAATAGACTAACATGGGAAAGTCATGTTATCCATTTAAGGGCTAAATTGTCAAAATTAGTATATTTAATTAGAAATCTATCCTCAACCGTTTCGTTGAAAATACTTATGTCAGCTTACCATGGGTTATTTGGAGCAAATTTAGCGTATTCAATTGTTGTCTGGGGACACTCTGCCCACGCAAATAAGATCTTTGCGCTCCTACGTAAGTGCGTTAGGATAATTCTTAATTTAAATTACAGAGAAAACTGTATGGGTTGTTTCCGAAAACTGAGCATACTAATACTTTAATGCTTACATATATATATATATATATATATATATATATATATATATATATATATATATATATATATATATATATATATATATATATATATATATATTATAGAAGGGAACTTGTTATCTTTTCAAACCCATTCGGATTTCCACAAATATCCAACTAGAAACAATGCAGACATAGTTCCTGGCTACCACAGACTCGCAAGAACTAGAGCTGCAGAGTATTGTGGTGTAAAATTCTTTAATGTCCCCCCTACTACTTTTAGAAGTGTTAATTTACAATCCGTTAAAATTTGAATTAAAAAATATATGAGCTTAAAAAAGTTTTTCTGTTTTGTTGATTATTTGCAGAATGACTTTAGCGATCTTAATATAAATTAAAAAATAATCAAAGTAAATTGCTATTTGCCATATCTAATAATAATAATAGTTTTTGCCATATCTAATAATAATAATAATTAATAATAATAATAGCATTTTTTACCGAATTATTATACTAATTTCTTACACATTTACAATTACAGAGTTATCGTTAAAAAGACTTTTCAGGGACTTGTCAGAGTATAAGTAAATTAGCTTTTCTTTTTCTAGTTATAGTAATGTCCAAAGTTATATCTCCTTGAAAAGATTTACATAACCAGTTGTTTGATCAAGATATAATAGGTTTATTAGGACAATGGTATTTGATTCTTAATTGAAATTCTTTGAGATATTTAGTAATATCTTTTTTAATATTTCCGATAAATTGAATTTTATTTTCTAATAAAATGGTGCTGAGAGAACCAAAATATTCGTACTCATTCACCTGCAGACATTGAATTCAAAAGTTGAGCTTCTTTAGCATGGCTGCTATTCTATCTTTCATACATGGTGATACCTGAACCTTGTAAAGACAGATTTAAATCATTTAATTTAGAATAAATATCGGTTAATTATGCAAGTTTTTGCAGCCAAAGAATATCAGATACATAAGAGGACAAACGAAATGAATGGTCAAGAAAAAATGCTTGAACTTCATACTTCGATTCAAACAAGTGGGTCAAAATCTTGCTGCAAGAAAGCCATCTAACTTTTGTATGTAGGCAAGAAACGTGGAGGCTCCCAAAGTCCTAACAAAATGCATGGAATAGACGAGAGCTTGTAGCATGAGATTTTATAAAATTTACAATTTTAACAGCGACGCCTTAAGTACTGGGTAACTTTGCAGGAATGCGTTTACATGCTAATGCTTTTCTATAGATACTGCAATGACTCTATTCAGTATTGTTGTTGATCTTCTTTACCCGCACCACAATACCAGAAAATGTTCCTTTCATTGATTTTGCACCATCAGTGCACGCAGCCAAACAAAAAGACCAATTTATTTAATTTTCTTCAAAATAATAATTGATCATATCGAAAATTTCAGCATCTATCGTATAAGTTTCCAGTGGTTTGGCAAATAATGCATCTTCTTGGATGGAATTTTAAAAAACGTATCTAATAAAGGTACGTAACACTGCAGTGTTTGCTACATCGGTTCTCATCAAACTGAATAGCAAAATAAATCAATTATATTCTCTTTAAAAGTTCACTTTTCACATGATTTGCCAAATAATTAATTTTCCGCCGCACTAAGCTGTTTGATAAGGAAATAAGGTCATTTTTCTGCCACTGAATGTGCTTATCCTGATCTTACAATTCTGTAACTAACTCGAAATGATGCCTCGAAAGCCATTTTACTATCTTCGTTTAAAGGTGTTAAAAAAGGAGAAACACTAAACTTTTTATCATTTGATAATTTTTTTTTTCCAAATACTCAACAGGTTTATCCTTGTAATCCGGATATTTTAAGGTGTCTATGACGAAAAGATGGTTTTAAACTGCTGTTGGCCAGGATTTCATTACAGATTACAAAAAGCAGTTTAGGTTCTGATTGCTCCCTAATAAAATAAAAACTCATTTGTAAATAGTCACTGTCATATTTTCGTTTCTTTCTTTTTTTCTCACTCTGTTCGCCTATTTTTTCTTTGCTTTCAGTCTGCCGAGACGATAGTTCACTACGATTGCCACCCAGTGTTGGTTCCAAGTCAGGGAGTAGTAGAGAAACAATTGATTGTTCTTCCAGCTTTTCGTCAAACTTAACAAAATTACCCCCTTTTAACCAACGATCCATCATACCCTTACGGAATAATAATTATTTACTTTTACGTCCGACGTGCACTTTGCATTAAGTACTTAAGCATTTATTATTTGAAACCAGTCGAGGTTATTAAGTTCATCATATGACTCAGTTCGATTCTACTTTTTTTTATGTAACTGCGGTGTTTTTATATCGGCGGACGGTATTCTCGTACTTTAGTGAGCATTCAGGAAAAATCTTGGTTCGCCGAAGTAGAAGTTGCCGTCTCGTTCGAGAATGTACTCGCACCGCCAGCGGCGTAGCGACTCGTTGCATTACAGATTTTTACTTGTTGCGATGTTCAATTTAAAATTTCGCAATTAAAATTTTTTTTTCGCGAACTTCTTTATAAAGCTCGCAAACCCTTGGGGTTCGCAAACCACCGCTTGGGAAACGCTGATCTAGAGGGTTAGTATTTACGTTACGAGTTTTTAGGCTATATTTTTATAACGAATTCGATATTTAATAATATAATTTTCGTTTAAAAAATATTTATTAGTTTTTATTTTTTATAATTTCAGGGAATATTTGAGTTTTCAGTTATTTATATTTTATGTATTTTTTTTTCTCAATAATTGAAAACTTAATTAAAAAACATTTAATTGAAGGAATTGAAAATGAAGTAAGATGATCAGTAAATATGTAAATGCATTTATCTAACTACATTATTATTTATTACTTTTAAAGACATGATGTAAGTTTACATAGAAGGAATATCGGGGATTATAGAGACCCGGTTGAAAATCCAGATGCCTGTGTAGATGAACCTCGAAAAAAGATTTCTGGAAATATTTCTGAAGGTTTAAAGAATATATTTTTATTTAGTTTTTGAATATTTTAGATCTTTTTTATATGTTTACAGTAAGTACCTGTGTATAAAAAAATATGCCATATATCTAAATTTAAAAAAATAAAGCCAGCTTTATTTTTTTAAAAATTGTTTTTCACATATTTGATGTTTACTTTCTTTTTAGATGCAGTTGACAGCAATTTCAATTTCCATAGCGAGGGAAACAAAAGAAGAATTCTGGTAGTAAATAGATAAATATATATGCTTTTTAAATTTTATTATTTAATAATATATTTATTTAATGTTCAATGCTTCAATAAAAAAATAACTTATGAAAAAATATATATCGAAAAAACTTTCAAAAACTTTCATTTTCAAATTATAGAACGCTATTAAAATGCCTGCCCCTGTTGACATTAAAAAGATCCAAATTATAATTCTTTGGAGCTTCATAGAGTAAGTATAACCTGTGTGTGTGTGTGTGCACATCCTCCAGCACACAAGTTGATAACATCTTTAGTAACTTATCTAAGAATAAGGTAAATTTTCAACTTTGTATATCTGACATATCTGATCACTATGGTCAAATTTTGTTTATATCTGTAAAAGAAAACTTTTCACCAGTTATACCAAAAAAAAAGTTTCTTACTTATAATAATATTCATAAATTTAAACAGCAATTGCAGGGTAAGTCTTGGTAGGGTATTTTTGAGGTGCAGGGTATAGATGAAAAGTACAGCGTCTTTGCAAGTATACTTTGATATTGCCTTTCCAATTTGCATAAGCGGACCTAAACTACTGGATAACTAAAGAAATAAAAAATTACTCTGAACATACAGGGTGTTTCCAAATAAGTGAAAAAAGTTTTAAAAGAGTTATTCTTGAGCTTATTTTACGTATAAAAATTCATTTAAACATATATCTGATAATGCTTAGTTTTTAAGATCCAGGATGTTAAATTTTAGTATTATTTTTTTTAGTTTTTTAAATTTATTTAATTTATTTTTAAAAGGTGCAAATTTTAATATCTATTTTGACTTTGTGTCCCAGTTTAAACAGAAGTCAATAATTTTGTTATTTTTCTTTTTCCTTACAAGCACAAATTGGTAAGATTCAAATTAAGGAGACAGATGGGGCACACATACTCTTTTTGTTACAATCTGATATGTTTCAAAAACTAATATCTTTATATACAGAGTATAATTACCTGTTGTTGATTCGGTTCCCAATGACGCACTCAATTTATTAAATGTGAGATCTGAAAATAAAATTTTTTATTGACATGGTTATATTTTATTATCAATGCTGTGGTGGTATTCTTTCTAATTTTAACAGTTTCTCTCAGTGTAAAAGCAGGTTGCTACAGTATGGCATTGCGTGTAGCCGCCTGAATTTCCTTGGGCCTCGATGGGTCATTTTAATACACCCGAACTTAGAACTTCCACAAAATTAGCCAAAATCTATTGACCACCTCCGAATTAAACAGTTACTTGTAACTTTTCACATACAACATACCAGTAATTTTAAATATTTTTTGAAATTTCAGAAATAATTCAATGTCAATTACAATGTTTACAAGGCTCTTTTGTTAGGCAGCTGGAGGTCATTTTCGAAGAAAATTTGCATTATAGAATTCGAAGCCGAGGTCAAAAATGGCTCGTCACGTCAGGATTTTGAAATATTTGAGGTTATGTACTCAAAAATGAGTTTTTTTAACTACTTTTGAGGTTATCTACAGGACGTACAAAATTTAGGCCTTTTTTTCTAGTTGCATCATTTAATACTACTTTAACACTTCAAAATATGCTTCTTCTTCTTCTTCCTCTTGTTATAGGTTTACAGCCTGTTTTTTTCCAACTCAATCATTCATGTCATTTGATGTTGAAATCCAGGACTCTCTCCATCTTTTGGGTGGTCTACCTATTGGTCTTCTGGTTTCCGGTGTTCCATCTCGGGCGATTCTCGCAATCCTATTTTGAGCCATTCTTCCTACGTGCTCATTCCAGGCTCTTCTGCGCTTCCGTCCCCATCTTACTATATCCTACATTCCATGTTCCTCGCGTATTGTTGAATTGCGTATGTGATCTCTTAATGCGTATCCCGATATTCTTCTTAGTACTTTCATTTTGGCAGTTCTTAGAATTGATTTTGTTTTTGTGTTGTCAGCTCTCGTCTCTATTGCGTACGTCATTATCGGTCGAATACAGGTCTTGTCGATTTTTATTTTTGCGTCCTTGCTCATGTATGTGTTGTGCCATATTATATCCGCCAGGCTTCCTGAGATTCTATTTGCCTTGTTTACTTGGTTTCTTACTACTCTTGTTCTGTCTTGGTTTGCGGATATCTCAACTCCTAAGTAATTAAAGGTCATGAGTTGTTCTTTTGGTTTGTCATCCACTACTAGTTTGTATCTTAAGGGCACTTTGCTTATTACAATTGACTTAGTTTTATCTATGGATATTTTCATGTTGAATTGCTTGCTTATAGTGTGGAATGCAAATAGAAGTCTTTGGAGATCGGCTTCATTTTCCGAGACTATGACGGCGTCATCAGCGTAACATATTATTGTTATTTCCCCGGTATTAATTCTGTACCCTGGTGCCGCTCTTTTGACGTTCTCAATTATTTGGTCCATTACTATGTTAAACAGTAATGAACTCAGAGAGTCCCCCTGTCGTATTCCCGACGCTATCGGTACATCCTTAATTAGGTTGCCGCTTACTGAGATTTGTGTTGTGGTGTTGGAGTTTAGCTGTTCAACTATGTTAATTAAATTGTTTGGGATGCTTTTAATTCGCATTATTTGCAGAATATCATCCAGTCTCACCCTATCAAAGGCTTTAGTGAGATCTATAAAGCACATAAAAGCCGGCTTAGTAAATTCAATAGATTTCTCTGTTATCTGGCATCTACGGTAGATCTGTTTTTGCGGAAACCTTGCTGTTCTTCTGATATTCTGCAATAGTCAGTTATTATAGCTTCAAGGATTTTGGTGAATAATTTCATTATTGAATTTAATAAAGTTATTCCTCTATAGTTTTCCGTGATTTTCTTATCACCCTTCTTGAAAATAAGTACTGTTATACTTTTCTTCCAATCTCGGGGTATCTCTTGGTCTTTAATTATTTTGTTAAAGAGTTTTGTTAGGTCTTCGTGTAATGCATTGTCACCATATTTAATTAATTCGTTGGGAATATTGTCGGGTCCTGGAGCTTTTCTCGTTTTTAATTTGGCTATCGTGTCTTTCGTCGTTTGGAGGCTTACTTCGTTGGTGTATTCGTCATATTCAGGTGCATTTTCGGGTGGGTATGCTACTTGAATTTATGAAATATGTCCCAATAACGTCATGAGTATTCACATTAACTCTATGAGGCATAGATTTTTATACTGAAATATATCTCTTGAAAATTTTTACTTTGGAGTTTTTGGAGTCGCCGAGTCTGAATATCAAGCCAGAAAAATTTTCATTTTCAAGATGGCGGATTCAAAATGAAACACTAAAATTTACAAGAAATGATATTGATGTCTAAAAAATTTTACTTGGGGAATTTCGGAGTCGCTGATGAATATTATGTCAGAAATGAGAAATTTTTATTTTTAGGATAATGACTTCAAAATGGCGGATCAAAATTTTCCAAAGATGACACTGGGCTCTAAGAATCTATTAACCTGTAATTAAAATGACTGTAATTTTGCGAAAAAAAAATCATAGGTGACCGCTTAAGTAGCTTATTTTGAAGGGTAAAAGTTATTAAATGATGTTACTAGAAATAAATACCAAAATGATTTTATGTGTGATGCACATAGTCTCAAATATTTCAAAATCCTGACATGTTGGGACAATTCTGACCTCGGATTGAAATTCTACGCGGATAATTACCTCGTAAATGATCCCCAGCCCAATAACAATCATGACCCCATTTTTTTGTAGACCTATGTTTCTATACTATACCATAAAGAATCATACTCTTTAATTTTTTAAATAATATATCGGTGACGAAAATTAAATTTTAATTTTGAATAATCGATATCTAAGAGTGAAAAACATTGAACAGTAACATCGATGTTTGAAGCAAAATATATAGAATATTCGATTTTAATACTAAACCTAATTTAGTGTGGCTAAGTAATTTTCAGAACAGAATTGCATGATATTATAATATATTAAATTTTTTATTTAATGAGGGAAGTAAATAGACAAAATTTTTTCATAGAACTGATAAACGTTGATCCTACAAGTAATTAATTTAAAGAGAATATAAAATTTTTGTACTGACGCCAATGTAAATGCGTTGCAAAAATGATGAATGTGCGCGGCATTTGCATATGCCAAATGATGTATGACTTCCCCCGAAATCAACACCGGGAAATTATGTTGCGATCTCTGAAGGCTATAAATTTATGACATTCTTGAATTTGTCATTTATTAAACATTTGTAAAAACTTGCAGCTCCATTTAGACTGATTGATAAAATTGTTTGACTTTTAATTTTAATAGATACTTTTTTTTTCAAAACGGTTAATTTTAATAAGTATGCTTATATCAAATATTTTGAACAAATCTTTCCGACGACAAGGTCGATTTGCAAGAAGTTTTTATCGTTGCACCTTTGAGAAAATTTTTTAAATATCGTAATATACTAATATTTACCACAATATGTTTTTATTCGTATTTTACTAATATGAAATTCTATTCAAAGAAGAAACGAAAAATGTTGTAACACTATCTTTTGAGAATTATATGAAGGGTACATCGAATCAGAGTGAAGCTCGGGAAGCAGTCTCGAATGCACAAATTACCGATTGAAATTGGAAAATGCATAATTAAACATAAAATTCAGAATAAATTCATTATTTAAAAACGTTTTTTTATACAAATATTTTCCAGTAGAGTAAGTCATACAGGGTAATTCGAAAGAAGCTGTGGTATAATCAACTTTCATTTTTTAAATCTTCTTCTTCATGTACCTTCTCCATTTCAGAGGTTGGCTATCATCATTGCTATTCTGACCTTGGAAGCTGCAGCCTTGAATAGATCAGATGACTTGACGTTGAACCATTCTCGCAAATTCCTAAGCCAGGATATTCTTCTTCTTCCAACAGATCTTTTTCCCACAATCTTTCCATGGATTATAAGTTGCAGAATCTTATACCTTGGACCTCTCATGATGTGGCCGAGATATTGAAATTTTCTCTTTTTTACTTCATATAGGATCTCTACGTCCTTCTTTATTCTTCTCAGAACCTCCAAGTTGGTCACATGTTCTGTCCATGATATTCGCAGCATCCTACGGTAGGTCCACATCTCGAAGGCTTCTAGTTTCTGCTCGCAATGTAAGTTGAGGGTCCAAGCTTCTACACCATACAATAGAACTGGGAATACATAACATTTAAGCATCCGAATTCTTAGGTCCAGGCTCAGATCGCAACTACAGAGCAGCTTCTTGATCTTCACAAAGGATGCACGGGCCTTTTCATTTTTTAA